>CM018691.1:35659618-36040841 GCA_009363875.1 Mikania micrantha | reverse complement strand
ACTTCTCAAGCAGAAGCTTTGTAGTGCACCTATCTTATCTCTTCCTGATGGAACGGATTATTTCGTAGTATGGTGTGATGCTTCGATACAAGGACTCGGCTACGTGCTGATGCAGTGAGAGAAGGTGATCGCATACGCTTCTCGACAACTGAAGGTCCACGAGAAGAATTACACCACCCACGACTTGGAATTTGGAGCCGTGTTATTCGCACTCAAGATCTGGAGACACTATCTGTATGGTACCAAGTGTACTATATACACGGATCACAAGATCTCCAACACAAATTTGAGCAGAAGGAACTGAACATGCGACAGCGTCGCTGGCTCGAACTCTTAAACGACTACGAGTGTGCTATCAAGTATCACCGGGGAAGGCCAACGTGGTGGCCGATGCCCTAAGTCGGAAGAATACCTCGAAACCCAAGAGGGTACGAGCCTTACAACTCACCATCCATCCCAATCTCCCTGAACAGATACGTATTGCCCAAGTGGAGGCACTAAAAGAAGAAAACCTAGTGGCTGAATCACTAAGGGGAATGGAGAAACAATTGGAAGTAAAAGCTGATGGCTTACAATATTTCATGGAACGTGTCTGGGTTCCACTTCACGGGAGCTTAGAGACCTTGTGATGGACGAGGCTCATAAGTCTCGATATTCCATTCACACTGGATCTGATAAGATGTATCATGATCTGAAGGTACTTTATTAGTGGCCAAACATGAAAGCTGATATCGCCACCTATGTGAGCACATGCTTGACTTGCGCCAAAGTCAAGGTCGAGTACCAGAAACCCTCTAGATTACTCACACAACCAGATATCCCCATGTGGAAGTGGGAACAAATCTCTATGGACTTCATTACCAAAATGCCCGTACTCCTAGTGGATGCGACACTATCTGGGTAATTGTGGACCGACTAAGTCAGCACATTTCCTTGCGATCAAGGAAAATGCCAAGATGGAAAAGCTAGCCAGAATCTATGTCAAGGAAGTAGTCTCGCGACATGGAGTGCCAATCTCCATCATTTCGTATCGAGACGCTAGATTCACTTCTAACTTCTGGAAATCTTTGCAAAAGTTGCTCGGTACGCGGTTGGATATGAGTACGGCATACCACCCACAAAACTGATGGCCAGAGCGAACGCACAATAGAAACTCTCAAAGACATGCTACGAGCTTGCATAGTAGACTTCGGAAATAGCTGGGAAACTCACCTACCGTTGGTGGAGTTCTCCTACAACAACAGTGTCACACCCCCAAATTCCACGTGTGTGGTGTTAGTCCACATGGATGTGACGTGGCCAGAATCACAGCTCATGGTCATATAAAACGACTCTATATGCGTTTGAAAATACGTGAACATTGCTTAAATATCCAAAATAGAGTAAATAGTTTTTACAACAGAAATAAGAAAATGTTGCGGAAGCTTATAAAAAATGTATATTTTTTATGCATCGTATAAACAAACACAATGATGCTCAAAAACGTTCTCAATGCATGCTTGACTCTTCCTGAGATTCCTTAAATGCAATCCTAAGCCCTGAAGCGTGCTGCGTACCTGAGAATTACATGCTAAAATGTGTCTGCATTAAAGTTGGTGAGTTCATAGGTTTAGTTCAAAAGTAAAGTAGAGAAAAACCAGATTTCTGTATGATATGTTGTTTATTCATGTTAGTTTCGAGCCCTAGGCCCCAAGTGTCAGTTGCGTCATTACCGAACTAGACTTGTTAACTCTTGCCTCCGTCATGTCTATCGTACAATCAATGGCAATGGCTGAGATTACACGTGTCCCGACCTCCTGTCAGTATTGTTATACGTGGGGTTAGTCACACCCAATAGATCTATTTAAACTCTCCTCGTTGTATACATTAACGGCATGACTTTGCGAGGACTTTACTATGATATACAACACTTAAATTTTTGTTCCCAATAAACCAGCAATCATAATATGTTCGTACAAATAGTTTGCCCAATTTGTCTGACCCAGAAGTTGGTTAGCAATGTTTGCCCAGCCTGTTGACCCAGATGTTGGTCGACAATGTTTGTTAAATGTTTTGTACCCAATGTTTGTCAAAAGTGTTTATCAAAGGTGTTTGTCCATAGTGTTTATCAAAAGCATTTGTCTAAAAGGTTTGATAGAAGCGTTTGTCAACAGTGTTTGTCTAAATGTTTGTCAAAAGTAGTTGCATGTAATTCTCCCCCCGGTTTGAGTTTGTAAATAGTTAAGAGAAAAGGGGGCCGTGAACTCACCTGAGTATATATGCGTAAGCTCCTAAATCTTTCTGCGAATCGGTAACGGTTTACCTATATCACATAGGACTCATGAGTTTGTGTTTGTGTGCTTGTTCGTGTCTATGCTCAACAACTCAAAGTTTGTTATGTTTGACCATGTCAGTTCGTGTTTGACCTTGTTTGATCGTGTTTGGCTGTGTTTGACCGTGTTTGATCATGTCTGACTGTGTCAAGTCAACGACCCGTTGGTAAACCGTGTGTTGGTTACAGTTTATGTAATATTGGTTATAGTGCTCGTGTTGCGTAAAAACACATAAATACCATCTATCATCATCTAAACATATCCATTTAGACCAAATCATCAAATAGCAAGATTTCGACTAGAAAAGTTACTATAAATAGTAACTTGGTCTCAAATGACCATAAATCAATCCCAAATCCATTGTTTTAGCATCATAACATCATATTATCATCCAAATAACAAATCTATACACATGCATGTTCATAACTTCATCCTTATCAACATTTTGTAACATAAAAGTTACTAAAAATAGTAAGTTCATCCAATAATCATAGTTTGACCATTTTTGTGATAACAAATCATGTACTTCATCATCAATAACACCAATAATCATATATCATCATCCAAGATCATCTAAAATGCCCTAGATCATGCATGCATGTCATTATCTCAATCATCAATGATCAAATCATGCATTACACATACCCACATCATTTTGGATCATCAAAATTCATCATCAAATAATTATAGATAATCAATAACCATAGAAATATCATCAAACCCAGATTCGAATCATCAAAAATTTGTGCATGTGAGGCTAGTGTGCTTGCATGTGGGTTTTATGCATTGCATGTGTGTTTGTGAGTGTTTTTATGTTACAAGAGATGTGATACTACCTTTTAAGGCTTCAAAGAACACTAAGATGATGATTAAACAACTCCTAAACTCCTGGGATCCTTCTCTTAGACATGCAAATGATGGTGATGGTGATAAAAGCTCCAAAAATGGCTTCTTTCAAAGTTTCTAAGCTTCAAACCTCTCTTCAATGGCATCCAATGAAGATGATGGAGTGTAACAGAGGTTATGGAGTAGGAAATGTCTAGATATGATGGCTAGACATCGGAGAGAGTGTGTAGAGGTAGCATAGAAATAATTTTTTCTTGGTTTATAAAAATTTGGCATCTGGACGGCTTCGCGTAACGCCATGGGTTGAAAAAGGTACTCGGCGTACCGTGAAGAAATTCGGGATTCAAATTCCCCCGAAATCCTTCGCGTACCGCCAAGGCCTAATCCAGGGCCCTTGGCGTAACGCAAAGAGTCCCTAGAGAGCCCAATAGACCCAATTTCAATGGTTTGGTTCGTTTTTCAACGTTTTCTCGTTTTTGGAATATTGCTCGGCATCGTTTGAATTCTCAAGTTCAATGTTCAAGTGTTTCGTTATGTTTCCAGTGTTTTGTTATCGTGTTTGTGTCAGTTTTTGTTCTGAAATGCCATGTGTCACACTAAATTAAACTAATTCTAGTGCCACGTATATAATTATCAATTAAATAAACATTTAATTAATAGAAAGTCTGACCTGGAATTTACAGGGTGTCACAAACAGCTACCATACGAGCATCAAAGCAGCGCCTTTTAAGGCACTCTATGGCAGGAGATGCCTATCACCCATCTGCTGGGCGGAACGGAACTTGTACACGAAACGACAAAGAAAATCGTGTAGATCAGAAACCGCATGGCAGCAGCTCGCGATCGTTAAAAGAGCTATGCCGACAAACGCCGAAAGCCTCTGGAATTTCAGGTAGGAGACAAAGTCCTTATGAAAGTTTCACCATGGAAAGGCGTCATTCGTTTTGGTAAATGAGGCAAAATGAATCCACGGTATATTGGGCCATTCGAGATCCTGAAGCGGAATGGTCCAGTGGCATACCAACTCATCCTATAAGCCGAACTCGATGGAGTTCACAACGTGTTTCATGTCTCAAACCTGAAGAAGTGTCTATCAGATGAGACACTTGTGATTCCACTGGATGAAATCCAGGTGGATGAACAACTACAGTTTGTAGAGGAACCCGTAGAGATCATCGACCGTGAGGTCAAACAACTTAAGAAGAGACGGATTTCGATTGTCAGAGTCCGCTGGAACTCTAAACGCGGACCCAAATTCACGTGGGAACGTGAAGATCAGATGATGCTCAAATATCCCCACCTCTTCAAACAGAAAACGTCGAACGCCGACAACAACGATAAATTTTGGGATGAAATTTCCTTTCAACAAGGGGATGATGTGATAACCAGAAAAATTTTGTTCTCAAAAACACTACAACAACCAAATTTCGGGACGAAAATTCTTTCAACAAGGGGATGATGTGACACCCGGCAATTTCAGGTAAATTGCAACTCTTACAACTCTGTATTTCATATTCATACTTGTTGCAATGCATTTAATTAGGTTTAATTAGATGAGTTAAATACAAGCAACTGCGAAACGATAGTTCGAGGAACTATCGAATCGTAAATTGTACATTGGTTGTGGAAACCAATTGTGGCAAACACGAACACAAACATAAACACTAAACAATAATTTGGAGAATTATTGGATTGTGCATTACATGTTGATCATGAATAATCAAGCATGCGATCATGTCGTAAAACACAAACACAAACTATCACCGATAATTCGAGGAATTATCGAAACACACACGAGTCTCACGAATGTTGGTGAATTAAACGAACAACAAATGAATTTAACAATAATTAAGCTCTGCGGGAACTTAGAATAAGTTAAGCAACGTGTTACAGTCAAGAAACGAGCGAAAACGAGTTCAAACTAGGAAATTGGGCCTAATGGGCTTGTCTGGAGGCCCAGGCGGTATGCCTAGACCCAGTCCCCTCTTGCTGGCGATACGCGCGAGAAGAGGAAACCAGCCGGACCAAGATGCTTCCACGCGCTACGCCTGGTGCCAACACCCCCCGTCAGGCGGTACGCCTGCCAGCAAAATCACAGAAAAATTTCTTGAAAGCCACAAAAATGATGCCTAACTACTAATACTCATTATACTCGAACCCACACGCAAACAACCAGCTATTTTTCTTCCCTAACCTCTGTTACAGCGTCATTTGGTCCCTTGGAAGCCATTAGAGCACACCATTGAAGCTTAGAAACTTGGAAGAACCACTAGGAAGATTGGAGGAAGCTTGTGGAGCTCGAACACCACCACCACCTTGTTTCTGCAAACCATTGCTGTCCAGAAGATTTTTAGGGCTGCCAAGTCCCTGATCTAGCTTCATCTCAATGTTTTAGAGCATCTAAGGTAGTTTTATATGCTTATCTAGTTTTAGAACAAACATGAAAAGGGTGAAAACCCACACGCATGAACATCCACCCACATGCAACTCCATGTGGATCTTGTGCACAAAATTTGTTGGTTTCTTGTGTACTCTTGATATAGGTCTACTGATTTTAGAGTCTAGGAATGTGGGATTTGAATTTGGATAGGTTATTATGTTGATTTCGTAGAACTTGCCATAAAAGGAAACTTTTTATGTTGCATGTTATAGATTTATGGTGATCTAGACATGTTAGACATATTAGATGTTGTCAAATGCATATTGAAGTGTTTACAAACACATTTGGGTATTTAATTTTGTGAAAAACATGATTTTATAAAAACTTACTATATATGGAAACTTTTGTAAATCAAAAGAGGGGTTTTGATTCATGAACATGTTTCGATGATTTGTGATTAATGAGATATGTTTAGAAATGACTTCTAAGCATATTGGAAACTTTGATCTTTGAAAACGGACACTTTCCAAACTGTTTTTGAACAACAAACATACTTTTTGGTTATATTTGTGCATGCTAATATAGCGTATATGCATATGTGTGGCACTCATCCACAAAACTGATAAGTCCTCATTAAACACATCTCGAACCGTTAATAGCGCGTGGCGCTTAGCGTGGTAATTCTGAATAGTACTATTTGGGCATGACAAGCCCCACTGTTGCGCGCCGTATGGCCACCCCGAATGGAGGTCAGAACAGTGCAAAATTGACCAAACAATATTGCCATATCTTGTTGGATGGATATGGCCGAGGCGGCATGTTAGCTTCGGTTGTGAACCCGCATATGGTATAAGACATATTGACTAGCTATCAATGGATATTGCATTGTAATGAAATGTAGACCACAAAACACTTACTTTAAACATTTTGATGTTTACTACTGATACAAACCTGTGCTCTCACTAACCTTTGTGTTGACCTTTTACTCACATGTTTCCTCAGGTAGCTAAGGCACGCACACGAGGAATCTAGGATGCTAAGATGGAGTCCATGCATCTACTTTAGTGTCTTAGTCTATTAAACATTCAGAATCATTTTGTTATGTTATGTATTGCTAAACAACTTAAACTGCTTCCGCAAAACCATTACTTTATGTTTTGAAAACTGTTTTAAGAACGCTTCCGCAACTTATGAATCTAAACTGTTTTGATAACTTATACATTAAACTTCTGCAACTCTGATTTTACTAAACTGTTTTATCCAAGTTATTGGATGTACGTATGCAACCAGACATGTAGGTCTCGCAACTGTGTGACCAGAGACTGCGATCCTGACAGTCGCGTCGCGCCCCCAACAAGGCCAGGAAGGCCGGGTTGCGACACAAGCCCAGCCACCAGCCCACCACCACCTCAGTATGTTAGAGCTAGGTCGCCGTTAGTATTTGATGCTAAGATCCCAACTCATGATTGTTTATTGTTGATTCACACAATGATTGTATCTCACATGGTTGTATCTCACATGGTTGTATCTCATATGGTTGACTAATGTTCAAATGATTCCAGTTGCTCCCGGATCTTCACTTCAAATATTCACGCCGAATTCCCCTGTCATACTGAAGTTAGTTTATATATAGGGCATATGTAGGGTCAAGCCCAACCACCAGCCCACCACCACCTCAGTATGTCAGAGTTAGGCCGCCACTTGTATTTGAAGCTAGAATCCCAACTCTTGATTGTTTATGGTTGATTCACTTATGGTTGATTCACACAATGATTGTATCTCACATGGTTGTATCTCATATGGTTGACTAATGTTTAAATGATTCCAGTTGCTCCCGGATCTTCACTTCAAATATTCACGCCGAATTCCCCCTGTCATACTGAAGTTAGTTTATATATAGGGCATATGTAGGGTCAAGCCCAACCACCAGCCCACCACCCCTCAGTATGTCAGAGTTAGGCCGCCACTTGTATTTGAAGCTAGAATCCCAACTCTTGATTGTTTATGGTTGATTCACTTATGGTTGATTCACACAATGATTGTATCTCACATGGTTGTATCTCATATGGTTGACTAATGTTTAAATGATTCAAGTTGCTCCCGGATCTTCACTTCAAATATTCACTCCGAATTCCCCTGTAATATTGAAGTTAGTTCATTTATAGGGCATATGTAGGGTCAAGCCCTGCCACTAGCCCACCACCACTTCAGTATGACAGACCTAGGCCGCCGTTTTACCCTTTCCAGCTTCGATATTAGTCTCACCCGACTTTCCAGCCTTTTCCCAGCCATCAAGCACTCAGCTCAAAGTGTTATAAACATTCCCAAGCTGTTTGCGAACTTAGGTCTGGAGTTTAGAAGGCTGAGAACCCACCTTGAAGATAAGAAGATGATGAATAGTAGAAGAACCTACAGTATTGTACTTCTCTCTAAGATTCCGGCCAAAATAGCTCGAACCATCTCCGATCCTTTGTACTACAAGCTTACTCTCTTCAAGAAGATCATTTTGATATATTATATACGCGATTTGGTGAAGAATCAAGCAAGTTATGGTTGATTTTGTGTGGGTTTTGTAGAGAGAGGGGGGCTAGATGGGTGTGATGAGAGAGAGAGCTCTTGGAGCTGAACTTTGTGAAGAAAATGGAACCATATAAGGGTTTTTATACCCCGAGAGGTTCCCCACGTGTTCGGTCTCGCTCGTGTGTCGTTTCGCGTATTTTACGTACGCGTGGTTACAATTACGTAAACGGATATTTTAAGTTGTAAATTAGATTTCTTTGATTATTTTTGATGAGTTTCAAAATTGTAAACCGTAAAATATAATATTTTACTTATTTTTACTATTCGTTCGTTATCGGACCGTTAAACGAATATAATTACGTGTATACCTGTAATCACATATGTTTTTGGTAGTTTTATGTGTTTATTGATGTTTACTCGTAATTATAAGTTCGACATTCATATCATTACGAATCATCATCCATAATGATACTGAGTCTCACTTACGCATTACGTTTTGTTTAAATGATTTATTTGTCATACTATTCGTCATAACACTACGCACTAACATTATCCTATTACACCGAACGCAGTTTGTGTATAGGGCTTACGTGGAGTCCAGCTACCTGCCTTATCAGCCGCCAGCCCACCACTGTTTCGATATAATACAATACTGTTCTTGCCTAGCATAATCGAATGTAATTAATAATATATACTTGTACTTAAACTAACAAAATCCTATAACACACAGACATGAATACATGAATCACATTGGCACATTGACATATTGAACACGAATCACACTGACATAAAGACTAACATGTACACACTGTTCTATCCTGATCTATGAATACCATGACATACTGTACAGATGTTACAAAAACTCCTTATGATTCTAGTATTCTTTTAAAGAAAAAAATTATGAAAGTGCTTCTCAGTTAGTAGTGTGATGTTGTTAATGAGGTATTTAAGAAGTGCTATGAATTTATCTTTGCATTATAGTAAATTTCCACCTATATTAAAGGGTATTGTGATGCAAATTGGGTAGTGATAATGATGAATGAGTTCTACTAGTGGCTATGTATTTATAATGACACGGGGTGCTATTTCCTGGAAATCTTCTGAACAAACTTGTATAGGGAGATCAACCATGGAGTTTGAATTTATAGCTCTTAAATTATCAGGTCAAGAAGCGGAATGGTTAAGGGTTTTGTTGTCAGATATTCCTTAATGGGGTAGAAATCCTTTACCTATATCTCCGCATTGTGACTCTAAGGCATATATTAATTTATCAAAAACCTAATTTTCAATATGAAAAAGATGAATAATATCATTAATCATTAGTATTATAATTGTTTCTTAAAAGAGAGAATTGAGCAAAAGATAAAAAATAACGAGTGACAATAGTAGTATAAAAAAATAACAAGTGATAAAAAATATTTGTTTATTATCATAACTAGATTAAATCTCGTGTGTTACACATGTTGAATAAATAAAATGTTATATGCTTTGAAATAAAAAATTATGTATGTAAAAACTGTGAAGTGCATTAGTTAAACAAATCCGTGCATTACATAACTTGAATTAAATTTAATATAATATTATAATCTATTAATAGATATAATTATTAATATATATTTTTAAAGAAATAAACTATAGTGTGATAATTATAAATTTTTTAAGTTAATTTAGAAAATATTTGTTGGATCGGGTTATGTACTTACACAACACTTTCACAAGGTATCTTCTACTGAGTTGATAGATGCGGAAATTCTATCAACTAGATTTGCAAAACAGTTTGAAACAAATACTCAAATCAAGTATAAAATCAAGGTTAAAGTATATTGCATTCAAATGTAAGAAATACAAGTCTTAGTGTTGGGTCTAGAAAAGTCAAGACCAACGGTTAATTTGGATAGATGAAATGTAAACATGAAGTATTATGTATTTGTTGATTAGGGAGCAACGAGTCACCGCAAAAGCCACTGAAAAGCTCAAGATTATGAAGACACTCGAGATGATCCGAAGACCCGAAGACTTTAGCAAATGATAATGTGATTTACTTGTTTATTATTTATTATCATTTATTGCACTTTATTTATTTTCTATGGTTTGGGTCATGTGACATATAAATAGAGATTTTTCTCATTTGTAAACAAAACACAGACTAGAGAGTGTGTGAGGGTGTGCTTCAATGTAATCCTGAGAGAGCTGTCCCCCCATGAACTCCATGGATTCTTTATCCATGGAGTTTGAGAGCATGTGAGGGGTAGGTAATGTAATCTTGTTGACTAATGAATCTTATTTCTTTACATTGTTAGTCGTTACATTACATCTCAGATTCGTTCTTGGTTGTGTTCTTCAACATCTTCACCCATCTTCAAGACTTTCTCTGTTCTTCAACTGCTTAATCTTCACAAATCGGGTAGGTCCTATTCCGCAACCGTTTTGACAAGTGGTATCAGAGCATTGGCTCTTGAACTTAAGTGACTAACCATCCTTAAGTTACCAATTCTATTTCTTCTAAAATCTCACTACTTCAAAACTCATATTCTGTCTGTTTGCTCAAATGGCTGCACTCAACAAACATGATACAGAAAATGGTACTCTCAACAAGCCACCAATGTTCACTCCAGAAGACTATGACACTTAGAAAGTCAGGACGGACGGATTCATCAGGAACCACGACTTCAAACTCTGGAAGTCGGTTTTTGAAGGGCCTTTCATCCCAACTGTTCCTGCTACTGGTGCTGGTGGAGCTCCTGTGCGAAAGGATCCAGCTCTCTATTCTGATGAAGATTACAAGAAAATGGAAGTGGATTCGAAGGCTTTGTGGCTCATTCAGATGGCCATCCCTAACTCAATCATACATGCATTCAAGAAATGCAAATCTGCTCAAGAGCTGTGGAACTCTCTACAGCAGATGTATGAAGGATCTGAAGATGTCAAAGAAAATATGAAGGACATCCTGAAACAGATGTTTGAAAACTTCTGTCAACAGAACAATGAGAAGACGACTTCTCAATACCTCAGGTATGTTCAGCTTGTTGATGAGTTAGTAGCAGCTGGTGTCAAAATGGATAACCAGGATGTGATCAGAAAGTTTCTTAGATCACTTCCTCAAGCTTGGAACATATACCTTGTAGCCATCCGGAGAACAGAAAATTTAAGAACCCTAAAGCTGAATGAACTATTTGGTATACTCGGTGCATACCAGATGGAAATAGATGCTAAGGAACCTAAATCCATTCATGCAACTCTTGGTTCAGCAGCACTCTATGCACCCATCAACAATCCTTCTTACCAGAGTTATTAACAAATTTACCACCCTACCTCCACACCCATTGTCAGCTTTCTTGAAACACCAACACCAACTCCATCAACCACACACACAAACCCTTTTTCCAACCCAACTCCACTTATAACTTCTGGGCAAGGAGCATTCATGGATGAGGAAACAAATTATTTTCACTTGTGCCAGGAAGACTTAGATGGCATTCCTGCAGATGATCTTGAGGAGATGGACATCAATTACCAGATGGCCATGATCTACTATAGAGCAAAGAAATTCTACCAAAGAACTGGCAGGCAGTTCAAGAAGCACAATATGAAAACTGGGTTTGGTCTTGACAAGTCCAAGATTAAATGCTTCAACTGTCAACAACTAGGGCATTTTGCTAGATATTGCAAGTCCGCAGGCACTCAACCATCAACTTCTGGGCAACCATTTCAAAGACCGTCAACTTCATCAAACAATGCAAACATCGCATAACAAGATTTTGCAGATTGGAGCTTTCAAGCAGAGGATGCTTCCATTTCCAACAGTGCACTGATGGCAAATGACTCAACTTCTTCATTCAAAGTAACTGAAGATATGTGCACACCTGAATGTTTAGAGAAGTTAAATGTCTTTAAAAGAATAAACTCTCAACTCTGTAATGAACTTGAGTCATTACAAGTAGTCAAGGCAAATTTTTTTGAATGTAAAAGAAATTACAAAGAAAAGATTGAAGAAATGGAAAAGACCATTTCTAGCTTAAAACATGAAGACACTAACAAACAGTGTCAAATTAACAATCTTTTAGAAAAACTAACCACTGCCAAGACTGAACTTGTATTGGCTGAGTTCTATAGAGACAAATTTTTAAGCCAAGGTAAAAAGTATGAAAAACTTTTCAAAATGAGCGGCACAACTGAACTGGTAAATAAGGGGGCTGGGTTGGGTTATAACAAAGTAGAATCTCCATCTGCCTACACTCCTATAGTGGAGATTAGGTGCAAACCAGTAGTTGACCTTGTGTATGATGAAGACCTAGACATACACAAGGTGGCTCAAAATGATACCTCTTCTGATCTGAACCCAAGTAGCTCAGCACACTCAGTTGAGGATGATACTCCCAGTAAACCAGAAACAGAAAAATCAGCTTTGAAAACTAAGAAAAGAACTAAGAAAACTAAGAAACATTCATCAGTTTTCATCAAAGCTAAGAACATACAAACTGAGAGTATCTCCTCAGGTGAATATGTTACTTGTCCATCTGACAAGTCCGAAAAGGGTAGGTCAAAGGAGAGCAAGGCCAGTTTTTCAGGAAAACAGGTAAATCTTCCAGCCAACAAATCAGTTGGAACATCCAAACCATCATCTGAGGTGCATCAAAGCTCATATCCAATCAACCAAAATAAGCTTCAACAATTTCCAAACAATCAGACTGTACGTTTGATGTGTGGTGATAAAAATCACTTTGCTGCTGACTGCTTCTATAATCCTAGAAGTAGAATGTTTTCTGAGAAAAAAGGAAAAGGAAGAAAAGAAAGCTGGAGCAAGTCATCTTCTTCTTCGGAAGAAAAAGGAAGAAACTCAGCAAAGAAAGCATCGGAAGCGAGTACTTCTGATAGTCAGAATAAACAAAATCAGAAGGCTTCCGGAAAGAAAGTTTCAGAAGCAAGGGAAAAGAGGGCTTTCGATGGTAAGGGAACCTCGGAAGCACATGCAAAGAAGGATTTCTACAAACCAAAGCGATCTTTTCCCTTCAGAAGAAGATCATCGGAAGAAAAACCCCACTTACCAGAAACAACCAAGTCATCGGAAGGAAAAGGCAGAGTAGCTTCCAATGATTATCAAAGGAAACAAAATCCCCCATCCTTCCCATCTGAAGCAAGCACATCATCTGTTCCACCTAGGATGATGTCAAAGAAATTTACTTATAATGATGCAAATGGAAAACCCAAGACCACATGGGCTTGGGTTCCCATCAGAAACTAAGTCACTTCTGGTCATGTGCAGGGGCAGCAGGAATCAAAGAGCAACTTGTGGATTGTTGACAGTGGCTGCTCTAGGCACATCACAGGCAACAAGACTCACCTACACAAATATGAACCATTTTTTGGTGGGTCTGTTGCATTTGGAAGTGATCCAGTGGGAGGATATATCACAGGTAGGGTTACAATCACAAATGGCAAGGTAAGCTTTGAGAATGTGCATTTTGTAAAGAATTAAACTACAATTTACTAAGTGTATCACAGGTGTGTGATCAAAAGCACAACATGTTGTTTACTGAGCATGAATGCATTGTTCTAACACCAGGATTTGTGGTACCAAATGATCAAATTCTGCTCAGAGCTCCAAGAAGAAATAACATGTATATGCTAGACATGAGAACAGCTGAACCTCTTAGTAATATAAGTTGCTTTGTCTCAAAAGCTTCACTAGATGAATCATCTCTTTGGCATAGAAGACTTTGTCATGTAAACCTTAAAAACATGAATAAACTTGTCAAAAATAATTTAGTAACTGGTTTACCAACAAAGGAATTCATCTGTGTTGATAAATGTGATGCATGCTTAAAAGGTAAGCAGCACAAGTCATCTCACCATGCCAAAGAGATAAGTTCAATTACAACAGTCCTGCATTTACTTCATATGGACTTGTTCGGCCCCACAAGTGTTAAAAGTCTAGGTAGAAAGTCATATTGCTTGGTGATTACTGATGATTTCTCTCGGTATACCTGGGTATTTTTCTTAAGTACCAAGGATGAAACTGCTGAGACCCTGAAGTCATTCATACTTAGGGTGGAGAATGAAAGTGATCATCATGTAAAAATAATCAGATCAGATCAAGGAACAGAATTCAAGAATCATGTATTAAATTCCTTTTGTGAATCTAAAGGTATCACAAGACAATTTAGTGCTCCTAGGACTCCACAACAAAATGGTGTTGCTGAGAGAAGGAATAGGACACTAATTGAGGCTGCAAGAACCATGTTGTCTGATGCCAAACTCCCAATAACTTTTTGGGCAGAAGCAGTCAACACTGCCTGTTATGTCCAAAATAGAGTATTGGTAGTTAAGACACATGGTATGACTCCTTATGAAATTTGGCATAAGAGAAAGCCATTTATTGGATTTCTCAAACCATTTGGATGTCAATGCACCATCTTGAATACCAAAGATCACTTAGCCAAGTTTGCTGAGAAATCAACTGAGGGCTACTTTGTTGGATACTCTTCACATGCAGAAGCATATAGAGTATACATCAAAGCTTCCAGAATTATTGAAGAGTCTGCAAATGTTCAGTTCAATGAACATACTATCAATAAGCCTGGAACTGGTCCTGATTGGCTATTTGATCTTGATAGCTTTACATCTGCATTTAATCTTGTGAAAGAATTTGTTCCAGAGTCAGAGGCAACCATCACAAACTTCTCCCAGTCCTTAAGAGAAGAAGACTTTCGTGTTGAACTGCCAATAGCTTCAAGATAAATCTTAGCAGAATCCACTTCAGCACACAATGATGTCTCTCAGTCTGAGACAGTGAACACATCTCATGCTGTCCCTTTAAGTGACTCTATTTCAGTTCCAATGAGTCAAGAAGAAGATGTGAGTCCCTCAGCACTCCAATCAGTTCCAAACACTCTGGAAACTTCTTCTCCCAGAGCAAGTAATCCCACAACGGTCCAATCTCAAAAACCACAAGATATGCCAGAAATCCAGCTTGAGGTGGTACTTCCTAACCTTGAGTCAAGAAATCTAGATCTAGCTTCTCAGCTGGATGTGATTCCTAGAACTCGCTTCCATAACACTCATCCAGTTGAAAACATTATCGGTAATGTTGAAGAAGGAGTAAGAACAAGAAGCACTATGCATGAAGCAAACATATGTTTGTTTTCTTGCTTTCTATCCCAAGTGGAACCAATGAAAGTTGCTGAAGCTTTGAAAGACAACAGTTGGGTAGAAGCCATGCATGAAGAGCTTCTTCAATTTGAAAGGCAATGTGTTTGGAAGATTTGCCCTTTACCTAAGGGTAAGTATCCCATTGGAATAAAATGGGTGTTCAGAAATAAGAAGGATGACAAAGGAGTGGTCATCAAGAACAAGGCAAGGCTGGTTGTTCAGGGGTATACACAAGAAGAAGGCATTGATTATGATGAAGTTTTTGCTCCAGTTGCTAGAATTGAAGCAATCAGAATATTTTTTGCCTTTGCAGCTCCTAAGAACTTCAAAGTGTTTCAAATGGATGTGAAGAGTGCCTTCTTGTATGGAAGAATTGATGAAGAGGTGTATGTGTGTCAGCCTCCTGGTTTTGAATATCCAAGGTTTCCTGATCATGTCTGTAAGCTTGATAAAGCTCTATATGGGCTGCATCAAGCTCCCAGAAAATGGTATGAAACTATGTCTTCATTTCTATTGGCTAATCACTTCAAGAGAGGAACAATTGATAAAACTCTCTTCTTCAAGAAGTCCAATCAACATATCATGCTAGTTCAGATATATGTTGATGATATTATTTTTGGTTCTACTAATGAATCTCTCTGTAAGGACTTTGAATCACTAATAAGTCCAAGTTTGAAATGAGTTCAATGGGAGAACTCACTTTCTTTCTTGGATTACAGGTGAAACAAACTCCTACAGGGATTTTTATTAGTCAATCAAAGTATGTCAAGGATATTCTTGAAAGATTCAAGCTGACTGGTTGCAAAGCTCTAGGAACTCCAATCTCCCAGACAACATCTCTTAGCCCTGATGTTGAGGGGGAGGATGTTGATCAACATCAATACAGAGCAATGATTGGTTCTTTGATGTATGTCACAGCAAGTAGGCTTGATATAATGTTTGCAACCTGCTTGTGTGCAAGATTTCAGGCTAACCCCAAAGTCTCACACATGCTTGCTGTGAAAAGAATTTTTAGATACCTCAAAGGAGCACCTGGCCTAGGTTTATGGTATCCTAGGAATGAAGATTTTCAGTTTATGGCTTATACTAACAGTGATTATGGAGGTTGTAACATTAGTAAGAAATCTACATCAGGAGGATGTTAGTTTCTTGGATCTAGAATTGTGTCTTGGCAATGCAAGAAACAATCATGTGTTTCTACCTCTACTGCAGAGGCAGAATACATAGCTGCTTCTAGTTGCTGTGCACAAGTTATATGGATTCAAAATCAGATGAAGGATTATGGAGTAGAGCTTTTCAATACTCCTATACAGATAGACAATTCCAGTGCAATCTCCATCACTAATAATCCTGTCAAGCACTCCAAGACCAAGCACATTGATATCAAGTGTCACTTTATCAGAGATTGTGCAGAGAAGAAATTGATTCATCTAGTTAGAGTTGATACAGAACACAATTTGGCTGATCTTTTCACCAAGGCATTTGATGAAGAAAGATTCAGGTATTTAATAACAGCCATTGGCATGATCAACTTTGAGTAAATGAGTTAATAAGGAATAAATAATTCTTCGGAAGATAAACTTAAAGTATCTTCGGATGAGTAATTACTCTTCAGAAGATAGATTAAGTCTTCGGAAGCATTATTTCTTCCTTATGTCGGAAGAAGTCACACTTCAGAAGATAACTTACCTTCTGAAGTATTATACTTCCGATACATTATAACTACGGAAGCAAAATCTTCTTAACCTTCTTTTCAGAAGAAGATATCTTCCGAAGAACAATTCTTCAGATAAATTTATCTAAGTCTTCAAAAGATACACTTCCGATAATATACTTGTATATGCTTTGGAAGTACGTATCTTCCGAAGAGCATTCTTGGTCTCTAGAACTTCTTCCGATACATAACCACTCGGAAGAACCTTGAACTTGAAAATTTTGAATAATAAATGAGCTGTATTCGGAAGACCTTTTTCTGACATCCGGATCTCAAAATTTAATGTGCTTCTATATTAAATGCTGACATCCGAAGGTATAAAAGGTCCCCCGCTCATTCATCTTCTCTCACCGTTTCATTTCGAATTGTTTTTCTCTTCAAGTCTAACCTAAAAACCGTCGATCCTTAACCTAAAAACCGTCAATTACCATGGCTCTTCTTTCCTTCAAACCTGCTCATAACCTGCCTGCGGAGTTATCAGCGGAACATGATGCTGATTTCGCACCAATCGTCTCCTTTCTTCAAAGGATCAGGTATAGTTTTGCTCTTACTATTCAGCCCATTGTGTATGAATCTCATCACCAACAATTTTGGGCTTCTTGTTCTGTTTCTTCATCTCCCAATGGTCGGATTCTTAATGCCACCATTGATGCTCATTCCATTTCTATCACAGTGGAAACCATCTGTCGGCATCTTCAACTTTGTGATGCCGGGGGAAGGGTCTCATTCACTAAGGATGAGGTAGCATCGACCTTTAGGTCAATGGGGTACGAAGGTCCTCTCCCTTCAACAACTTATTTGAAGGGTAGAGTGTCCTGTAATTATAAGTACCTCATACATTTGTTTTTGCACTGTCTTTTAATAAGACAGGTGGATGGGATCAAGTTCCATCTGATTTAGCTTCGGCTATTCATGGCTTGGTTTCCAATCAACTTTTTAACTTTTCTGTCTTTATTTTTAATAACTTGGTTGACAATATTTCGTCACCAAAGAAATTTTGTATGTATCCCAGGTTTTTACAGCAGATATTTTATGGTGAGTTGGGCTCTGTCCTCTCACTAACTGGGAATATATACAAAATCCCCTTGGTCACTTCCAAGGTTTTTGTACAATTGAAGAAGAAGAGTAACCAGTTCTCTAGGAACTTTACTCCTCTTCTTCCTTCCACGGAGTTACCAACTCCAGAAGGTGACAGCTCTGTTGTACCCACAGATGCTGAGCCCACACCTTCCATTTCCGTTCCACATCCCATCACAATCACCTACAAACACCGTCGAACTCCTGAACAGCTCTCTATAACTGTTCAGGCCCCTTCTTCCGAACCCATAAAGAAAAAGGTGAAGAGAACTGCCAAGGGCACAGTTCCACCTAAGGTGAAAACCACACCTGCTGTTATTCCACAGGTTCTTCCTCTGGAATCTGTGGTTGTCCTTAACCAGCCTATTAGCCCTCAGAGTATGTCACAAAACATACCTGAGAATACCCAAAGGGATACCCACATGCTTGAGTCTGCTTCTAATGAAGCAACTCCACTAGAGCAGAGACTGTCTCCCAAGTCTCCAGGATCATATCACCCAGAAATGCCCCCCACCCATTCAACTACCCAGGCTCAAGATACCTCTGCTGTTGTTGTGGAGGAACCCCTCTCTCCCACTACCCAAAAACTTATGAGAGTGGTGACACAGCTACAAGCCAGGTTACCTGACCCAGAGCCTAACACTTCAGAGGTTGACCCTAGGAGTTCAGAAGGGGTCAATGCAGATGAGGCTGCCACTACTGTTGCTCCTAATCAGGATCTTCAGGCCAGTGGTACAGGCACTAGGACCTCACCTGCGGCAACCCATGTTGGGGAGGTCTTCTTTGAAGCCCTTCTCAATGAGGGGAATCCAGGGTGCCAAGAAACCACATCTGGTGGTGGAGATGCAGGAGCTAGGCTCAAGAGTCCATCGCCCAATGATTCCACTCATGTGGATGAGGGCACCAACACACAGGAATTGACGGCCACAATTACATCCATCCAAGCCAGGGTAGCTTTCCTGGAAGCTGAGGTTGCTACCCTACGGCTTGAGGTCCAAGCTAAAGATGCTACTATCTTGGACCTCAGGAGGCGTCCCCCAGTGATTCTTCAACCCTTTCACCCTGATCTGCTACAACTGCCTTTATCTCCCTGATGCTACCAAAAAGGGGGAGAAGGTCTCATTTGCAGGGTCAGAAGAACCATCCAAAGAATCAGGACCAGAAGTAAGAGAAGAGGAAGTTGAACAGGAGGTCAATCCATCCATAGTCACTTTGACTAATGAATGGAATGACTTCCTGAGCACTTATTTTCATTACTCCACAACCTCCTCTTCCTCCTCTTCTGATATTGGTGAGGCTGCCACAGAGCTGGAGCCTCAGTCCCCTGTTGGGACTCAACAGTCCCCTTCTGGGACTAAGTCTCCTCCCAAGACTATAGCTCGGGTTGCCATGGAAGATACTATTCAAGAAGAGCAACCTATCTCCATGGAACCTGTGTTCCCTTCTGGGACTAAGTCTCCTGCTGAGACTGCAGCTCAGGTTGCCCTGGAGGAAACTACTCAAGAAGAACCAATCTCCATGGAACCTGTGTCCCCTTCTGGGACAGAGGCTGTTGAAGACCTCTCCTCCATTCCTGAGCACTCTGTGGATACTGCTAAGGAATCACCCAAGATGGTTGGTCAACTGGAGGAGGCTTGTACTTAATCCATCCAGGTTCTGACAAGATGTATCAAGACCTTAGGGGCTTGTACTGGTGGCCTGGAATGAAGAAGGACATTGCAGAATATGTGTCTAAGTGCCTTAACTGTGCTAAGGTCAAGGCAGAACACCAGCGACCTTCTGGATTGTTAATACAACCTGAAATACCGATGTGAAAGTGGGAGAATATCTCCATGGATTTCATAACTAAACTACCACGAACCGCAAACGGTAAAGATAGCATTTGGGTGATTATTGATAGATTGACCAAGTCGGCTCATTTCTTACCGATACGCGAAACTTACCCTTTGCGGAAGTTAGCTCGTATCTACATTGATGAGATCATTAGCCGACATGGTATTCCCTTAAGCATAATATCGGATCGTGATGCTCGTTTCACGGCACGATTTTGGGAATCACTTCACGAAGCTTTTGGAACAAGACTGGATCTTAGCACCGCTTATCATCCTCAAACGGATGGTCAAACGGAGCGAACGATTCAGACATTGGAAGACATGTTGAGAGCTTGTGTCATCGACTTTGGTGGCAATTGGGATAGCCATTTACCATTGGTTGAGTTCTCGTATAACAACAGTTATCACGCGAGCATTGGTATGGCACCGTTTGAAGCTCTTTATGGCAGGAAATGTCGGTCACCTATTTGTTGGACCGAAGTCGGCGATTCGCAGATTACTGGTCCCGAGATTATTCATGAAACGACTGACAAGATCCGCCAGATCCGTGACAATCTGTTAGCTGCTCGCCGTCGACTGAAGAGTTACGCGGACAAACGAAGGAAACCTTTAGAATTTGAAGTGGGAGATATGGTATTACTCAAAGTATCGCCTTGGAAAGGCGTTGTACGATTCGGGAAGAAAGGTAAACTTGCTCCACGTTATGTTGGCCCTTTTAAGATCCTCGAACGGATCAGGAAGGTTGCCTACAAGTTGGAACTTCCTACTGAACTTAGTAACGTGCACCCGACGTTTCACATGTCCAATTTGAGAAAGTGCTTAGCTGATCAGGATCTTCAGGTACCACTCGATGACATTTGCATCGATGATACCATGCATTTTGTTGAAAAACCAGTGGAGATAATGGATCGTGAGGTTAAAAAGCTCAAACGTAGTAGAATTCCAATTGTCAAAGTACGTTGGGAATCGAAGTGGGGTCCAGAGTTCACATGGGAGCGAGAAGATCAGATGAAGCTTAAGTACCCACATTTATTTACTACGGTCGCTCCAAGTTGAATTTCGGGACGAAATTCCTTTAACTAGGGGAGACTGTAACATCACTGTACTTTAGGTTGTCCGTACATCCGTACGATTGTACTGTTACGACCTGAGATTTTGTAATTATTAATATTGACACATTATTTGATGATTATCACTGTTACTGGTATACATGTTTATAACATATTATACGCGTAAACCATGGGAAGTTTAGTTGTAACTCAACTAAACAGAACCAGAGAGTTTATCGCAGTTATATTGTTGATGATTATGGATTTGGGTTGGAATGGAAAGGAACTGGGAGTTTGTTATGTTTTGGGTTGCTAAACATAGTCAAGGACACATGGTCATGGTTTATCGAAATAACGGTGGGACGGTGTAGGGGAGGTTGCGATCTACCTCTGCATATGCCCTATACATATGCATATTTCGGTCTATCATGGTTGTATCAGTGACTAGGATTTAGTGGGTTTTTGTTTGGGAAGATAATATTAAAGTTAATAAAATAATGGAATGGTAACTGGAATTAATTACGCGATGGTGAGGTTACGAATATGACTTAAACGCGAATATTAATTCAGAAATATTAACTTAATAAACGTATTCGCGTGGGTGACGATTCACACGAATATAATTATTTAGAATAATATTCTGAAACGATATTCCATAAATAGTAAATCGAATCGAAATACGATACGAGCGTTGGATTCGCAAAGGTGACGATCTTTACGAATACGTACGCGAGTAATGCGTTTCGACGAGATAATTTAATAATATCAAACGATATAAAATTAATAAATGAAAACTTAAAACGTTTATTAGGAATCACAACATAAAACGAATTCGAATAAATTTATGTATTAAAGAATTAAATTAACGATTATGAAAACGAAACGGTTTTACGACACGTTTTTATTCAAAAATGTTTTTTGACAAAACATTTAGTAAAATTACTTTATTTAAAATGAAATAAAATTATTTGAAACATGTTATGTGTTAAATATGTTTTACGTTAAAAACCGAACAATTATTATATTTTATCGCGATAAAAACGAGACCGGACACGCGGGAACAATACGCGATATATGAGAGAAAGCCTCCATCTTTTTCTTTCACTTTCACCACATCACTTCTCTCTCTAAAAACACACACACACACACCATATCTCTTTCTCTACCTTCTCTCTACCAAAACTTTCTCAAATCTTCATCAATTCAAGAGATTTCAGTGTTAGATCGTTCATCTAAGCAAGAGGAACAAGAATCCACGAAGAGATTGCACGATTGGTCACCACTTGAAGGTAAATCTTGTGTTTATTCTCGTTTTCTCACTCTAAGTCTTAACCTAGATGTAGTCTTACGCTTTAAACCACTTTTCTACTTGAAAAACCCTAAAACGCATGAGTATGAGTGTATGGATGCTATAGTTAAACCTGCAACAGTGGTAGTTCGATGGGGATGATGATCGGCAGCCAAGGGTGCAGGGTTCGTGGGCTGACCTGGCCGAACCTTGGTATTGGCCGAACCCTAGTCAGCCTCACACAAATCGGGACGAACCTTAAAGGAGTGGCGAACCCCATCTCAGCCGAACCCTTCATTACACTGGCGAACCATTGAGTCTTGATAGCCGAACCTTTGTCTGTCATGCAACCACGAACCCACAAGGATGGGCGAACCTTCCATTGCTACACGAACCATCTGGACCAAGTCTTCTTAGCCGAACCTATAAATGCATAGGGCCGAACCTTTTGTCCTTGCATGGGTCACGAACCAAACACCTCACGAACCTATTAGAATCGTCTAGGATAGGAATAGCCGAACCATAATGGCAGCCGAACCCAAGGATGGCCTAAGCTTTCTTGAACGAACCCTCTCCATTCTTCTTGGCCGAACCTAGCAGGGATGAATATGGGCCGAACCTTGTTATGGATTAAGGCCGAACCTATGCCTTTTATATATAGGTTCGCTGCCTTCATACATCACAAACCAAATTAATTGTTGAATTATGATTTAGGGTCTTCTATCCTACACTTACTATTGATCGAGGGATTAAAGGTAAACAAGAGTTTATAAACGTGTATATAGGTGCATATATGTACATGGACGTATCCATGCATGCATGCAAAATGTTAAGGTTGTCACCTTATTTTATAAACATAAGCTTAGACCTTGAGGGGTTATATATTGAGCATTTTATAAAGATAAAATGAGTATGATCTTTTAATTTTAAATTTCTATTTTTATTAATTTAAATTCATGAGGACAACTTAATTAAGAGTGAAATTTGCAAACATGGATATAGATATATGTATGGCAGGGGAAAACTAGAGAATTCACAATTAATTATAATATAATAGATAATTAAAATTAAAAGTTGAGGTGCTTTTAATGATAATTATCTATAAAATCTTTAGTGTAATATCTTAACTTAGATTGAATTAACTAAGTTAATGAATACTTGAGAGCTTAAAATATAAACAAGTATGGTCACCTAAAGACAAAGAAATATTTATACTCATGAACACAATAAATATTAATTGCAGATCTTTGAGTTGATTTGAGTTACATACGCGAGCGCGCATAATACGAGAACACATATACTAAGGACTTCATGTGAGTTCTCATAACCTTCCTTTTTAAACTGTTTTGTTTTAAACTCGGAGGTGAAACATGTATACCCATTTTCAATATTATCTTTATATCACATGGATGACACTTGTTTATTTGTATGAGATCCATATTATGGATTATCATATTCCATGAGTTGTTACTGTTGACTTCGGACATTCGTAACGACTGCATGTATTGTCACGAGGAGTTTGCCTCATCTGTGTGTTGTTGTCTTTGACTTCGGTCAACTACAATGATACATGTATTGTCACGAGGAGTTTGCCTCATCCGTGTGTTGTTGTCTTTGACTTCGGTCAACTACAATGATACATGTATTGTCACGAGGAGTTTGCCTCATCCGTGTGTCGTTGTCTTTGACTTCGGTCAACTACAATGATGCATGTATTGTCACATGGAGTTTGCCACATCCGTGTGTCGTTGACTTGACTTCGGTCATTTGCAATGATACATGTATAGTCACTTATAATATTTGAGATGGTTGATAATTGAGATTGGTTGAATGTTTATGTGATTGAATACTTATGATTAATTGAGATTTGTGATTATGTGTTGGATTTTGTGTTTGGATTATGTGTTTGGATTGTGATGGATTATCTCGCAGGTGTCATGTGGATTTTCTCAGGAAAACTCTAAACTTTTATAATCATTTTGAAAACTCTTTTAAATATAAAACTTATGATTACTCACCAACTACTTTGTAGTTGACACTTGTTTTCTTACATGTTTTAGGTGATGAAGCTAAGTAGGATGAGAAGGATGGTCTCTTATATTTTTGGACATCATCATATAGGATCTTGGACTTAGCTAAATAACTAAATTTCTGGCGATCAGGATTTAGTTAGATAGCTAAATCTCTTTTGTAATTGTTGTAACTACTTCATGATGAACATGATTTTTGTGTAATTATTTTGGTTGATTGAATGATATATGATGATTTGATTTAGATGCCCACGAGCTTTTGAACAATCTACACATCCCTCGTGGCATCCCGACGTTTCCGCCATCGGTCGGAGTGTCACATGCACGGTGGTCGATCGTGATGAAGAAGATGGCCAAATATGGTTGGAAGAGATTGGGAAAAGGTGAGAAGGGTGTAGAGCCCACTACACGTTGAAGACTGACAAAGTCAAACATTGGAAGAGTTAAAGTCCAGAATTTTGTTTGTTTTTGTGTACAGTATTTTCGAGTACAATACTCGAACCAATTTTCGTGTATAGGGTTCGAGTACTTCTATAATTAGTATAAATAGACGTAATTTGTACTAATCTAGGGTTGGATTTCCGAGGTGTGCTCTCTAGACGTATTGAGGCACATTTTCGAGTACTTAATTGAATATACTAAAGTTTTGATCTTTCTTGTTGTTCATCTCATTTCTTTAACTCTATTATGGATTCCGCACATTATAGAGTTGTTTGATGCAGTTTAGAGACAAAAAGCTTGGATCTTGATCTGATTTGGGACCTACAAGTGGTATAAGAGCTTGAGTGCCCTTTTCTTCATCAAGGTTTCGACTTTTCCAAGAAAGTTCACTACTTTATCCTTCTACTATACGCCATCTAGCTACTGTGTAAATTTGAGGATTTAAGTCTTGGGAAATATTCCTCAAAAAAAATTTCAAGTATTTTTCAGTCAAAATTTCGAGAACAGATTTTCTATTATAATGGAGATCGAGTACAGTTGAAGTTTGACTACAGATTGTGGACTTCGAGTATAGCTGGAATTCGACTACAAGACTTGGTGTTGTTTTTCGACTACAAGGGAACTTCGAATACAGAAGATCTTCGAGTACAAGGGTGATTTTCGAGTACACAAGTGATCTTCGGGTACACAAGTGAATTTTGAATACTCTTAGAATTTCGAGTATAGTGTGTGTGTGTTTCACCTAGGGAAGTGTTTGGTGCTCGGCTCTACTGAGACTTCGTGAACTATACTTAGAAATTTTTCTCATCAGTTATGGCATCTAAGAATCTGACTAATCTGTCCAACCTTCTCAATATGGACAATGAGATCGGCACGGGAACCAAGCCACCTAGACTCGTGTCGGGAGACAACTTCCAAGATTGGAAGTTCAGATTTCAATCTTTCATCAAGTACACTGACCCAAAACTTTGGAGGTCAATTGAAGAAGGTCCTTTTGTGCCTTCATACCAAAGTGAGATAAATGGTCCTCTTGTTCCTAAATATCTGGAATTGTACACAGATAATGATATCTTGATGATGGAGAAGGATGAAAAGGCCTATGCATCAATCACAATGGCTCTCTCGACTGATGTAGCTCATGGTTTTAAAGAACACAAGACGGAAAAGGAACTGTGGAATGCTTCGGTTGAACGATTTGAAGGCAATGAGGACATGCGAGAAAGTCGTTACTGTTGACTTCGGACATTCGTAACGACTGCATGTATTATCACCAGGAGTTTGCCTCATCCGTGTGTTGTTTTCTTTGACTTCGGTCAACTACAATGATACATGTATTGTCACGAGGAGTTTGCCTCATCCGTGTGTTGTTGTCTTTGACTTCGGTCAACTACAATGATACATGTATTGTCACGAGGAGTTTGCCTCATCCGTGTGTCGTTGTCTTTGACTTCGGTCAACTACAATGATGCATGTATTGTCACGTGGAGTTTGCCACATCCGTGTGTCGTTGACTTGACTTCGGTCATTTGCAATGATACATGTATAGTCACTTATAATATTTGAGATGGTTGATAATTGAGATTGGTTGAATGTTTATGTGATTGAATACTTATGATTAATTGAGATGTGTGATTATGTGTTGGATTTTGTGTTTGACTTATGTGTTTGGATTGTGATGGATTATCTCGCAGGTGTCATGTGGATTTTCTCAGGAAAACTCTAAACTTTTATAATCATTTTGAAAACTCTTTTAAATATAAAACTTATGATTACTCACTAACTACTTTGTAGTTGACACTTGATTTCTTACATGTTTCAGGTGATGAAGCTAAGTAGGATGAGAAGGATGGTCTCTTATATTTTTGGACATCATCATATAGGATCTTGGACTTAGCTAAATAACTAAATTTCTGGCGATCAGGATTTAGTTAGATAGCTAAATCTCTTTTGTAATTGTTGTAACTACTTCATGATGAACATGATTTTTGTGTAATTATTTTGGTTGATTGAATGATATATGATGATTTGATTTAGATGCCCACGAGCTTTTAAACAATCTACACATCCCTCGTGGCATCCCGACGTTTCCGCCATCGGTCGGGGTGTTACAGATTGGTATCAGAGCCTGGGTTATAGGGAATTAGGTTACTAGAAATGGTTGACCTAGTCTATAACCGTAGGATACCCTAGTATGAAGTTACTTCATACACTAGTTAGTATATTCAGGATTTCATGCTTATGTGTTTATTACATGTTAACTGAGCTCCTGTTATACAACTGATTTATATATACTGCTTACTAATTATTTGCTTGCTTGTGCCCTAATGACTGGATAAGGACATACTCGTGGTGTATTGTAAAGGTGGTGGGACGGTGGTTTGGGCGGTTGCGACCTACGCTTATCATATGCCCTATACATATACCATTTACAGTACATCGGGTGGATGTCAGTATTGAGTAATAAGGGAACTACCCGTTTCGGACACTTATCTGCTTAAGAACTTAACTGCTTAGGAAATTATCTGCTATAGGAATTATCTGCTAGATCTCTTGATCTCCAGACAAGGACACACTCGTGGTATACTACAAAGGTGGTGGGACGGTGTAAGGGAGGTTGCGATCTACCCTTGCATATGCCCTATACATATATCATTTGTAGTATATTGGGGGTCTGTCAGTGTCAGGAACATAGGATATTATTAGGAAATTACTAGGAATTGTTGTGAGGATATGATTGATGGATTGTTGATGGTATGTTGGTTAAGGTGGAAATGGGATTGACTCTTTGGATGATCACATTTGATAAACACATATAAACTCATTAACAGACACACTGATTGGACACGTGGGTGCATAGGATTAACGAACGATATGAGAGATTAGTGATGGAATATGGACTTGGGTGATGATATAGACACTTGGTGAACATATAAACGCATAGTGATTATACTAACACTTAGTGATGGTATGGACACTTGATGAGAATAAATTATAGGGAAGATATGAACACTTAGTGACAATAAGAGCACTCAGTGATGATATGAACCCTCATTGATAATTATGGACATTGGGATTAGTATGGACTTGTAGTGAACTTAGACATTAGGGGAACTTTAATGTCAGGTGAACTTAGACATTAGGTGAACTTAGAAATAGGCAAACCTACATGTCAGGTGAACTTAGACATTAGGCGAACCTAATTGTCCAAGGGAACTAGAGACCACTTCACTCAAAATTATCCTACCTAGGATAAGGTTTGTGAAGTGAGACTATGGTAAAATATATGATACACCCTAAATTCTAACAAGGGCATAATCGTGGTGCAATGAAACGGTGGTGGGACAGTGTAGGGGAGATAGCGATCTACCTCTGCATATGCCCTATATATAAGCTTGTTGCATTGCATCGGGAGGTTGTCAGTGTTGGTATAGGGTGGGGAATGTATGGAACTTAGGAATAGTTAACTAATATTAGTTATGACCAACTAGGATACTTAGTAAAATATTAGGAAATTTATAAATGTTGTGAGTTTAATGACAGATAGGAGAGAAGTATAGTTCCTATATGTAATCCTAACTGTTTAAGATGAACTCATTTGACCATTGTTCGTATGACTTACGTTGTAAACGGTAGTAACATGTTTCTAACCTTCTCAGAAACATGCCGCCGCGCCGTCACAACGAAGATGACTCGAACAGTGGGGATGCTAACAACGGTAATGCCAACTCCGGCATACAAGAGTTAGCAACACTTATCTCTGGATTGGTGAACCAATTGACTCAAGCCAATCAATCTCTCACTCAGAACAGAGGTGGTGCAAACCCACCAACTTGCACATTCAAACACTTCAACTCCTGTAATCCACTGAAGTTTACGGGATCTGAGACTGTCACTGGTCTACTGCAGTGGTTTGAGAGCATGGAGAATACCTTCATCAACAGCGATTGCCCCGATAATTTGAAAGTTCGCTATGCCACCAATGTTTTCCAAAAGAGAGCACTAACTTGGTGGAATGGGGAGAAGCGAACTAGGGGAGTTGATGCTGCCCTAGCACTGACATGGACAGAGGTCAAGAACCTGATGACCACTGAATTCTGTCCGCGCAGCGAGATGAGGAAGCTTAAGACTGAGTTTTGGGAACTCAAGCAGGATAGCGGGGAGAATGTTATCTACAATACCCGTTTCCACGAGTATAGCCTGTTGGTGCCTCATCTTGTGACACCTTTGGAAAGAGCAATTGAGAAGTATATCGGCGGGCTGCCGATGCAGATTCAGGATACTGTCTACGGGAGCAATCCCAAAATACTTGAGGCTGCGATCCGTCTATCTGCAACTCTTACTGACAATCATGTGAAGAATGGAACACTCACTCGGAAGGGATTCAAGAAGACTGACACCAAGTCATCTGCCAAGGAAATTTCTACTGAAGTTAAGACTGAACAAGGTAGTTCATCAAGAAGCAGCAACAAAAAGAGGAAGACCAGAAACTTCATGGTCACTGCTCCTGTTGCTAAGTCTGCGCAGCAATCATCCAACAATACCACTGCCAAAAATTACACTGTGAATACTCCCCAATGTAATACTTGCAGATATCATCATATGCCAAACTTGCCTTGTCGCGTCTGCAACAACTGTGGCAAGTACGGCCATTTTGCTAACGTTTGCCGGAGTGCACCGCAAGCACAAAGGATGCAACATGCACCCCTTGCACTGCCAGCTCCTCAAGCACAACCTATTCCAGCTGTACCTGTTCGCCAGGTACCTCAAGCACAGGCAAGAACCTATTATGAGTGTGGTGAAATGGGTCACTTCAGAAATCAATGCCCAAAGTTGACCGGGAATAATCAAAGGGTGGCAAGAGGCCGGGCGTTTCAACTGAATGCTCCAGCTGCTCAAGCCAACCAGGATGTGGTAAACGGTACATTTCTGATCAACAACTCTTATGCATCTGTCTTATTTGATTCTGGTGCCGATAGGAGTTTTGTTTCATATGATTTTGAATGCTTATTTGGTAGAACATGCACATATTTAGATAAACCGTTTAACATGGAAGTGGCTGACGGAAACACTATTGATATTGACACTGTTATTATCGGATGTACTGTGAACTTAAATGATCACGTTTTCCCGATTGATCTCATACCTATGCATCTTGGTAGCTTTGATGTTATCATAGGCATGGATTGGTTAGCCACCCACAAGGCGGAGATAGTTTGCCATGAGAAATACATACGTATTCCATTGCCTTCGGGTGAAACTTTAAGAGTCTTTGGAGAAACTTCTAGCAAAGGTCTTAAGCTTATGTCATGCACTAAAGCACACAAGTACCTTAGGAAGAAATGTATAGCATTTTTAGCTCATATTGTGGAGAAAAAGGATAAAGGAAAGAGAGTTGAAGATGTTCCTGTGATCAGAGATTTTCCAGAAGTATTTCCAGATGATTTGCCGGGTCTTCCACCAGAACGTCAAGTAGAGTTTCGAATTGACTTAGTACCTGGTGCGAATCCAGTTGCTAAAGCTCCCTACAGACTTGCACCATCGGAGTTACAAGAATTGGCGAGCCAGCTACAAGAGCTTACTGATAAAGGATTCATTCGCCCGAGCCATTCGCCATGGGGTGCACCGGTCCTGTTTGTTAATAAGAAGGACGGGTCATTCCGAATGTGCATCGACTACCGCGAATTGAATAAGCTTACAATCAAGAATCGATATCCACTGCCGCGCATTGATGATCTCTTCGGCTCTGCATGGTTTTCAAAGATCGATCTTAGGTCTGGGTATCATCAGCTTCGCGTACATGATGATGATATTCCCAAGACTGCTTTTAGAACGAGATATGGCCATTATGAGTTTCTGGTAATGCCCTTCGGCCTTACCAATGCACCTGCGGTTTTCATGGACCTCATGAACCGTGTTTGCAGGCCATACTTGGACAAGTTTGTGATTGTATTCATTGATGATATTCTGATATACTCTAAGACTAAATAAGAACACGAGAAACACCTTAAGTTAGTTTTGGAGATCCTGAGAGAAGAATGACTGTATGCCAAGTTCTCTAAATGTGAATTCTGGCTTAAGGAAGTTCAATTCTTGGGGCACATAGTCAACGAATATGGTGTTCATGTGGATCTAGCAAAGATTGATGCGATGAAGAATTGGAGTACACCGAAGACACCCACGGAGATTCGATCATTTCTCGGACTTGCCGGTTACTATCGGCGGTTCATCTCGAATTTCTCCAGGATTGTTGTCCCGCTTACTTCTTTGACTCAAAAGAATAAGCCATATGAGTGGGGACCAAAGCAGGAAGAGGCGTTCCAGACTTTGAAGCAGAAACTTTGTGATGCTCCTGTCTTGACACTGCCTGAAGGAAATGATGATTTTGTGGTTTATTGTGATGCATCCAACCTAGGTCTCGGTTGTTTTCTCATGCAACGGGGAAAGGTTGTGGCCTATGCATCAAGACAACTAAAAATTCATGAGAAGAACTACACCACACACAACTTGGAACTTGGTGCAGTCGTGTTTGCCTTGAAGATATGGAGACACTATATTTATGGCACTAAGTGTGTAGTGTTCACTGATCATAAAAGTTTACAACATATTCTCAATCAGAAAGAGCTTAATATGAGACAACGGAGATGGGTTGAACTGTTAAACGATTATGACTGTGAAATTCGCTACCATCCTGGTAAAGCGAATGTAGTAGCAGATGCGCTTAGTCGCAAAAGTCAAGTTCAGATCCATAGTGTCTGAGTGCACACTAACCTCCGTAATGATGTTCTCACAGCCCAACAACACTCATTGGCTCAAGATGACTTGAAAAATGAGATGTCTTGCGGGGCTGAAATTTTATTGGAAACTAAGGATGATGGCTTGATGTACTATTTGAATCGGTTGTGGATACCGAACAGGGGTGATCTTAGGAGGGTGATTATGGATGAAGCTCATAAGTCTCGTTACTCAATCCATCCAGGTTCTGACAAGATGTATCAAGACCTTGGGGGCTTGTACTGGTGGCCTGGAATGAAGAAGGACATTGCTGAATATGTGTCTAAGTGCCTTAACTGTGCTAAGGTCAAGGCAGAACACCAGCGACCTTCTGGATTGTTAATACAACCTGAAATACCGATGTGAAAGTGGGAGAATATCTCCATGGATTTCATAACTAAACTACCACGAACCGCAAACGGTAAAGATAGCATTTGGGTGATTATTGATAGATTGACCAAGTCGGCTCATTTCTTTCCGATACGCGAAACTTACCCTGTGCGGAAGTTAGCTCGTATCTACATTGATGAGATCATTAGCCGACATTCTATTCCCTTAAGCATGATATCGGATCGTGATGCTCGTTTCACGGCACGATTTTGGGAATCACTTCACGAAGCTTTTGGAACAAGACTGGATCTTAGCACCGCTTATCATCCTCAAACGGATGGTCAAACGGAGCGAACGATTCAGACATTGGAAGACATGTTGAGAGCTTGTGTCATCTACTTTGGTGGCAATTGGGATAGCCATTTACCATTGGTTGAGTTCTCGTATAACAACAGTTATCACGCGAGCATTGGTATGGCACCGTTTGAAGCTCTTTATGGCAGGAAATGTCGGTCACCTATTTGTTGGACCGAAGTCGGCGATTCGCAGATTACTGGTCCCGAGATTATTCAAGAAACGACTGACAAGATCCGCCAGATCCGTGACAATCTGTTAGCTGCTCGCCGTCGACTGAAGAGTTACGCGGACAAACGAAGGAAACCTTTAGAATTTGAAGTGGGAGATATGGTATTACTCAAAGTATCGCCTTGGAAAGGCGTTGTACGATTCAGGAAGAAAGGTAAACTTGCTCCACGTTATGTTGGCCCTTTTAAGATCCTCGAACGGATCAGGAAGGTTGCCTACAAGTTGGAACTTCCTACTGAACTTAGTAACGTGCACCCGACGTTTCACATGTCCAATTTGAGAAAGTGCTTAGCTGATCAGGATCTTCAGGTACCACTCGATGACATTTGCATCGATGATACCATGCATTTTGTTGAAAAACCAGTGGAGATAATGGATCGTGAGGTTAAAAAGCTCAAACATAGTAGAATTCCAATTGTCAAAGTACGTTGGGAATCGAAGTGGGGTCCAGAGTTCACATGGGAGCGAGAAGATCAGATGAAGCTTAAGTACCCACATTTATTTACTACGGTCGCTCCAAGTTGAATTTCGGGACGAAATTCCTTTAACTAGGGGAGACTGTAACATCACTGTACTTTAGGTTGTCCGTACATCCGTACGATTGTACTGTTACGGCCTGAGATTTTGTAGTTATTAATATTGACACATTATTTGATGATTATCACTGTTACTGGTATACATGTTTATAACATATTATACGCGTAAACCATGGGAAGTTTAGTTGTAACTCAACTAAACAGAACCAGAGAGTTTATCGCAGTTATATTGTTGATGATTATGGATTTGGGTTGGAATGGAAAGGAACTGGGAGTTTGTTATGTTTTGGGTTGCTAAACATAGTCAAGGACACATGGTCATGGTTTATCGAAATAGCGGTGGGACGGTGTAGGGGAGGTTGCGATCTACCTCTGCATATGCCCTATACATATGCATATTTCGGTCTATCATGGATGTGTCAGTGACTAGGATTTAGTGGGTTTTTGTTTGGGAATATAATATTAAAGTTAATAAAATAATGGAATGGTAACTGGAATTAATTACGCGATGGTGAGGTTACGAATATGACTTAAACGCGAATATTAATTCAGAAATATTAACTTAATAAACGTATTCGCGTGGGTGACGATTCACACGAATATAATTATTTAGAATAATATTCTGAAACGATATTCCATAAATAGTAAATCGAATCGAAATACGATACGAGCGTTGGATTCGCAAAGGTGACGATCTTTACGAATACGTACGCGAGTAATGCGTTTCGACGAGATAATTTAATAATATCAAACGATATAAAATTAATAAATGAAAACTTAAAACGTTTATTAGGAATCACAACATAAAACGAATTCGAATAAATTTATGTATTAAAGAATTAAATTAACGATTATGAAAACGAAACGGTTTTACGACACGTTTTTATTCAAAAATGTTTTTTGACAAAACATTTAGTAAAATTACTTTATTTAAAATGAAATAAAATTATTTGAAACATGTTATGTGTTAAATATGTTTTACGTTAAAAACCGAACAATTATTATATTTTATCGCGATAAAAACGAGACCGGACACGCGGGAACAATACGCGATATATGAGAGAAAGCCTCCATCTTTTTCTTTCACTTTCACCACATCACTTCTCTCTCTAAAAACACACACACACACACCATATCTCTTTCTCTACCTTCTCTCTACCAAAACTTTCTCAAATCTTCATCAATTCAAGAGATTTCAGTGTTAGATCGTTCATCTAAGCAAGAGGAACAAGAATCCACGAAGAGATTGCACGATTGGTCACCACTTGAAGGTAAATCTTGTGTTTATTCTCGTTTTCTCACTCTAAGTCTTAACCTAGATGTAGTCTTACGCTTTAAACCACTTTTCTACTTGAAAAACCCTAAAACGCATGAGTATGAGTGTATGGATGCTATAGTTAAACCTGCAACAGTGGTAGTTCGATGGGGATGATGATCGGCAGCCAAGGGTGCAGGGTTCGTGGGCTGACCTGGCCGAACCTTGGTATTGGCCGAACCCTAGTCAGCCTCACACAAACCGGGACGAACCTTAAAGGAGTGGCGAACCCCATCTCAGCCGAACCCTTCATTACACTGGCGAACCATTGAGTCTTGATAGCCGAACCTTCGTCTGTCATGCAACCACGAACCCACAAGGATGGGCGAACCTTCCATTGCTACACGAACCATCTGGACCAAGTCTTCTTAGCCGAACCTATAAATGCATAGGGCCGAACCTTTTGTCCTTGCATGGGTCACGAACCAAACACCTCACGAACCTATTAGAATCGTCTAGGATAGGAATAGCCGAACCATAATGGCAGCCGAACCCAAGGATGGCCTAAGCTTTCTTGAACGAACCCTCTCCATTCTTCTTGGCCGAACCTAGCAGGGATGAATATGGGCCGAACCTTGTTATGGATTAAGGCCGAACCTATGCCTTTTATATATAGGTTCGCTGCCTTCATACATCACAAACCAAATTAATTGTTGAATTATGATTTAGGGTCTTCTATCCTACACTTACTATTGATCGAGGGATTAAAGGTAAACAAGAGTTTATAAACGTGTATATAGGCGCATATATGTACATGGACGTATCCATGCATGCATGCAAAATGTTAAGGTTGTCACCTTATTTTATAAACATAAGCTTAGACCTTGAGGGGTTATATATTGAGCATTTTATAAAGATAAAATGAGTATGATCTTTTAATTTTAAATTTCTATTTTTATTAATTTAAATTCATGAGGACAACTTAATTAAGAGTGAAATTTGCAAACATGGATATAGATATATGTATGGCAGGGGAAAACTAGAGAATTCACAATTAATTATAATATAATAGATAATTAAAATTAAAAGTTGAGGTGCTTTTAATGATAATTATCTATAAAATCTTTAGTGTAATATCTTAACTTAGATTGAATTAACTAAGTTAATGAATACTTGAGAGCTTAAAATATAAACAAGTATGGTCACCTAAAGACAAAGAAATATTTATACTCATGAACACAATAAATATTAATTACAGATCTTTGAGTTGATTTGAGTTACATACGCGAGCGCGCATAATACGAGAACACATATACTAAGGACTTCATGTGAGTTCTCATAACCTTCCTTTTTAAACTGTTTTGTTTTAAACTCGGAGGTGAAACATGTATACCCATTTTCAATATTATCTTTATATCACATGGATGACACTTGTTTATTTGTATGAGATCCATATTATGGATTATCATATTCCATGAGTTGTTACTGTTGACTTCGGACATTCGTAACGACTGCATGTATTGTCACGAGGAGTTTGCCTCATCTGTGTGTTGTTGTCTTTGACTTCGGTCAACTACAATGATACATGTATTGTCACGAGGAGTTTGCCTCATCCGTGTGTTGTTGTCTTTGACTTCGGTCAACTACAATGATACATGTATTGTCACGAGGAGTTTGCCTCATCCGTGTGTCGTTGTCTTTGACTTCGGTCAACTACAATGATGCATGTATTGTCACATGGAGTTTGCCACATCCGTGTGTCGTTGACTTGACTTCGGTCATTTGCAATGATACATGTATAGTCACTTATAATATTTGAGATGGTTGATAATTGAGACTGGTTGAATGTTTATGTGATTGAATACTTATGATTAATTGAGATTTGTGATTATGTGTTGGATTTTGTGTTTGGATTATGTGTTTGGATTGTGATGGATTATCTCGCAGGTGTCATGTGGATTTTCTCAGGAAAACTCTAAACTTTTATAATCATTTTGAAAACTCTTTTAAATATAAAACTTATGATTACTCACCAACTACTTTGTAGTTGACACTTGTTTTCTTACATGTTTTAGGTGATGAAGCTAAGTAGGATGAGAAGGATGGTCTCTTATATTTTTGGACATCATCATATAGGATCTTGGACTTAGCTAAATAACTAAATTTCTGGCGATCAGGATTTAGTTAGATAGCTAAATCTCTTTTGTAATTGTTGTAACTACTTCATGATGAACATGATTTTTGTGTAATTATTTTGGTTGATTGAATGATATATGATGATTTGATTTAGATGCCCACGAGCTTTTGAACAATCTACACATCCCTCGTGGCATCCCGACGTTTCCGCCATCGGTCGGAGTGTCACATGCACGGTGGTCGATCGTGATGAAGAAGATGGCCAAATATGGTTGGAAGAGATTGGGAAAAGGTGAGAAGGGTGTAGAGCCCACTACACGTTGAAGACTGACAAAGTCAAACATTGGAAGAGTTAAAGTCCAGAATTTTGTTTGTTTTTGTGTACAGTATTTTCGAGTACAATACTCGAACCAATTTTCGTGTATAGGGTTCGAGTACTTCTATAATTAGTATAAATAGACGTAATTTGTACTAATCTAGGGTTGGATTTCCGAGGTGTGCTCTCTAGACGTATTGAGGCACATTTTCGAGTACTTAATTGAATATACTAAAGTTTTGATCTTTCTTGTTGTTCATCTCATTTCTTTAACTCTATTATGGATTCCGCACATTATAGAGTTGTTTGATGCAGTTTAGAGACAAAAAGCTTGGATCTTGATCTGATTTGGGACCTACAAGTGGTATAAGAGCTTGAGTGCCCTTTTCTTCATCAAGGTTTCGACTTTTCCAAGAAAGTTCACTACTTTATCCTTCTACTATACGCCATCTAGCTACTGTGTAAATTTGAGGATTTAAGTCTTGGGAAATATTCCTCAAAAAAAATTTCAAGTATTTTTCAGTCAAAATTTCGAGAACAGATTTTCTATTATAATGGAGATCGAGTACAGTTGAAGTTTGACTACAGATTGTGGACTTCGAGTATAGCTGGAATTCGACTACAAGACTTGGTGTTGTTTTTCGACTACAAGGGAACTTCGAATACAGAAGATCTTCGAGTACAAGGGTGATTTTCGAGTACACAAGTGATCTTCGGGTACACAAGTGAATTTTGAATACTCTTAGAATTTCGAGTATAGTGTGTGTGTGTTTCACCTAGGGAAGTGTTTGGTGCTCGGCTCTACTGAGACTTCGTGAACTATACTTAGAAATTTTTCTCATCAGTTATGGCATCTAAGAATCTGACTAATCTGTCCAACCTTCTCAATATGGACAATGAGATCGGCACGGGAACCAAGCCACCTAGACTCGTGTCGGGAGACAACTTCCAAGATTGGAAGTTCAGATTTCAATCTTTCATCAAGTACACTGACCCAAAACTTTGGAGGTCAATTGAAGAAGGTCCTTTTGTGCCTTCATACCAAAGTGAGATAAATGGTCCTCTTGTTCCTAAATATCTGGAATTGTACACAGATAATGATATCTTGATGATGGAGAAGGATGAAAAGGCCTATGCATCAATCACAATGGCTCTCTCGACTGATGTAGCTCATGGTTTTAAAGAACACAAGACGGAAAAGGAACTGTGGAATGCTTCGGTTGAACGATTTGAAGGCAATGAGGACATGCGAGAAAGTCGTTACTGTTGACTTCGGACATTCGTAACGACTGCATGTATTATCACCAGGAGTTTGCCTCATCCGTGTGTTGTTTTCTTTGACTTCGGTCAACTACAATGATACATGTATTGTCACGAGGAGTTTGCCTCATCCGTGTGTTGTTGTCTTTGACTTCGGTCAACTACAATGATACATGTATTGTCACGAGGAGTTTGCCTCATCCGTGTGTCGTTGTCTTTGACTTCGGTCAACTACAATGATGCATGTATTGTCACGTGGAGTTTGCCACATCCGTGTGTCGTTGACTTGACTTCGGTCATTTGCAATGATACATGTATAGTCACTTATAATATTTGAGATGGTTGATAATTGAGATTGGTTGAATGTTTATGTGATTGAATACTTATGATTAATTGAGATGTGTGATTATGTGTTGGATTTTGTGTTTGGATTATGTGTTTGGATTGTGATGGATTATCTCGCAGGTGTCATGTGGATTTTCTCAGGAAAACTCTAAACTTTTATAATCATTTTGAAAACTCTTTTAAATATAAAACTTATGATTACTCACTAACTACTTTGTAGTTGACACTTGATTTCTTACATGTTTCAGGTGATGAAGCTAAGTAGGATGAGAAGGATGGTCTCTTATATTTTTGGACATCATCATATAGGATCTTGGACTTAGCTAAATAACTAAATTTCTGGCGATCAGGATTTAGTTAGATAGCTAAATCTCTTTTGTAATTGTTGTAACTACTTCATGATGAACATGATTTTTGTGTAATTATTTTGGTTGATTGAATGATATATGATGATTTGATTTAGATGCCCACGAGCTTTTAAACAATCTACACATCCCTCGTGGCATCCCGACGTTTCCGCCATCGGTCGGGGTGTTACAGATTGGTATCAGAGCCTGGGTTATAGGGAATTAGGTTACTAGAAATGGTTGACCTAGTCTATAACCGTAGGATACCCTAGTATGAAGTTACTTCATACACTAGTTAGTATATTCAGGATTTCATGCTTATGTGTTTATTACATGTTAACTGAGCTCCTGTTATACAACTGATTTATATATACTGCTTACTAATTATTTGCTTGCTTGTGCCCTAATGACTGGATAAGGACATACTCGTGGTGTATTGTAAAGGTGGTGGGACGGTGGTTTGGGCGGTTGCGACCTACGCTTATCATATGCCCTATACATATACCATTTACAGTACATCGGGTGGATGTCAGTATTGAGTAATAAGGGAACTACCCGTTTCGGACACTTATCTGCTTAAGAACTTAACTGCTTAGGAAATTATCTGCTATAGGAATTATCTGCTAGATCTCTTGATCTCCAGACAAGGACACACTCGTGGTATACTACAAAGGTGGTGGGACGGTGTAAGGGAGGTTGCGATCTACCCTTGCATATGCCCTATACATATATCATTTGTAGTATATTGGGGGTCTGTCAGTGTCAGGAACATAGGATATTATTAGGAAATTACTAGGAATTGTTGTGAGGATATGATTGATGGATTGTTGATGGTATGTTGGTTAAGGTGGAAATGGGATTGACTCTTTGGATGATCACATTTGATAAACACATATAAACTCATTAACAGACACACTGATTGGACACGTGGGTGCATAGGATTAACGAACGATATGAGAGATTAGTGATGGAATATGGACTTGGGTGATGATATAGACACTTGGTGAACATATAAACGCATAGTGATTATACTAACACTTAGTGATGGTATGGACACTTGATGAGAATAAATTATAGGGAAGATATGAACACTTAGTGACAATAAGAGCACTCAGTGATGATATGAACCCTCATTGATAATTATGGACATTGGGATTAGTATGGACTTGTAGTGAACTTAGACATTAGGGGAACTTTAATGTCAGGTGAACTTAGACATTAGGTGAACTTAGAAATAGGCAAACCTACATGTCAGGTGAACTTAGACATTAGGCGAACCTAATTGTCCAAGGGAACTAGAGACCACTTCACTCAAAATTATCCTACCTAGGATAAGGTTTGTGAAGTGAGACTATGGTAAAATATATGATACACCCTAAATTCTAACAAGGGCATAATCGTGGTGCAATGAAACGGTGGTGGGACAGTGTAGGGGAGATTGCGATCTACCTCTGCATATGCCCTATATATAAGCTTGTTGCATTACATCGGGAGGTTGTCAGTGTTGGTATAGGGTGGGGAATGTATGGAACTTAGGAATAGTTAACTAATATTAGTTATGACCAACTAGGATACTTAGTAAAATATTAGGAAATTTATAAATGTTGTGAGTTTAATGACAGATAGGAGAGAAGTATAGTTCCTATATGTAATCCTAACTGTTTAAGATGAACTCATTTGACCATTGTTCGTATGACTTACGTTGTAAACGGTAGTAACATGTTTCTAACCTTCTCAGAAACATGCCGCCGTGCCGTCACAACGAAGATGACTCGAACAGTGGGGATGCTAACAACGGTAATGCCAACTCCGGCATACAAGAGTTAGCAACACTTATCTCTGGATTGGTGAACCAATTGACTCAAGCCAATCAATCTCTCACTCAGAACAGAGGTGGTGCAAACCCACCAACTTGCACATTCAAACACTTCAACTCCTGTAATCCACTGAAGTTTACGGGATCTGAGACTGTCACTGGTCTACTGCAGTGGTTTGAGAGCATGGAGAATACCTTCATCAACAGCGATTGCCCCGATAATTTGAAAGTTCGCTATGCCACCAATGTTTTCCAAAAGAGAGCACTAACTTGGTGGAATGGGGAGAAGCGAACTAGGGGAGTTGATGCTGCCCTAGCACTGACATGGACAGAGGTCAAGAACCTGATGACCACTGAATTCTGTCCGCGCAGCGAGATGAGGAAGCTTAAGACTGAGTTTTGGGAACTCAAGCAGGATAGCGGGGAGAATGTTATCTACAATACCCGTTTCCACGAGTATAGCCTGTTGGTGCCTCATCTTGTGACACCTTTGGAAAGAGCAATTGAGAAGTATATCGGCGGGCTGCCGATGCAGATTCAGGATACTGTCTACGGGAGCAATCCCAAAATACTTGAGGCTGCGATCCGTCTATCTGCAACTCTTACTGACAATCATGTGAAGAATGGAACACTCACTCGGAAGGGATTCAAGAAGACTGACACCAAGTCATCTGCCAAGGAAATTTCTACTGAAGTTAAGACTGAACAAGGTAGTTTATCAAGAAGCAGCAACAAAAAGAGGAAGACCAGAAACTTCATGGTCACTGCTCCTGTTGCTAAGTCTGCGCAGCAATCATCCAACAATACCACTGCCAAAAATTACACTGGGAATACTCCCCAATGTAATACTTGCAGATATCATCATATGCCAAACTTGCCTTGTCGCGTCTGCAACAACTGTGGCAAGTACGGCCATTTTGCTAACGTTTGCCGGAGTGCACCGCAAGCACAAAGGATGCAACATGCACCCCTTGCACTGCCAGCTCCTCAAGCACAACCTATTCCAGCTGTACCTGTTCGCCAGGTACCTCAAGCACAGGCAAGAACCTATTATGAGTGTGGTGAAATGGGTCACTTCAGAAATCAATGCCCAAAGTTGACCGGGAATAATCAAAGGGTGGCAAGAGGCCGGGCGTTTCAACTGAATGCTCCAGCTGCTCAAGCCAACCAGGATGTGGTAAACGGTACATTTCTGATCAACAACTCTTATGCATCTGTCTTATTTGATTCTGGTGCCGATAGGAGTTTTGTTTCATATGATTTTGAATGCTTATTTGGTAGAACATGCACATATTTAGATAAACCGTTTAACATGGAAGTGGCTGACGGAAACACTATTGATATTGACACTGTTATTATCGGATGTACTGTGAACTTAAATGATCACGTTTTCCCGATTGATCTCATACCTATGCATCTTGGTAGCTTTGATGTTATCATAGGCATGGATTGGTTAGCCACCCATAAGGCGGAGATAGTTTGCCATGAGAAATACATACGTATTCCATTGCCTTCGGGTGAAACTTTAAGAGTCTTTGGAGAAACTTCTAGCAAAGGTCTTAAGCTTATGTCATGCACTAAAGCACACAAGTACCTTAGGAAGAAATGTATAGCATTTTTAGCTCATATTGTGGAGAAAAAGGATAAAGGAAAGAGAGTTGAAGATGTTCCTGTGATCAGAGATTTTCCAGAAGTATTTCCAGATGATTTGCCGGGTCTTCCACCAGAACGTCAAGTAGAGTTTCGAATTGACTTAGTACCTGGTGCGAATCCAGTTGCTAAAGCTCCCTACAGACTTGCACCATCGGAGTTACAAGAATTGGCGAGCCAGCTACAAGAGCTTACTGATAAAGGATTCATTCGCCCGAGCCATTCGCCATGGGGTGCACCGGTCCTGTTTGTTAATAAGAAGGACGGGTCATTCCGAATGTGCATCGACTACCGCGAATTGAATAAGCTTACAATCAAGAATCGATATCCACTGCCGCGCATTGATGATCTCTTCGGCTCTGCATGGTTTTCAAAGATCGATCTTAGGTCTGGGTATCATCAGCTTCGCGTACATGATGATGATATTCCCAAGACTGCTTTTAGAACGAGATATGGCCATTATGAGTTTCTGGTAATGCCCTTCGGCCTTACCAATGCACCTGCGGTTTTCATGGACCTCATGAACCGTGTTTGCAGGCCATACTTAGACAAGTTTGTGATTGTATTCATTGATGATATTCTGATATACTCTAAGACTAAATTAGAACACGAGAAACACCTTAAGTTAGTTTTGGAGATCCTGAGAGAAGAATGACTGTATGCCAAGTTCTCTAAATGTGAATTCTGGCTTAAGGAAGTTCAATTCTTGGGGCACATAGTCAACGAATATGGTGTTCACGTGGATCTAGCAAAGATTGATGCGGTGAAGAATTGGAGTACACCGAAGACACCCACGGAGATTCGATCATTTCTCGGACTTGCCGGTTACTATCGGCGGTTCATCTCGAATTTCTCCAGGATTGTTGTCCCGCTTACTTCTTTGACTCAAAAGAATAAGCCATATGAGTGGGGACCAAAGCAGGAAGAGGCGTTCCAGACTTTGAAGCAGAAACTTTGTGATGCTCCTGTCTTGACACTGCCTGAAGGAAATGATGATTTTGTGGTTTATTGTGATGCATCCAACCTAGGTCTCGGTTGTTTCTCATGCAACGGGGAAAGGTTGTGGCCTATGCATCAAGACAACTAAAAATTCATGAGAAGAACAACACCACACACAACTTGGAACTTGGTGCAGTCGTGTTTGCCTTGAAGATATGGAGACACTATATTTATGGCACTAAGTGTGTAGTGTTCACTGATCATAAAAGTTTACAACATATTCTCAATCAGAAAGAGCTTAATATGAGACAACGGAGATGGGTTGAACTGTTAAACGATTATGACTGTGAAATTCGCTACCATCCTGGTAAAGCGAATGTAGTAGCAGATGCGCTTAGTCGCAAAAGTCAAGTTCAGATCCATAGTGTCTGAGTGCACACTAACCTCCGTAATGATGTTCTCACAGCCCAACAACACTCATTGGCTCAAGATGACTTGAAAAATGAGATGTCTTGCGGGGCTGAAATTTTATTGGAAACTAAGGATGATGGCTTGATGTACTATTTGAATCGGTTGTGGATACCGAACAGGGGTGATCTTAGGAGGGTGATTATGGATGAAGCTCATAAGTCTCGTTACTCAATCCATCCAGGTTCTGACAAGATGTATCAAGACCTTGGGGGCTTGTACTGGTGGCCTGGAATGAAGAAGGACATTGCTGAATATGTGTCTAAGTGCCTTAACTGTGCTAAGGTCAAGGCAGAACACCAGCGACCTTCTGGATTGTTAATACAACCTGAAATACCGATGTGAAAGTGGGAGAATATCTCCATGGATTTCATAACTAAACTACCACGAACCGCAAACGGTAAAGATAGCATTTGGGTGATTATTGATAGATTGACCAAGTCGGCTCATTTCTTACCGATACGCGAAACTTACCCTGTGCGGAAGTTAGCTCGTATCTACATTGATGAGATCATTAGCCGACATTCTATTCCCTTAAGCATGATATCGGATCGTGATGCTCGTTTCACGGCACGATTTTGGGAATCACTCCACGAAGCTTTTGGAACAAGACTGGATCTTAGCACCGCTTATCATCCTCAAACGGATGGTCAAACGGAGCGAACGATTCAGACATTGAAAGACATGTTGAGAGCTTGTGTCATCTACTTTGGTGGCAATTGGGATAGCCATTTACCATTGGTTGAGTTCTCGTATAACAACAGTTATCACGCGAGCATTGGTATGGCACCGTTTGAAGCTCTTTATGGCAGGAAATGTCGGTCACCTATTTTTTGGACCGAAGTCGGCGATTCGCAGATTACTGGTCCCGAGATTATTCAAGAAACGACTGACAAGATCCGCCAGATCCGTGACAATCTGTTAGCTGCTCGCCGTCGACTGAAGAGTTACGCGGACAAACGAAGGAAACCTTTAGAATTTGAAGTGGGAGATATGGTATTACTCAAAGTATCGCCTTGGAAAGGCGTTGTACGATTCAGGAAGAAAGGTAAACTTGCTCCACGTTATGTTGGCCCTTTTAAGATCCTCGAACGGATCAGGAAGGTTGCCTACAAGTTGGAACTTCCTACTGAACTTAGTAACGTGCACCCGACGTTTCACATGTCCAATTTGAGAAAGTGCTTAGCTGATCAGGATCTTCAGGTACCACTCGATGACATTTGCATCGATGATACCATGCATTTTGTTGAAAAACCAGTGGAGATAATGGATCGTGAGGTTAAAAAGCTCAAACATAGTAGAATTCCAATTGTCAAAGTACGTTGGGAATCGAAGTGGGGTCCAGAGTTCACATGGGAGCGAGAAGATCAGATGAAGCTTAAGTACCCACATTTATTTACTACGGTCGCTCCAAGTTGAATTTCGGGACGAAATTCCTTTAACTAGGGGAGACTGTAACATCACTGTACTTTAGGTTGTCCGTACATCCGTACGATTGTACTGTTACGGCCTGAGATTTTGTAGTTATTAATATTGACACATTATTTGATGATTATCACTGTTACTGGTATACATGTTTATAACATATTATACGCGTAAACCATGGGAAGTTTAGTTGTAACTCAACTAAACAGAACCAGAGAGTTTATCGCAGTTATATTGTTGATGATTATGGATTTGGGTTGGAATGGAAAGGAACTGGGAGTTTGTTATGTTTTGGGTTGCTAAACATAGTCAAGGACACATGGTCATGGTTTATCGAAATAGCGGTGGGACGGTGTAGGGGAGGTTGCGATCTACCTCTGCATATGCCCTATACATATGCATATTTCGGTCTATCATGAATGTGTCAGTGACTAGGATTTAGTGGGTTTTTGTTTGGGAAGATAATATTAAAGTTAATAAAATAATGGAATGGTAACTGGAATTAATTACGCGATGGTGAGGTTACGAATATGACTTAAACGCGAATATTAATTCAGAAATATTAACTTAATAAACGTATTCGCGTGGGTGACGATTCACACGAATATAATTATTAAGAATAATATTCTGAAACGATATTCCATAAATAGTAAATCGAATCGAAATACGATACGAGCGTTGGATTCGCAAAGGTGACGATCTTTACGAATACGTACGCGAGTAATGCGTTTCGACGAGATAATTTAATAATATCAAACGATATAAAATTAATAAATGAAAACTTAAAACGTTTATTAGGAATCACAACATAAAACGAATTCGAATAAATTTATGTATTAAAGAATTAAATTAACGATTATGAAAACGAAACGGTTTTACGACACGTTTTTATTCAAAAATGTTTTTTGACAAAACATTTAGTAAAATTACTTTATTTAAAATGAAATAAAATTATTTGAAACATGTTATGTGTTAAATATGTTTTACGTTAAAAACCGAACAATTATTATATTTTATCGCGATAAAAACGAGACCGGACACGCGGGAACAATACGCGATATATGAGAGAAAGCCTCCATCTTTTTCTTTCACTTTCACCACATCACTTCTCTCTCTAAAAACACACACACACACACCATATCTCTTTCTCTACCTTCTCTCTACCAAAACTTTCTCAAATCTTCATCAATTCAAGAGATTTCAGTGTTAGATCGTTCATCTAAGCAAGAGGAACAAGAATCCACGAAGAGATTGCACGATTGGTCACCACTTGAAGGTAAATCTTGTGTTTATTCTCGTTTTCTCACTCTAAGTCTTAACCTAGATGTAGTCTTACGCTTTAAACCACTTTTCTACTTGAAAAACCCTAAAACGCATGAGTATGAGTGTATGGATGCTATAGTTAAACCTGCAACAGTGGTAGTTCGATGGGGATGATGATCGGCAGCCAAGGGTGCAGGGTTCGTGGGCTGACCTGGCCGAACCTTGGTATTGGCCGAACCCTAGTCAGCCTCACACAAACCGGGACGAACCTTAAAGGAGTGGCGAACCCCATCTCAGCCGAACCCTTCATTACACTGGCGAACCATTGAGTCTTGATAGCCGAACCTTCGTCTGTCATGCAACCACGAACCCACAAGGATGGGCGAACCTTCCATTGCTACACGAACCATCTGGACCAAGTCTTCTTAGCCGAACCTATAAATGCATAGGGCCGAACCTTTTGTCCTTGCATGGGTCACGAACCAAACACCTCACGAACCTATTAGAATCGTCTAGGATAGGAATAGCCGAACCATAATGGCAGCCGAACCCAAGGATGGCCTAAGCTTTCTTGAACGAACCCTCTCCATTCTTCTTGGCCGAACCTAGCAGGGATGAATATGGGCCGAACCTTGTTATGGATTAAGGCCGAACCTATGCCTTTTATATATAGGTTCGCTGCCTTCATACATCACAAACCAAATTAATTGTTGAATTATGATTTAGGGTCTTCTATCCTACACTTACTATTGATCGAGGGATTAAAGGTAAACAAGAGTTTATAAACGTGTATATAGGTGCATATATGTACATGGACGTATCCATGCATGCATGCAAAATGTTAAGGTTGTCACCTTATTTTATAAACATAAGCTTAGACCTTGAGGGGTTATATATTGAGCATTTTATAAAGATAAAATGAGTATGATCTTTTAATTTTAAATTTCTATTTTTATTAATTTAAATTCATGAGGACAACTTAATTAAGAGTGAAATTTGCAAACATGGATATAGATATATGTATGGCAGGGGAAAACTAGAGAATTCACAATTAATTATAATATAATAGATAATTAAAATTAAAAGTTGAGGTGCTTTTAATGATAATTATCTATAAAATCTTTAGTGTAATATCTTAACTTAGATTGAATTAACTAAGTTAATGAATACTTGAGAGCTTAAAATATAAACAAGTATGGTCACCTAAAGACAAAGAAATATTTATACTCATGAACACAGAAATATTAATTACAGATCTTTGAGTTGATTTGAGTTACATACGCGAGCGCGCATAATACGAGAACACATATACTAAGGACTTCATGTGAGTTCTCATAACCTCCCTTTTTAAACTGTTTTGTTTTAAACTCGGAGGTGAAACATGTATACCCATTTTCAATATTATCTTTATATCACATGGATGACACTTGTTTATTTGTATGAGATCCATATTATGGATTATCATATTCCATGAGTTGTTACTGTTGACTTCGGACATTCGTAACGACTGCATGTATTGTCACGAGGAGTTTGCCTCATCCGTGTGTTGTTGTCTTTGACTTCGGTCAACTACAATGATACATGTATTGTCACGAGGAGTTTGCCTCATCCGTGTGTTGTTGTCTTTGACTTCGGTCAACTACAATGATACATGTATTGTCACGAGGAGTTTGCCTCATCCGTGTGTCGTTGTCTTTGACTTCGGTCAACTACAATGATGCATGTATTGTCACATGGAGTTTGCCACATCCGTGTGTCGTTGACTTGACTTCGGTCATTTGCAATGATACATGTATAGTCACTTATAATATTTGAGATGGTTGATAATTGAGACTGGTTGAATGTTTATGTGATTGAATACTTATGATTAATTGAGATTTGTGATTATGTGTTGCATTTTGTGTTTGGATTATGTGTTTGGATTGTGATGGGTTATCTCGCAGGTGTCATGTGGATTTTCTCAGGAAAACTCTAAACTTTTATAATCATTTTGAAAACTCTTTTAAATATAAAACTTATGATTACTCACCAACTACTTTGTAGTTGACACTTGATTTCTTACATGTTTCAGGTGATGAAGCTAAGTAGGATGAGAAGGATGGTCTCTTATATTTTTGGACATCATCATATAGGATCTTGGACTTAGCTAAATAACTAAATTTCTGGCGATCAGGATTTAGTTAGATAGCTAAATCTCTTTTGTAATTGTTGTAACTACTTCATGATGAACATGATTTTTGTGTAATTATTTTGGTTGATTGAATGATATATGATGATTTGATTTAGATGCCCACGAGCTTTTGAACAATCTACACATCCCTCGTGGCATCCCGACGTTTCCGCCATCGGTCGGAGTGTCACATGCACGGTGGTCGATCGTGATGAAGAAGATGGCCAACTATGGTTGGAAGAGATTGGGAAAAGGTGAGAAGGGTGTAGAGCCCACTACACGTTGAAGACTGACAAAGTCAAACATTGGAAGAGTTAAAGTCCAGAATTTTGTTTGTTTTTGTGTACAGTATTTTCGAGTACAATACTCGAACCAATTTTCGTGTATAGGGTTCGAGTACTTCTATAATTAGTATAAATAGACGTAATTTGTACTAATCTAGGGTTGGATTTCCGAGGTGTGCTCTCTAGACGTATTGAGGCACATTTTCGAGTACTTAATTGAATATACTAAAGTTTTGATCTTTCTTGTTGTTCATCTCATTTCTTTAACTCTATTATGGATTCCGCACATTATAGAGTTGTTTGATGCAGTTTAGAGACAAAAAGCTTGGATCTTGTTCTGATTTGGGACCTACAAGTGGTATAAGAGCTTAAGTGCCCTTTTCTTCATCAAGGTTTCGACTTTTCCAAGAAAGTTCACTACTTTATCATTCTACTATACGCCATCTAGCTACTGTGTAAATTTGGGGATTTAAGTCTTTGGAAATATTCCTCAAAAAAAATTTCAAGTATTTTTCAGTCAAAATTTCGAGAACAGATTTTCGATTATAATGGAGATCGAGTACAGTTGAAGTTTGACTACAGATTGTGGACTTCAAGTATAGCTGGAATTCGACTACAAGACTTGGTGTTGTTTTTCGACTACAAGGGAACTTCGAATACAGAAAATCTTCGAGTACAAGGGTGATTTTCGAGTACACAAGTGATCTTCGGGTACACAAGTGAATTCTGAATACTCTTAGAATTTCGAGTATAGTGTGTGTGTTTCACCAAGGGAAGTGTTTGGTGCTCGGCTCTACTGAGACTTCGTGAACTATACTTAGAAATTTTTCTCATCAGTTATGGCATCTAAGAATCTGACTAATCTGTCCAACCTTCTCAATATGGACAATGAGATCGGCACGGGAACCAAGCCACCTAGACTCGTGTCAGGAGACAACTTCCAAGATTGGAAGTTCAGATTTCAATCTTTCATCAAGTACACTGACCCAAAACTTTGGTGGTCAATTGAAGAAGGTCCTTTTGTGCCTTCATACCAAAGTGAGATAAATGGTCCTCTTGTTCCTAAATATCTGGAATTGTACACAGATAATGATATCTTGATGATGGAGAAGGATGAAAAGGCCTATGCATCAATCACAATGGCTCTCTCGACTGATGTAGCTCATGGTTTTAAAGAACACAAGACGGAAAAGGAACTGTGGAATGCTTCGGTTGAACGATTTGAAGGCAATGAGGACATGCGAGAAAGTCGTAAGGATATGCTAAGACAGAGGTTTAACATGATCAATCATATCAAAGAAGAGTCCCTTGAAGCACAGCTAAACAGATTCACCTATCTGATGACCGAGATGGCAAGTTCTGGAATTGAAATGACCAAAGGAGAAGTGAACAAGAAGCTCCTGAATTCGCTACCTTACACTTGGAACTCAAATTGCACTACAATCAAAAGGACAAAGGATATGTACAAGACCTCCCTGAGTAAGCTGATCTCTATTATCAATTCCTATGATATGGATGATAAACAGAGAGCACTAAATCATGCCAGTTCCATGGGCATTGCACCTGTATCAGAAAACTCTGCTCTTCTATCAGCTATCAATCTTCAAGCCTCAGGGATGCAGCACTATCAGACTCCTTCATCTCAGTCAATCCCATTCGAGACTGCTTTCTTATCATCCGGGCAAGCTGGTTCAGTGTCCAAGATCAGTCCAGAGAGTAAAGAAAATATGCTACAGTTTAAGGGTTTTATAAATAGTTACAATGCTTTCATAGTTGGAGAATTAGCACCTGCCAACCTTACTCAGGATAATCTAGAGCAGATAAATCCAGCAGATGTTGAGGAAATGGATATCTCATGGCAGATGGCAATGGCTGTGTTTCGAGCAAAGAAGTTCATTAAACGGTATGGAAGGAACAGCTTTGGAAACAACCCGGGAAAGAAGCTTGGATTTGATAAGACAAAGTTGCGATGTTACAATTGTGATCAACCGGGTCACTTTGCCAAAGAATGCAAGCAGCCAAAGGTGACTAAGGAAGGAGAAAAGAAGTCTGAAGAGAAGACAGTGACTGCAGCTGCTGGAGGAAGCGCAAGCACGTCCAAAGCACTGGTGACTCAAGAAACTGACTCCTATGATTAGAGTGATCAGGTGCAGGAATTGGAACTAACTCTGAGTCACACTTCCATGGCTGAGGTGGATGACAAGCAAAAGGAGGTAACTGAAAATCTTTGCTCTACCTCTTGCATAGATAAAGTGTTTAAGTATATGTCACATAATGAATCACTAATCAAAGAAGTAACCAAACTTAAATACTTTAACTCAGAATTTCTTAAAAATGAAGGAATTTTTAAAAGGAAACTTGAGGCCGAGGGTAGGGATGTGGCAAGACTTAAGGAACTCTTAAGTGATAAAGAGTCCAACTATCGAGATGCTAGACACAAAATCGATGAACTCACTTTAGAGTTGGACCAAGTTAAAACTCAACTTTCAAAAACCTCAATAAAATGTGAAAAGTTTGATTATTCAAGCAAGGTTTTGGAAACATGGTTAGCATACAATACCGGGAAAGGAAGGGTAAGGGTCTTGGTTATAAGTAATGTGAGCTACCTTTTAACCATAATTACTCAAGTATGCCAAGCATCAACACATCGGTTAATGACTTGGCATTTGATTCAGATTACGCTTCTGAATTTTCCACCAAACCAGTTTTGCTCACTGTTGACCCCATTGTGTCTGATATTTTTGATGATGTTGAGATTTGTGCAGAAAAGTTAAGTGTTACAGATTCAGAGGAAAAGGAGGAAGAAAGAAGTGCTAGGAGGAGCACAGACTGTTCAAACATCTACAAGCAAATTACCTTTTGTTCCAAAAACTGATTTTGTTGGAAATTTTGATGAAATTAAAATTAAACCGAATGATATGTTGAAAAGTTTTGAGAAAACATTTGCTACAGATCATGTTTCAAAATTAACTTCCTCTCCTTTGACAAAGCAGGCAGTTCCGGCTCATTCCATAGTTACCAAAGAGGCAGGCTCACAGTTAAATCCTAACTGTGAACCTTATGTTCCAACTGGGTCCTTGGAAAAAGTCTCTTCAAGCTTATCCTCTGGTCAAAGTAACTGTGATGTAAAGCCCTTTGACCCAATTGAGTTTCATCAGAAAGTCTGCTGCTATGCATGTGGGAGACCAGGCCACATTGCTCGACACTGTCTGCACCGACCTACTGAGTTCTTCTATGGGAAGAATCAGAAGGTCACACCTAAGGCTAAAACAGTTAGCAAACCCATAAGAATTGATCAATCCTCCAAGCCTAAGGTGATGTCTCAGAAAAGGACACAGACTGCTTCCACTGCCAAAAGGGCCAAGCAACCAATTCAAAATCAATCTGGTTTTCAGAAACAAAACCGTGGGATTCTTAAGTCTAAAATCAAATCTTTTTCAAAACCCAAGATAAAATCAGTTGATCGTGGCAGTGGAACCAAGCACAAATTTGTCAAGGGCAAATCAGACAGACCAACGGAAAGGCCCAAAATCAAAGTACCTGTAGTTTCCAAAGTGCCCAAGTCTATTATGATTTGGGTACCGGTTTCTCATTAATTGAATGTGTGTTGCAGGGACGACCTAATAAGCTTAAGAATGTTTGGTATGTTGATTGCGGTTGCTCCAGGCACATGAATGGGGATTTTTCTCAGTTACATGAAGTCACACCATTCAATGGAGGATATGTCTCGTTTGCCGGAGACAAGGGAGGAAAGATCAGTATGAAGGGCACGGTCACCAATGGAACACTCAATTTTGAAGATGTTTGTTATGTTGAAGAGCTCAATCACAGTTTGTTAAGTGTGTCTCAGATCTGTGACAAGAGCTTTTCAACTCACTTCACAAACAAGGAGTGTCTTATTCTCAAGCCTGGATTTGTCGTGCCTGAAAAGTGGATTCTGATGAGAACTCCAAGGATCAACAATGCTTACATCATCAACATGAGTTCAGATTCATTTACCGAGAACACCTGCTTGTTTTCTAAGGCATCGAAGAATGATTGTCTGCTATGGCATCGGCGACTGGGTCACGTCAATTTGAAGAATATCACCAACTAGCTAAGGGAGATCACGTTATTGGCTTACCTTCTAAGGATTTCTCCACTATTGAGAAGTGCATCGCATGTGCCAAGGGTAAGCAACACAAGAGACCCCACAAGCCTAAACTGTTTAATTCTATCTCATCAATTCTGCAACTTCATATGGATCTCTTTGGACCAGTCAATGTTATGAGTATCGGGAAGAAATCATATTGTCTAGTGGTGTAACAGATGATTATTCCAGATTCACTTGGGTGTTCTTTCTGGCCAAGAAAGATGAGACACCAGATATTCTGAAGAAGTTTATCACCTTGATCGAGAATCAGAAGAATTTGAAGATTAAGGTGATCAGAATTGACAATGGCACTGAATTTAGAAATCAGACTCTTATTGATTTCTGCGATTAGAAGGGGATTAGTCGGCAGTACAGTGCAGCTAGATCACCTAAGCAAAATGGAGTTGCTGAAAGAAGAAACCGGACGCTTATAGAAGCTGCACGGACCATGCTGTCAGAATCCAAGCTGCCAATTTTCTTCTGGGCTGAAGCTGTTAACACAGCTTGCTATGTTCAAAATCGAGCACTACTTAACAAGCGCCATCAGAAGACCCCCTATGAGATTTTCTTCAATCAGAAGCCTAAAGTTGGTCACTTCAAGTCATTTGGATTTCCATGCACTCTCCTCCATACTGAGCCGAATCACAAGTTTGATGACAAGGCTGATGAGTGTTACTTTGTGGGCTATTCATCCGAAAAGGCTGCCTATCGAGTATACAACAAGAAAACTAGGATGATTGTGGAATCATAGTATATTGATTGGCAAGAGATGAACTCTACAGATGCTGGTTCTGGTCCAAACTGGTTATTTAAGTATGATTCTACTTTTAAGCCTTTTGACACGACATCAGAGAATACAGGACCATCTAAGCAAACCGATAATTTCTACAAGGGTGATGATGTGGACTATAGGGTTGACTATGTTCCTTGTGATCCCAAGCTTCTGTCTGTTGACCCTCCAGGCATGTACAATCGTGCTCCTCCAGATCAGCCAACCCTGATACATGAAGTTCTTCCATCAGATCCAGACACTTCTCAGTCTGTTGAGCCACTTCCAGAAACAGATCAAGTTTCATCTTCCTCCCACCTAACTTTTGATAATCCACTGTTCTCAGACAACATTCCTGAGGAACATTGCGTGGATCATGAAGCCGAAGCAAGTGAGACTGTTCCCATTGACACCATCTCCTCCTCCAGTGAAGATCAAGTGAACAACATCAGCAATCTACTAGACAACTTAGCTATGGAAGAAGTGCCAACACTGAGCATCAACAAGAATCATCCTATGGAAAACATTATTGGACCTCTTTCAGAAGGATTTCTCACACGGAGCCGGTCAATTCCAGCTCAGAACGCCTTGCCTGAAAGCACTATCTCCCGAAGCCAATCAGGTCCAATTAACTCTTGTTTGTATTCCTGTTTTATTTCGCAGGTCGAACCCAAGAATGTAAAGATGGCTCTTAAGGAATCCAGCTGGGTCGAGGCGATGCAGGAAGAATTGATGCAGTTTCAAAAGCTCAATGTGTGGAATCTGGTTCCATTGCCCAAGGGAAAACTGCCAATTGGAACCAGATGGGTCTTCAAAAACAAGAGAGATGATTCGGGTGTGATCATCCGAAATAAAGCAAGTTTGGTGGTTCAACGATTCTACCAATAGGAGGGAATTGACTACGAAGAAGACTTTGCACCGGTTGCAAGACTTGAAGCTGTACGGATCTTCTTAGCCTACGCCTCCTATATGAATTTCACTGTCTATCAGATGGATGTGAAAACTGCATTTCTATATGGGAAGGTTAAAGAAGAGATCTACGTATGCCAGCCCCCGGGTTCGAGGATTCGCAGTATCCCGATCATGTCTACAAGTTAGACAAAGCCCTTTATGGTCTTCATCAAGCACTGCGGGCTTGGTATGCTACACTTACTGATCATCTGCTTTCTAATGGATACACGCGTGGAGCCATCGATCAGACACAGTTCATTCGCAAGGATAAGGATGACTTAATTCTCGTCCAAATCTACGTGGATGATATTATTTTTGGTTCCACGAGCTCGTCGCTATGCAAGGAATTTGAAGGGGTGATGAAGAAGAAGTTTGAGATGAGCGCGATGGGAGAAGTGATCTTCAATCTGGGTCTTCAGGTTAAGCAAGATCCAAAGGGTGTTCTGATTCATCAAGGGAAGTGTGTTACAAATATTTTGACCAAGTTCAAAATGATGGATTCAAAGCCCGCATCCACTCCTATGGCTGCTCGTCCTATCCTAACTTCGGATCTGGATGGTGAAGATGTTGATCAACACCTCTATCGCTCGATGATTGGTTCCCTGATGTATCTGACTGCTAGTCGTCCAGATATTATGTTTTCAGTTTGTCAGTGTGCTAGATATCAGGCAAATCCGAAGGCATCTCACCTTATAGCTGTCAAGAGAATCTTTCGGTATCTTGTCGGGAAGCCTCGTCTCGGTCTCGGACAGGAAGTCAACCACTGGTGCATGTCAATATCTGGGAGATCGTCTTGTCTCATGGCAATGCAAGAAACAGACAATCGTATCTGCTGAAGCCGAGTATGTTGCTGCCTCCAGTTGCTGCTCTCAGGTTATATGGATGCAATAGCAGCTCCTCGATTGCGGTTTGAATTTTCTTGACTCTCCTATTTATTGTGACAATGAAGCCGCCCTTCAGATCGTCAAAAACCCGGTACAACACTCCAAAACTAAACATATTGACATCCGGATTCACTTCATTCGTGACTGTTTCGAACGGAAACTCATTCATCTTGAAAAGGTCCATACAGATGATAATCTGGCGTATCTTTTCACAAAACCGTTCGACACAGCACGTTTTCATCACTTGCTTTCCTATCTCAAACTCATAAGTTTTAACTAAAAACATCTTTTGTAAATACATTAAAATTTGTGTTTTGTTTATTTTAATTTTAGATCACAAATTTAGGGGGAGAAAATTACAAAAAGATTTTATATCTTCAAAAACTTAAGAAAATTACAAAAAGATTTTATATTTTCAAAAACTTAAGAAAATACAAAAAGATTTTGTTTGGACAAGCAAAAGAAAAGTTGTTCAATTGGAAGTGAAATAAATTCTGAGAATCAAAATTTCACTATATTAGTTATATTTCTGAAAGAACAACTTTGAATATCTATCGTTCACTAAGAAGGTTAAAACCAAGTTTTTCTAAATAAAGGAATTGAACATGATCAATTAAAATAAATACATATATACATATATATATATATATATATCTATATAATAAGTGTGAAGTTGTGATCAGTAGATAACTAGAAATATGTGACAACTATTTGACTTTTTGTCTAAGTCCTTGAAGTCAAAACATGAATGTGTTTAAATAAACTTGAAATCGTTTTTGAAAAACTCGGGTATTTCCTATGTTTTGTGTAAACAAAGAGCTGGAAATATCTACTGAAGCATCCTTTGTTTTGCGTAAGCAAAGACCTGGATGTGTGATGTTAAGGCCAATGTATCTGCAGATCAATAAATAAATGATGCCAATAAGCACAAGAAAATAGAATCCCTTCTTGTTCTTGATTCTAATCTAATAGATCTGTTCTTTTCTCTTCTCATCTATAACTCTGTCAAAACATTTTAAGTTCGTTAAAACACAATCAAAGTTTGAATCAATAGATTTGTCAAAATTGATAGGTTGCATGTTAATCTAGTCGTACTGTCACGAACTTCCCAAAGGATATTTTCAGAAAAACCTTGATCATATGTCGTATTTCTAAATTATGGATTAACAAGTATAAATCATTGGTGAGATATAGCTGTTTAAAAGGTAGTGCTTCGTTTAGAAATTAATTAAATCAGTTAGATTTTGACAACAGATTTGATCCCATGAAATTGACCCAACTAAACTTAAACTTGTCCAAAGGTTTGTTATTTCATTTCATTTTATTTTATTTTATTTTATTTTCAGAAAGTTGGAATTTGTTCAAAATAAAATTGTGTGTGCGTGTTTACACGAAATCGAGAACACGAAAGGTGTGTACTCGAAACCACCCTATAAATATGCCAGTCAAGTTTGAATTTCGAGTACCAGTCTTTCCAGCTCTTCAAATACAGATTTTGTGTCACAAAGGCGATCTCAGTTTTTAAACCCGATTTCAGAAATCCGCTCCTATAATCTTTTAGATCACCTATAGGCGACCCTAGGTATGAATTTTCATCAAGTTTTGACCACGAATTTGAAAGATATGGGACAAAATCGATTTCGAATACATGAAGTTCATTTACAGATGGTTTTTGGGCAAATTGACCTCGAAAGACTTGAAATTGAAAGGCGATTTTCGAATACAATGGTCGCCTATGATTTCCGAGTGTTTCGAGCGCGATTAGAGGTTATAAGGAGCAAAATATGTGAAGTTGTAAAGGTTTATTGTGTATTCGAAATTTTGAACTTCGAATACAAACTGAATTTCGAGTACAAACAATTTCGAATACAGATTAAAATTCGAATACAGGCTAGTTTCGTGTATGGCCTACATTTCGTGTACAACCATTTTTCGAATACAACTGTTATTTCAATTAAACCTTTCACTTCGAATACACCTGCCATTTCGAGAACTCTTTTGAACTTAGAAAATTTTTGGTGATACGATTTTGGACTAACTTAATCTGTTTTTGCTTTCAAATGGATGATCTACGCTTCGTACACGATCATAACATGATAGCATTCCTTGGGGACCCGCCAGAGAAACACTCGGAGTTCAAGAGTATGGTTGATGGATTGATCTTATCACCTGTCAACTATGCCATCATGGAGTACCCCCCCCCCCCAATCGTGACTGACTTCATTAGAGGATTCTGGAGTACAGTGGAAGAACATACTGATGCAGATGGAAATGTCAGTATCATTGGGAAGATTCAAGGTCAACCCATCATTATCATTGAGCAGACTGTCAGGGGATGTCTTCAATTCACAGAAAAGGTGACTGATCCAGTGGAGCTAGATCAAGAACTGGTAAACAGGACAGTTTATCAGATGGGTCATGAAGGCGCCTATCCTCCGACTGAGAAGAAGTTACTACATCCTTACTGGAGATACTTGGCACATGTTGTTACTCAGTGCCTCTCCGGAAGGAAAGGAGGCTATGACGTTCTCAACCAGACTCTCAGCTCATGTCTGGTAGCCTTGGCACTTGGAGTTGACTTTAACTTCTCGAAGATGATCTTCCTTGATATGCACGCTAACATCAAAGGATGAAGAAAGGAAAGGTTTTTAGCATTCCCTCCTGCAAATCATCATCAACAAAAGATATCCGTCTCTGACTCCCATGCTTGGCACTTTAGAGATCAAGAGAATGCGAGACGACATCTTTGGATACATGAAGATGAATAAGCGAGGGAAGGAACAATACATTGGGGAGAGACCACTGATCAAGTTTGGACGCTTCATGGGAGAAGAAATTGTCGTTGAAGATCAAGGTGCTCCTATTGCATTCATCGCTGAGGAGCATGACATTCCTATGGGCACACAGACTGGTACGACTGCTAAGGAACATTTCTCTGAGTTATCCTCCTCATCAAGTGAGGACTTTGTTGCCGAGAAACCTCCACTAACAAGGGAAGAAAGAGAGGAAGCACAGGATGTTGATTACACTTCAACTCCTGAATCATCACCAAAGAGAAAGAGGCAGAAGACGATGTCCAAACGAACCTCTGACTTATCATTCTCCTCAGCTGCATTGATTCTACCACCTCCACCTACACAACCCAAGACATCCTCGAAACCCAAGCCATTGCAAACCGATCCACAACCCAATCCACCTACACAACCCGAGTCCACATCATAATCCATTTCAAAATCCAAGCCACCTTCACAACCTAAGCCACCTACACAATCCAATCCCACCTTACAGTCACTTTCAAAATCCAAACAACCAACAAAACCAAAGCAACCACCCACTAAACCCACTAAACCTAATCTCACCATCAAAATTCCTGTCCGCTCCCCACTATCACCTTCAACTGACCCCAAAACCACTCAAACCACATCATCTCCATCTCATACTTCCATTCCTCATACTGAGACTCCATTATCATCTCCACATACTCACCAGGATGCAGGGAAATCTCCTGTGCATAAAGACTCTCCTTATAGGCCGATTAATGTAGAATGGCTGCAAGACAGAGTATACATGCTTGAAAAGGAATCTGAAGCAAGGGACAGAGTCATCAAGAATATGCAACAAGGAATGCTCAAAATTTGTGACAAGCTTGATGAGTTTAAAGGGTAGATCAAAGCACACCGAAAGTTTATCAAATTCCTCTCATCAGAGAATTATGATATGCGCAAAGAGATCAAAAGGCTAAAAGGAATCTAAGTCCCAGACTCAGATGATGATGACAAAGATAGTGATGATAGTGATGATGACGATGATGATGATGGTGGAGATGAGAAAGATAAAGACTCCTCTGACAAAAGGGATCAAGGGCCTCCAGATGATAAAGATCAAAGAGGAGACACGGGAAATCCATCTTCATCAGGAAAACCTACGAGTGGCTATGATGATCTCTTTGGGGATATTCCTGATGATATCCTTTTTGGAGATTGCGTTCAACCGGATGGAGCTGCAGGAGCTGGTCTTGATAGTTGGTTCGATGATTTGCCTGAGGATTTTGATTTTGAATGGCCTGGTGAAGAGGTTAAAGAAGGACCAGAAAATGTCGTCATCGCCGATGTTGCAAAAGATCCATATGTGGATTACTTGTACGCTCAAAAGTATATCAATTCAGATGGCAAAGAGATTCCTCCTCTGGGAATAGTAATTAACAGCTTGTTCGACAAGCAGAAGGACTGGACCCCAGCACCTAAGGAAGACATAGCATCTTGGCTAGGGGAAATGAATGTCGAGCTTCCAGAGCACACGTTTATATCCGATGATCGAAATCTGTTTGCGGTTCGCAACGACAGACAGAAGTATGCTGCTGGATGTATGATAAAGAGAGAAGCATTTATCTGGTCAAGAGGAGAAATGGCAAGGTTGAGTTTTACAAGAAACCGCAAGACTTCTGAACAATGCCAAAATTCGACATCAGAAGTATCAACAAAGCGATGTTCTTTAACCCATCCAATGACTCTCAGGCCAGTTTGTTTGCTAAGTTCATCAAGGATCAAGGCGAAAAGGATTTCCCTTCGATGAAGACGGCTAAGGGAAGACGATTCGTCTCAAAGTGCATCATTGATCCTGTGACAAAAGAGCCTCGGATTTACTACAAGTATCCTCCACCGCTTGTTGAGATTGATGTGCCAGTTTCCCCAAGAGTCCCTGACAACTCGTTAGCTAACTTCCTATCATAGTATTTTGATGAGCGCAACCTCGCGGCTGTCATCCTCAGAAACAAGGATGATATCAACGATATTGACATGATTCTTGATCCCATGGACTTGTTGAAGTACGGAAAGGACGATATGATGAAGTTACACTCCTCTCCAATCAGAGTTTATCATGGATTTGACGAAGAGGCTAAGCCGTTTACGCGCACCGTGGCTTATGCTATAGAGTTGGAGCTATATGCAAGAGCTGGACCACATAAGGTCACTCTTCCTATTGGATGACTTCGCCAGTATAGGGGGAGTTTGTAGAGCCCACTACACGTTAAAGACTGACAAAGTCAAACATTGGAAGAGTTAAAGTCCAGAATTTTGTTTGTTTTCGTGTACAGTATTTTTCGAGTACAGTACTCGAACCAATTTTCGTGTATAGGGTTCGAGTACTTCTAGAATTAGTATAAATAGACGTATTTTGTACTAATCTAGGGTTGGATTCCCGAGGTGTGCTCTCTAGACGTATTGAGGCACATTTTCGAGTACTTCATTGAATATACTAAAGTTTTGATCTTTCTTGTTGTTCATCTCATTTCTTTAACTCTATTATGGATTCCGCACATTATAGAGTTGTTTGATGCAGTTTAGAGACAAAAAGCTTGGATCTTGATCTGATTTGGGACCTACAAAGGGCTTTTCCATGCCTGCGCCAAGCAGGGAACGCGCGAACCTTTTTTAATGAAATGTCTTCTGAAAAACAAACAAGCTGTAGACCTCCAACGTCTGTCCGTGTCTGCGCGGCGCAGATGTAAGAGACCAGAAGATTTTTTTTAGAAAACAAGCACCCCTTAATCTTACTGAGCGAATTATTGAAACATGTTAAATGGTTAAGGGATTTGTGACATAACTAGGGTTGATATCAAGGATTATGAGGTCTTATGTGATAGCATAGTGCTATGACTAAAACCAAAACCGAACTTTTAAAAATAAAACCAAACCAAACCAAACCGTTATTAACAGTTTGGTTTCTATTTGGTTTTACGGTTTGAACTTTCTGGGTTTCAGTTTTCTAGTTTTGAAGTCTTTGAGACCGTTACAAATTTAAACTGAATCAAACCTAACCATTTACGGTTTGAGACGGGTTAATCACATTGCAATCCCAAATATAATTTTTTTTTTTATTAAGTAACACCTAAATCATCAACCCTATACATACATATATACATAATACATACATAGATACATATATATATATAGGGTATGGATAATTTGAAAATCACTTTGTATTGTGAAAACCAGCAAACCGCATGTAAAACATACGTAACAAAACTAAAAAAAATTGTAAAACATACGTAAAAACGTAAAAAAATTATGTCAGATCTGACGCAGTGTTACGTATGTTTTACAACGTAAAAAAATTTTATAAAATATTTTTTTTAAATATTTTTTCAGCGCTTTTTTGATTTTTTTTTTATAAAAATGTGCCCAATTATATTACAAACCTGTAAAAAAATTTCAAAAAAAAATACGTTCGTTTTACATGAGTTTTCAAGGTTTTCTCACTAAAACAAGGTTTTCATTTTATTAATCCTTATATATATATATATATATATATATATATATATATATATATATATATATATATATATATATATATATATAGGATTTGGTTCAAATAAGAACTCACCATAATTGTGTTAACCAAATAACTCAAATCCAATGGTTTTAAATTTTCAGATTTAATAAGATTTTGTCAAGTGTCACTACCCTTTTTAAATTAAAAAGGGTATTCAAGTCATTTCACTTAATATAAAAAACTCAGATTTAATAAGAGAGTGACAAGTGTCACACTCTTAAAAATCTATCCATTTTCCTTTTTTTAAATCAAAGTTTCCCCCTTGATTTTTATACACTTATAACTTTTTTATACTATGTTATTTTTTTTATAAAAATTACACCATTAAACTCGTTATATTTTTCTCGTTAATTCTATAATAGTAATGCCATTTTTTTTTTATTTTTTTCTAGCGTTCGTAATTACACCAACGTAACGAACAATAAATACAATAATTTTCTCTCATTTTTTCAAAATCTTTCCATCTTTAAAATGTTTTACAAATTATTTTGAGTGTTCGTAATTTTCTCTCATTTTTTTCGAGCGTTTGCAATTACACCAACGTAAAATATTTCCATCTCGTTACAAATTATTTTTTATTACAAAAATTAGTTCTTTAATATTTTAAAAAATTAAGAACACTTTGAAAAAATCCAGCTCCTTACATCAGTGTAATTACGAAAACTTTGTAAAAATTCAGCTCGTTACATCAGTGTAATTACATCAGTGTAAAAAAATTCATTTCATTACGTCAGTGCAAAACGTCATTGCATCAGTATAAAACGTCGTTTCATCAGTGTAAAACGTTGCTGCATCGGTGCAAATTCCGAAAATTTTAAAAAAATTTGACAAAATTATACTTGAATTAAAGATAAAAAAAAGTGACAAATTTAATGGTGAAATTTTTATAAAAAAATAATAATGTATATAAAAGTTATAAGTGTTTAAAAAATTGGGGGGTAAACTTTTTTTAAAAAAAGAATTAAATACAATCCACCAAATATCATAAATACCCTTAAACAAATTTCATTCACTTGTTTTATCCAGATTTAATATAAAAGTTATGAGTGCTCTATGTATATAAAAGAATAATATTTTATCATTAATAGACTAACCATATTAATGTAAAACTGCATTTCGTAAAGGACATATCAATTTTAAGATGATTAAATTAAGATAATGTGGTTGATATGTTGAGAAAAGCATTACCTTGTGCAAAGTTCTTACAATGCTATAATGTGTGAAAACATTTTATAAATCATTAGTAATAATGTGGAGATTGTTGCAATGAATTGTTTAAATCATAAAGTTGCTTCAAAAAGTGGCTGTTTGATAGCAACAAGGTTTCTACCAAACGGTAGCAATTAGATTGTCGGTAACAATAATAGTTAGTGTCGATAGGGACTATGTAGTCTATGTCCATTAGTATAGGTGGCTAAATTGTCATTTCTCATTTATCCTTCGAGTTTTGTTTGACAGTGTTACGACTGAAACTAGCAAAAGATATGTTACAAGGGTGGGAGGAGAATGTCTCTTTTTCTTTCTTTTTTTTTCTTTTTTTTTTTATTTTTGTTTTCTCATTTAGATTGTATTCTTCATATTTTTATTCTAATGAATAAAAAAATTTTGGGTTCATTTTAGTTGTGTTAATTCTCACAAGCACATACTTAGCCTAGTGACAAAGGTGTAGAACCTTCATCCAAAATTAAGGACGGTTTAATGGTAATTTAAATGAAACTATGACTTTAGACCTCATTTGGCTAGGGCCACATTTCTTTAGGATAAATATATATATTTTATTTGGTTTTGACTTGTATAATAAGCATGAGTAATATAATAAGCATAAGTAGTTCGTATAATTTGAGTTGTTCATATTCTTTTACAGAACATACAAATGTAAATTATTGGTGTTGGTGTCTATATCTAGCATGTGAAAGTGTGAAACTTGAAAGGAATATAATACATGATGCTTCATTTAGTAATTCGAACTTTTGATGATGGTGTTCAATAGAAGATATAATTAATCTGATCTAAAATAATATTTTATTTTGCTAAAATTATCGATTCTGCAATTATAGTAATTGAATACGTGATTGTCTTTCTAAAAAAAGTATACATGTGAATTTGTTTTATTTTGTGACTTGCCCTAATCAGTAATATATATTGTTTTAACATATCAAACTATATTCAGAAGTATGCCTTGGTTAAGTGATTAATTTGTGACAAAACTTGATGTTGATATCAACGATTATGTGGTCTTATGTGATAGCATAGTGCTCTATGTATATCTAAGAATAAGATATATCATGAATAGACTAAATATATTAATGTAAAACAGCATTTCATAAAGGGCATATTCATAACAAGATGATTAAAGATAATGTAGTTGATATGTTGACAAAAGCATTACTGTGTGCAAAGTTTTTCAATGCTTTAACGTGTTAAACATTTTCTAAATGATTTGTAAAAAGGTGGAGATTGGTGTAGTGCATTGTTTAAATCATAAAGTTGCATCTAAAAGTGGTTGTATGGTAAAACATGGCAACTGGATGATTGTTATTATATATATATATAGACGCCCGTCCTTTCAACTGTTCTAAGAACAAATCTGAACCATTTATATTCCCCAAGATTTAATCATGGCCGTGTAAAATAGGCATAAATGCAAATTTTCTATCAAAATAGTTATGTTTGTGATTAAATTAGGGTTTTGTTACTTTTGAATACAAATTGGGGATTCTTTTGTTTGTTTTTCTTTTTTATAAAACTGAATGGTGTTTAATCATAATTGCAGGAAATTTTTACTTAGGATTTAGTTTTCATTTGAGTTTAAATGGGCATATTTTGGGAAAGGATATGAAGATGTACATGAAAATTTACATTCATGCTTAAAAACAGCTTCATTTGTTACCAATTGAACTTTGTCTACTGGCATCATAACTTTTCTAGTGGTACATTATTTGTACTTTTTTTTATGATTTTTAGCTCATTCTAGGGGTTTCCTTTATGATTCATGTTGAATTTTATGTATTAACAATTACTTTCTTTTAATCTTATGTTGATACAGTTGATGTGAAATCTCTAACGGTAGCACCTGCTGCATTGGGGACTTTGTGCTATGGATACATGGGGGAAGGTATAATTAGTTTTAAATTTTTGTTAACTATACATGCTTTGGGGAAGCTTTTAAAGATTGGCTATCTCATATGCTTAATAGTATTTTAGGGTCTTTTATTTTCAAATCTCATGTATTTGACAAAAAATAACATCACAAAAGCGGTTTCAAGCTTGAAAAATAACAAGTTTTAGATGTTATTACTGTAAGTTTCTACTAAAGAGTTTTATTGATCCTTTTAATTAATTTGAATGTTTCTGTTTTTCTATTATTTTCATTTTGTTTTTTCCTTAAATTAGGCAGCAAACTGGCATTTAGCTAAGAGGATTAACTTAGGTGTGAAAGTAGAACAAATGGAGGTATCAAAATTATTTAAAATCTGGTACATTTGCTGGTGAAAAATACTCCACATATGGGTTTAAATTTTGATTTTTCCATTTCTACACATAAATCAATGTCTAAACTTATTTTCATCTTGATGCATATCTGTATTGGTGGGAATCTCTTTTAAATTTGGTTGACAGGACCAAAAAGTTGCGACAATCTTTAACGCACCGAATCATTGTTTTCAATGCAACAACATGGCTTCTATATCGGAGGTTGATGATTGCAAAGGACACACATTCATCTAGGTTTCATATGATTAATTATATTACTATTAAAATTACATGTTGTCGATATAAACATCAACAAGAATATGATTTGACATAGAGTTGGTTAAATTAGGTAGTTGATGGTTCGATTTTCTATTTAATTTTTTAATTATTTAAGATTAATAGTTGTGTAAAATAAACTGTCATTACCTCTAACTAGGTTAACGTTCATTTACTTGGTTATCACTACTCTTTACCAATTTGAAATGATATTAGCTTCTAAAAATCAACTAACGTCTCAAACTTACACTACAACAATCAAAGCCTATAGCGTCGACCCCTATAGCGACGCAGAAAGTCGTCCCTGAAAGGAAACCTATAGCGACGACATGAGGTCTCCATCTGAACTTTTTTGTACTTTACATATAGCGACGAGCTATCGTCGCTATAGGGTTGGGCGGGAACACCAAAATTCTTCACGGTTGAGGGAAAACAATTAGGCACGACATGTCGTCAATATAGCCTAAATATTTTTTTTTTCAATTTTCTTTAATTAAAACACCTGAAAATCAATAAATAAATTTTTAAAAAAAAAATTAAAAAAAATAGCGTTAGGAACTTTGGTTTTGTGTAATATGTCTTTGTTGAGTTTAAGCTATTATGACCCATTTGGAGTTGTAATTGTATGTTGTAAGTGTATATGCGTATGTTTGGTAATTGCATGTTTTAAAGGTATATGAGTATGTTTGGTAAATTTTGACCCGTTTGAAGTTGTAATTATATGTTGTAAGTGTATATAAGTATGTTTGGTTAATTTTGACCCGTTTGTAGTTGCAATTGCATGTTTTAAGTGTATATGAGTATGTTTGGTAAATTTTGACCCGTTTGTAGTTGCAATTGCATGTTTTAAGTGTATATGAGTATGTTTGGTTAATTTTGACCCGTTAAGAGCTTTTGGTTTGTGTAATATGTCTTTGACCCGTTTAAATGATTAAATGTAGGGTAAAATCATGGACGAGAAGAACAAGTCCATGTCAAGCTCGGGTGGCGATGATACGCCAATTAATGAGGTTGAAATACTTGAAAGGACGTTGGGACAGAGGCGTGGCCACATTCGAGGTGTTGGCCGAACAGTGAAAAGTGTAACCCCGGATGTTGCTCTATGTATGTTGTATACGCCACACAATCAAGATTGGCATGACGAATTACGACAAGCAAATGCCCGTTGGCAAGAACAGCAAGAAATTAACATACGGATGCAACAACAAATAAACGAGCTGATGTCACGCCAAAAAGCCTTTGTCAATTCCTTCAAAAACACCTACAAACCAACCTTTGAAGAAGAAGAAGATGATGATGATGATGATGATGAGAGTGAATAGGATTTCACTTGGGTTATCTTGTGTGTGTTTGTTTGGATAATTGTGTTTGTGGTTGAATTTGGATTCGGATGTGTAGTTTTAAACATGTATTCCGCATGTGCGCATTAGGATAATTATGTTTTTGGTAATTTGAAGATTTGGGATTGTTTTAAATTTTATAGCAGGTTTAAAACAGGTTGAATTTGATATGCAAAAAACAGATTTATAGCATGTTTTAATCAGGGAAAAAAATTAAAAATAAAAAAAAATTTGTTGTTAACCTATAGCGACGACAGGGTGTACGGCATTTGATTAAAAAAATAATATTTTAATCAAAATTATTATTATTATTATTTTTAATTGAAAATCAGAATTTAGATTTCAGAAAAAAAAAATTAAATAGGTTTTATAGCGATGACGGGTCGTCGCTACAGATGAAGCAATAGGGACGGCATGAATAACGACGACATATCCGGGCAATAGCGACGAAGCAATAGGGACGACCAGGCAGCGACGACGTGTCGTCGCTATAGCCTATAGCGACGAAATGTGGATGCTATTGCGACGACTTTTGTCGTCGGTATACGTTGTTATCATTGTAGTGTTAGCATACAAAATCCTATTGGCTAAAAATTTACTTTGGAGTAAACTTTAATAAAAATCGATATTTCTGACTTCATACTATATTAACCAATTAAAAATGTTATGATTATTGTGTTGTATTCTTTGTTTTGTATTACTTTAGGATGCAAATGTGATGAACGTATGTTTGATATCTTTCTGTAATTTTTATTTGTTATATACTTATTTTGTTAACAAATAATGATTTCACCTAGAATTTAAATAAAAATACTTATGTGATTATAGCGTTTAAATACCCGTCCACCGAACGGGTATAAAACTAGCTTTATACATGTTTGATATCCAACTATTTTAATGTTATAATCTCATCACTTTAAACCCAGTTCTTGATTCAACTAAAACTGCAAAATGAGATAGCAAAAACATTTAAATTTTATTGAATTGAAAATATATAACTTCTTAAAATAAATAAAACTCAATTTGAAATTGATCAAATAAGGACTTTGTTCAAAGTCAACAAACAATGAACTACAGATTGTAAAGGATATAAACTTTTGTCCCATGTATTTCTTGGTATATTGCTTTGCAATTTCAATGAATAGATTCAATTATCAGTTACCAGCATAGTAAACTTGTTTTATACAAATTGAGTATAAAAAATTAATTAATAATTTTAATCATATAATCAGAGAATATATAATAATTATTTAAAATAAATGTATTTAAATATCTAAAAACATATTTCTTTAAATATCATTATTTAACACCAAAGGGTATTTGTCCCAATGGTACAAAGGTGTGTTAAAAGTGTCATCCCTAAAATAGGTTGAGGGTTCTAGTCTCATAGTGGACAAGGTGGAAAAAAATTGCTGATCAAAAAAAGATAATGACATCAATTGACATGTGTTTTCTTATTTAATATGAGAAGGAAACAAGAAAACCATACTTAGAAACACTATAATAACGTGTGTTCGCTTATTATTCTTTTGTTATAGTAGATTAGATGCAAGCTATGAGAAATTACTTGCTATGGTTGAGTTATGAGTTAAGAGTTATGAGTTATGCAACAAAAGAGAATTTATATGCATATTTAAGTGCATCCGTTTCAACGTTTATGTAGAACATCATATGTAGTTTTTTCTCTTAGCAACCTACTTGAGGAAACGATTAATAATACACATAAACAATAATCGTGTAACAGTGATTTGTCTCTTTTTTTTTCCTTTCATTACCTGTTACTCATAGTAATATTTTGTTTTGCATATATTTGTTCCAAAGTCTGCAAAACTTCTTCACCAGAAGGCCTATCCTTGGGGTTGTTAGCAACACATCTTAAAGCAACTGCAACGTATTCGGAAGCAAGGTGTCGGGGGTACTTGCCTTCAAGGCGTGAATCCATTATTTTCTTTAGATTTGATCCAACACGAGTGGCCCATTCCACCAAGGTCTGCTGCCCTTCAGTGCGATGAACATCTATTGCCTTTCGGCCTGTTATACTTTCCAACAACACCACTCCCAAGCCGTAGATGTCACACTTTGCAGTCAAATGTCCTGTGAAATTAAAGAGTGTTGACTGTTGAAACCTCAAAGCTTATATAACACTGTGTTTGACCAACAGGTTTTAAAAATGGAGGCATTGACCTTTGCAAAATTACAGACAATTGTTCATGCAAAAACAAAAATCCAAAATGAACATTCTCTATCAATTAATTCACTTCATTAGATAGATAGTAACACACCTGTCGCAACGAATCGTACGTTCCCATATCCCTAGTACTAACATGTGTTTCCCCTGTTTCAGAGCCACATTTTCTCACCAATTCAAAATCCCCTAGTTTTGCATTAAAGTCCTGGAATAAGAAAGAGTAAAATTAAGTGATTAACCAATTTGATGGGCACAACAAATAAATTTAAGGTGGTTTGATCACCCCATCAATTATAAAGAGCTCAAGAATACGTACTTCATTCAGTAGTATATTAGAGGGTTTTAAATCACGATATATGATATTTTTCGAATGCAAATATGCCAGTCCACGGGCAACTCCTATCATTATCGAAAGTCGTGTTCCCCATGAAAGTGGTTCCGCAATATCTGGCGCATGTGTGAAGATTTCATCTTACATAGCAAATAAGCAAATAATGGTTTCGGAAAAATCCTCGTATGGTTTACCTGAGAATAAAAAGCGATCAAAACTGTTGTTCGGCATGTACTCGTAAACAAGCAAGTGCTCAAGTTCTTCTCTGCAGTAGCCCAAGAGTCTAATGATATTAGGATGAGCCACGTGTCCTAAGATGTTCACCTCTGCCTGAACTCAAATTTTGTAGATACATTTAGCAAAAAGATCCATAAAACAAAACATTTGGCTAGGTTCTATTAAAGAGATTCCTAGGCTACTGAATCGTAAATATCTAAAAATATTCTTTTAATGCATTATCAACCATAAGAATACTAAACCGATTTGTATTCAGTGTACAATACACACCAGCGCATGAATGTATGTGTATATACTCGATTCACTGATGATGACCAATGGATTATATAGGGCAAACAAGGAAGCTGGCATTTTTTTAATCAAAAAGTTGCAATCATTCACCCTATTCTTTGTTAATCCTGCTTGAGCTCGGCTTGTTTTGAGTTAAAACAGCTCGAGCTCGGCTCACTTAAAGCTTTATTTGTTAAGCTTGGGCTCCGATCATAGGAAAATTTTCAAGCTCGTGCTCGGCTTAGCTCGGATCAATTATTGTTTACTTATTTAATTTAATTATTTTTATTAATAATTTTATAAATATTTATAACTATACTTATTATATATAACATGATATTTATGATTTAATTATAACTAGGTTTTTTCCCGCAGCGCGTTGCTGCGGGTTATCACAATACATTGTCAAGAACTGGTAGCATAAGATTATATATAATTTGCATAAGTATAAGTTACATAGTAAAGCCAAATCTCTAATCACGAACTTCATATAAATTTTTCATAAAAGCATAAAATTAGACAAATTTCATTCTAATTTGTTATGAAAATAAGACGAAAAAACTCACGAAATTCTTATCATCGGCAACTGATCGGTTGAATCAAAACAAAAACCCAAGTCTCTAAACAAACATCGATTTTCTATAATAAAAAAAATCATTGTTACCTAAAAACTGGTCGCAAGCAACACATGTAGTATATATTATCGTCTTCGGTAATTGTAGTATATAAATGGAGGTGCATTTGGTATTACTTACTTGCCATTCTGCAACTCCTTGACCGCTTCCTTGCCTAAGCCTTTTAACAGCAACAGCCATTCCAACACCTTGTTTTGAAGGGGATAATGTGTCCTCCTTAACCCAAGCTAAGAACACCTTTCCAAAACCCCCCTCACCCAATATCAAATCTGGACTAAAACTTCTTGTAGCCTTTTCTAAATCCGAAAACCTAAATTCTTTCAAAATTGGGCTTTGACTTGGGAAATGAGCAGGATCTTCTTTCATATGCGGAAACATATCGTTGCCTTTGCTATTGGTTGATAAATTTAAATCACCTTGGACTAAAATAGATGAATACAAACAGAAAAAGGGTAAGTTTAAGCTTTCCAAAGAAAAGGCTACTAAAACGACAAGTATGAATTATTGTGAAGATTCTTATGCTGCAATATGTAACTGAAGTTATGATCAATTTGAAGGATAACTACAAGACATAATTAAATATAAGACTTTAAGATAATTTGGTGTCTCTGTACTATCAAACCTTATTACCTCCTAAGTGGCAAGCCCTATCACATAGTTTCAAAGATAATAGAATATGAAAATTATGTTACTACACTCATTAGTTTTGACTTGGACAATTATGTACTGTTTAGAACAATTAAAATAGAAAAAGAGTTGAGAGTACCAGAGTTTTCTTGATTTGAGGAGAAGGGAAACAAATTAACCATTCTACCAAATAGTGTTCTGCTTGCAGATTGCAATGAATTATTGAATTTCTCTTGTATGGCCATCACAGACTCGAGACTAAATAGAATCTCAGCCATGGTAGGTCTGTGTTTCGGGCTGTTGTGCAAACACCTCTCTGCAAGTTTAACATATTCCTTCAAACATTTTGGAGATATTTCACCCCTTATATCTGAATCGATTATATTCTTTAAATTTCCTTCCTTGATAGAATCTTGAACCCATGTCACTAAACCCCATTGCTCCTCATAAAGGCTTTTATCAACCGCACGCTTCCGACACAACACTTCCAACAACACCACCCCAAAAGCATACACATCAGACTTCCTTGTCAGCTTGCCAGTTGCATAATAATTAGGATCCAAGTACCCAAAAGTGCCTTTAATAAGCGTGTTGACATTTTAGCCAAAGTCTGAAATTTTAGCCGCCCAACTTTCGTGTAGTAATATATTCGAGCTCTTGACATCGCGATGTATGACTCCGGATGCAATACCGGTGCCAGTGTGAAGGTAGTGTAACCCACGGCCTGCACCTATGCACATGTTGAGTCGCTGAAGCCAAGAAAGAGGGGTACGTATACAAGTATCATCTCTTGTTCATAATTACAGTAACCAATCAAAGACACAAGATTACAGTGTCGCAACAACGAAAGCATTTCAACTTCCGCCCAGAACTCTGCTGCCCCTTGATTAGACATAGAATCCAAACGTTTAATTGCAGCAACAACACGATTTGTTCCAATGGTTACGTTACCTTTGTAGACTTTCCCAAAACCTCCGCTTCCGATCACTAATGATTCGTCCAAGTTGTCTGTTGCAATCAGAATTTCAAGAAATTCAAAGTGACGGCATGACCGTTGCATGGAAGACGAACTGGAGGGTTCCGATTTCTTGCCATCGCCGGTAGCAAATGACATAACTATTATTGTTATTGACGATTTGAAAGTGAAAATTAATACGAATGACCACAAATTTGAGGATAAGGGCTATGATTCATGATTTCATGGTCAACCGGGTTGAATCAGGTTAGCGGACAGTGAATGACGTCGGTTGATCTCAACACCGGCCGGCCGGCCGGCAGTAACTGGTGTTGCTAGTGGCGGTGCAATAGATCTGGACGGACAGCGGCTGTAATTTGGTAGACAGAGGTGGTAATTGGTGTTAGGTCTGAACAGGAAGGAATGGGAGGGACCTGGCTTGAGACAAGACCTTCCGCATTGGTGACCGAGTCGGTGGATCTCAACTCCGGCCGGCCGGCAGTAACTGGTGTTGCTAGTGGCGGTGCAATAGATCTGGACGGACAGCGGCTGTAATTTGGTAGACGGTGGTGGTAATTGGGGTTACGTAGGAACAGCAAGCGGATGGACATCGGGTGATGATTCAAGGAAAGGATTAGAATCATCTTAGAAACATAAGTTGACCCGGCGTTTACTAATCTACTCGTCTTCTTACCAGATAAAGAGTCTGATAACATTTGTTCATTTAAAATTGAATTCTTAGGCTTTGTTGGAATTTCATTTAAAAATAACATTAATTTGTTGGCTTTTTCAAAAAACTAATAACTTGTTTGTCAAATTTAAAGGACTTTTGAAAATGACTTTTGAAAACTAATAATTTGTTGGCTTTTTTAAAACTTCATTTCAAAAAGTTATAAGTTAATAAGCATTTTTAACTAAAAAAATCCTTTTAAGGTTAAATAAACAATCTCAAACAGGGCCTTAATTGAATCTGAAATTCGATTCGTCTTGAATAAGATAACATGTTTCTCCTAAATAAAATATGTTTTATTCGAATAAACATGTTTTATTCAATTCATTCAAGTTTAATTTAGATATCCTATTCAAAAAATAAATATTTTGCATATAGAATATGTTCAAAATAAAAATTGGTTTTCGATATGAAACCATCCAAATATCCAAATAAGAATTTGAATCGGTTTTTCAGTTTCGGATACGATTTAGATTTCAGATTTTGGTTTTTTTAAACGAATACGCATGTCTTTTTTATTGATTACACTCTTTATAATTAAGTACAAGATCTAACATGTAATTTTGCAATTCTTTTCTTTTTCTTTTTTTCATGTCTTTTTTATCATTTTATTAGACTTTTATTAATTAGTTAAACTAGTTTTAACATTTCGCACCTAATTTTGCTTGATGGAGACTTAGAGCTTTCATAAAGTTTTTTCCTTTTTTGACATTTTCATGAATAGTTGTTTTAGTGAAAATTTAATGATGATAATTCATGACTTGCTGCCGTTGCCGGAATATAAAATTTAATTTCAGAGTTAAGGTTAATTTAAGTAAGGTTAAATATAATACGTTTTCATACATATTTTATTTATGTTTTCAGTTGGTCTATAGTTCACCATAAATTTTGTTATAAAATAAGTCAAATATACTACATTTTTATTTTCAATATAGATTCGAATTATTTTACGTTTCACGAAGTCACATCACATAGTGGGTAAAATTACTAATTAAAACAATAATAACTAACACAATTGGAAAGTAAGTATTTAATTATTTATAGGTTAGTGACATGATAAGAAAGGAAACTAAATGACCATTTAAAAATGTATATCATATGCTTTAAATATAAAAACAAACGCCTTTCTTTCTCTATTTTTCTCTAACATTTAATACTTATTTAAGTTAAAAATGTTACATTAATATTTCTTTAAATAAAAGACCAACGTTTTCAAAACCGGACCTGACCGCCCGGTTCAACCGGAACCAGTAGGTGCAACGGTCCAATTTAGACTAGATAACCGTTAATCAACTAACCGGCCGGTTTTGTAAAAACCCGGGTTGAACCGGAAACCGGAAAATCAAAAAAACCAGCTATATGCTTAGACAGGGGCTGATTTCCTTATATAGAGGCTGGAAGGGATCTTTCGCTAAAGGGGCAGGCGATGTGAGACAACAAGATCAAGGCGAATGATTTTATAACAAATATAGAAGCTATCAAACATAATCTACAATAGTAATTGTATAAGAACATTCAGCTCGATTGCAAGGGCATTTTGTCTACAATTGTAAAAGAGCAAATTTGCTTATATCACTAAGTATGTCTGCCAAGTCGCTTCATTTTCAAATTGCGTCTTTCCCGTTTTCTGCGTTCTGTTCTATGCTTGCTATCTGCGCAATCAGTCATGGCCTCTCTGAACTTTTCGTAAATGGTCACTCACTGTCAAGGGAGCCACTTTCTTCGGGCGGCAATTCCCATCCTTCTGTCACACCCCGCTAAAGCAGAAACATGAGGTTGCGACTCAAAGTGTAAGGACAGAACACATTGATCAAAGAGAAAACTAAACATTTCATAATTATATGTCTTACAAAATAACTAGTCAAGTTTCTTCATTCTAATTACAAGTCTGACTAATTTAAACTAAAGCATTAGTCTTATACAAAATTCATCAAACACAAATTTCCATGCCATAACTTATATAGATGAGTCAAACTTTAATCATTGAGTTGTACCTGAAAAACATGTTGAAAAAGGTCAACTATGAAAATAGTTGGTGAGTTAGCAGGTTTGAAGACTCAATAAACAGTTTTAAATAAATGCACATAAAGATATATTCATGATATGAGATACAACCAAACCTTTAATGTACTACGCCCTAGTAAAAAAATTACAGTGGATTAAGTATTCATTGGACATGAATTGTGATGAAATGTCCCAGATTGGCGCTACCAATCCATGAATAGGGTGTCAACCAATAGTACTATCCATAAAGTTCCCGGCTCATATCAAATAAGTTAGATGGTTGTAAGTTTTAATATACAGGGCCTTTTGTATAAAACAATCTCATTTAGAATATATCAATAGAAATCATAACATCTGCATAAGTAATAAAGTAGACATGTTTTTCACCCCAAATATATAAAACAAGTAAAAAGGGGCTGCGATAACTCACTGAAATATGTGGTAATGAAATAGGATTCAACAGTAAAACACCAACGCTGAATCCAATATAGCAGTCCTACTTGTGTCCTAAAATAAAATTTAGAACAACTTAAGTTTTATGAACTAACTTAAATTATACTTCAAATATTATCTTGAATGAATACACTAGTTAATTAAGATAGTCACAAATTAAAACTATCTATATTTAAACAATGTGACAAGTTTAAATATTTGGGTTATTTTTATTTGACCATACATATGTTGATATTTTGTATCTTTATTTTGGATATTATAAAAATCACCTTACAAAATTTATTAAGCAGTTATAATGTCGGTTATCGGGTAAATGCCCAGTTTTAAGTATGCATAAACTATTTGAAGTAATATTAATTAATATAATTTGTATTGAGTATTAAATACTTATATGTATAAATACATATAAATACTCATATGTATGAATACATACATACATACATACATACATACATACATACATACATACATATATATATATATATATAAATATGTATGTAATTGAAAATTATTCTATAAATTATGTTACTTAACATAATTTATAAATGTTAGATGTTAAATTTATATCATTTGTATAAAAATAATATAGATCTATATAATATTATTTTAAACTTTAGAAATTTTATTTCTGCAAAATAAATATTTAATTAGATTTATAATTTATTTATTATCTTTTGCATTTTTAGTCTTACAATATGTATTATTAAGGTGAAAATTCAAATTAATAATTATATGATTCAAAAATTTACAAAAATTATTTTATAACACTTTCATATTGTTATAAAATTTCTGTAAAAAATTTAGAATTTAATTCTATCAGAAGCTATTATTTTTGTATTTCCACATTATTTTATATTCTAAAAATTGAAATAATTACTAAAACAGCTCTAAAAATTATCTCCTATTTTATGTTGTAGTTAGTTGGATGAAAAGACTAACCTATTTAAGATTAGTTATTATTTATGATATCTCCCGGTTCTTAAATCCAGTCCGACCAGTAACCAGTAAGACGTCCGGTTCAACGTCCGATCCGGTTTTAAAAACATTGTAAGACTATTGGGTGTGCGGTGTGACCCAATCACTCCACGTATGCGCCACGTAGGCGCCACATAAGGACTCGCCACAACCACTCACCCCACCATTTTGGTGGAAATGCCCCATTACCCACTCACTCCACATCATCATTCCTTTATATATATACATGTGTGTGTGTCTGTGAGAGAGAGAGAGGGAAAATATGTGTGTGTGTGTGTCTGTGAGAGAAAGAGAGGAGAAGAAAACACTCACGCCGTTGCTCGCCTCACGCCCATCCTCCCACGCCCCTCTCATGCCCCTAGGGGGCGGTGTGCCACGCCCCTCCAACGCCCACTCATGGGGTGTACCGGGTGGTCTAAAAGACTTTGGCAAGCTATAAAATATTAAAAATACACTCATCTGACATTGACCACTTAAAATCTATCCCACACAAATTTTGAGCTGCTAATCATACAAAATAGTTTGATTTCAACTAGGGTTCCGTTTTATATCAATGAATGAAATGGTATATTGAAGGTGACTAAAGGTCAAACCCTTCGACCCGATATTAAAAGTCAACCATGCCATCACTTCCTTCAATGTCATCATCACTAACATTACTGACTGCTTCGTGTTCTTCATTGTCTTTTACAAAACTAGCATTTTGTACATTAACCTCACCCTATATATAATTATATATACATATATGTACACTCACATGAAGAAAGTGTATTTAATTTTCTAAGTTTTAGGGTATAAACGGTAATAATGCAAAAAAGGCGGAAAAAGATTAAAAGATATATGTGTGCGATGTACGATATATATATATATATATATATATATATATATATATATAGGGAGAGGTTCAAATGTTAACCCTCCCTTATATCGTTAACCCGTGTTAACCCGGCATTTTTTGCCCGAATCTTTGTTTTTTTTTTCATGGTTTTTATTATACATAAATAGGGGGGGTTTCTTTTTTTTTTGTTTTTGCTAATTCATCACCCTTTAGAAATTATTTACAAATGTAAGAAACCCCCCCTATTTATGTATTAGCAAAACAGAAAAAAGAAACCCCCCTATTTATGTATAATAAAAACCATGAAAAAAAAACAAAGATTCGAGCAAAAAATGTCGGGTTAACACGGGTTAACAATATAAGGGAGGGTTAACAATGGAACCATCCCCTATATATATATATATCTAATCACTGTAAGAGAAAAACTTACAAGGATGTTACGCCTCAAACGTTGATGAATTTTCACAAACTCATAAAAGAAGAAAGTGTTCAAGATGGCTTACAATGATGTTAAAAAAAATCCAAAAATTGGCTTCATCTTGACAGGTTATTCCGGGTTAATGCTTTAAGAGTGAGTTATTATTTGAACACTTACTTACACACACACACACTAGTAGTAAACCCGCGCGATGCGGCTGTAACAAAGACAATATACGACGCTATGTTTGTTTTTTGTTAATTTATCAATGTTCTCATGACATAGATACTGCTCTCATTAGTTTTCTTTTACGTAACATCTATGTGGTCTATCTATGCCTTGAGTTGTACAAATCTTCATTAAAATAATACACGTAAATAAGAAAAAAAACTCATGTATAATCACAATGATCTTGAAAATAAAAAAATAACTATACAAATAAAAAAAGTTCGTCAAAAACATAGATGTCAAAAGTAAAAAATCAAAGTGTAACATAGCATGGTTCAAGCACATATCTTCAAAACATGACAAAATCTTCGGGCATTTTCTTCATTGCACCCAAAACATATTCCTAATTTATGTAAAAGAGAAATAAATAAGTCAAGATGTTATAAATTTATAGTATGATAGTATTAACTTATTTTATTAAATTATTATAATAACCCATGCATTTCATTCATCATGGAGTAAAACAACTAATTTTAGTAAATATAAAAATTACTGCCAATTGGGTGATTAAATCAACTGAGTAGCAAAGTATTATATAAATTAGGTTAAAGCCATATCTTGTAAAATTTCTGCTTCAAATGGCACTTTGAGTTTTCTTTTTGTGAAGTCTTGATTTTGAGCTTCTTTTAATCACGGCATAAACTGTGTCCATATCTTAAAAAGTAAAAATAATAAACTGCATACATATACATACAAAAAAAATTGTATACATACACACACAAACTGCATTCAACTATAATACTCAAATTCTTTCTTAGAGTCACTTGCATCACCAATCCAAATGTAAAAATAAGAAACAACACACATATACACCAAATGCAAGTTATGTTTTATCTCTAATATCTCTAATTGTAACATTTCATGTTTTTATACCTTTTTTGCTTAAAATATGTATTTTGAATGCATATAATTTTCATAATATACATACATCAGGTCCAAAAACCAAAGTTTTTTATACACATGTATTCATTTTTACAGTTCTTGTAGAACAAATAATCAAATAAGTATAAAAACAAATAAAAAACAAATAAACTGCATACACTTTAAAAACAAATAAGCTGGACAAATAATTCATTAGAACTGAATACAATTGGTTAAAAATCAAAAACTGTTGTGGTAAACAAAAGCATAAAAAATAATAGTTAAAAAACCTACAACATATAGTGAGTGGCAAAGACAAACCTGGATTCCAAAGACCTGAGCCACAACACATGATTCAAAACTTACTTAAGTTAGTTATTAAAACAAATAACTGTATAAATACATTTGATTTCATGGGCTCAAGGACCATACTATTCAGTTGCTTCATATTTACCCGTTTAAAACTACAATTAATGTGAATTTAGATAGGATAATAAGATTAGTTTACACATATCTTCTATCAGAACTGCATTACATTAACATGGTGTGTATATAACATGGTGCATTTGTGTATCGCATAATTTACTTTTTTGTTTTGAAAAAAAATGTATTACATAATTTACACGGTGTGTATCTTTAATTTTATGTTCTGTGATATATGCATGGTGTGTGTATGTATATACCACAAAATTGTATAACATACATGGCAATAAACTATGAAAGATTGTATTGTATTGAATAGTAACGTATTGTACATCATCTATATATAGATTACATAAATACATATAAAAGGAATGTCAATAGTTGCCTAATAGCTGTCTAATATTTCCCAGCAAGCTAAGGCCAAGAAGCAACCTGTAGCTTGGACTTCAACACAGTAAATCGATTTGCCAGAAGAGCCTTTGTAAAGACATCAGCAATCTGATCATGTGTGGATATAAATTGTACGGACAGTTCCCCCTGAGCAACCTTTTCTCGAACAAAGTGGAAGTCAACCTCAACGTGTTTGATGCGAGCATGGAAGACCGGGTTGGCAGATAAGTAAGTTGCACCGAGATTATCACACAACAAGGTTGGAACCGAACGAATCTTAACGTGTAGCTCGTGCAAGAGTGTTTCTAGCCATGTCAATTCTGCCATCGTGTCTGCCATGGCTTTGTACTCGGATTATGTAGATGACCGAGAGGCAGTTTGTTGTTTTCAGGCAGTCCATGACACTAAGTTAGACCCCAAGTATATGGCAAATCCCCCGTGGATCAACGGTCATCTAAACAACCAGCCCAGTCAGCATCAGAAAAAGCACTGAGCGAGTTAAAATCCGCATCAGTTTAAGCATGTATTTGTGTGATGGACTAATGAGATAGTAAAAGTCACTGATCAGATGTCCCTTGAAGATACCGTAGAATATGTTTAACAGCAGAGCGGTGGTTTTCTGTAGGAGAGTGCATAAACTGGCAGACTTTGTTGACTGCAAAGGTAATATCAGGTCATGACAATGTGGCATATTGGAGAGCACCAACCATTTGGTGATACTTAACCGGATCAGCTAGAGGAGGACTATCACCAAGAGACAGATTGGTGGATGTAGACATCGGGGAGGGAACTAGTTTGGCAGCAGACAACCCTGCCCAAACCAGGAGATCTTTGATGTACTTTTGTTGTGATAAGATCATATCAAGACCATGCCGTGTGATCTCAATGCCCAAAAAATAAGATAAGGCACCAATATCTTGTATTGCAAACTCACGACTGAGATTGTGAACCACTGTGTCAATCGCGTGGTCGTTATTCCCTGTCAAAATAATATAATTGACATAAATTAACATATAAAGAAGAGTGACATGGCGTGAGTAGACAAAGAGTGATGGATCCATTTGAGAACCCTGAAAGCTGAGGGCTTGGAGCGTTGATGTCAGACGCTGAAACCACGCACATGATCCGGTTTATTAGGGTCAACAAAACCTTGAGGTTGTGTCATGTAAACTGTTTCCTTGATGTCACCATGCAAAAAGGCATTTTGAACATCCAACCGTCGAAGTGACCATCGTTGTGTTACTGCAACCGAAAGAACAACCCGAATAGTTGTTGCCTTAACAACGGGACTAAAAGTTTATATGTAGTCGATTCCCGGTTGTTGGTGAAAGCCTTTCACTACAAGGCGTGCTTTATAATGTGTCACATTACCAGCTTGGTCTCTTTTAAGTTTGTAGGCCCATTTGAAATCAACCAGATTAGTTCCTGACACATGGGGAACTAGAGACCATGTTCCATTTCGCATTAGGGGAGAGTATTCGGTAGCCATAGATTGTCGCCAGTGAGGATCCTTGTTGGCATTGGTAAAGGAAGTAGGTTCGGCGGGGTTATTGTTTGTGGAAGTGTTAAAGGAGGAGATATTGTATGTTATGGTTTGTTTTGGAATAGGTCAAAGATAGGGTGGTCGGGTGCGTGGTGGGGGGTGGAATCGGGATATTATGGACGGTTGTGTTGGGGTTAGTAGTGGGAGTAGTTTGTGGGCTGTTATGTATTGGTGTGTTAGGTAAGTGGGCCAAGGGTGGAGTGATTGGTTCGGGTGGAGAGGTTGGTTCTGGTGGAGTGGTTGGTTCTGGTGGTTCAGATGTGGTGGAGAGCAGGAAGATACCCGATGGGATAGTATATGAGGAGACACAGGGTGAATCAGAAGAGGAAACAGGTGCAGGAGCAAATGGTTGAGAGGAGAAGGGAAAGAAAGACTCGTTGAAATGAATGTGACGACAGATATATACACAGTTAGTAACTGAATCAAAGCACCGGTACCCATGATGAGCCATCCTATAACCAAGAAACACACAAGATGTGGATCTGAAGTCCATCCTATGTTTTTTGTATGTGCGAAGGTGTGGGTAGCATTGGCAGCCAAACATACTTAGGAAGGACAAGTCTGGCGTTTAATTAGTTGTTTAAAAGGAGACATGCGTGAGGTGGTATGAGATGGCATGCGATTGATAAGAAAAACAGCAGTGTCAAAAGCAAAATGCCAAAAATGATGTGGAACATGAGAATGGGCCAGGAGAGTAAGTCCAGTTTCAACAACATGACGGTGACGGCGTTCTACGACACCATTTTGTTCACTAGTGTGTGGGCACGAGAAACGGTGTTGGACTCCAAGGGAGGATAAATGTTGAGCGAGTCTGCGAAACTCACCCCCTCCATCTATTTGGACTGATTTTAATTTTGTTTGAAATTGACGCTCAGCCATAGTTATAAATTTTGAAAAAAAAAATATCAAAGACATCCGATTTCTGTTTTATTGAAAAAATCCATATGAAACGAGTAAAATGGTCGACGCATAGCAAGAAATATTTATGACCATCGGAAGAAGTAACTGGTGCTGCCCCCAAACATCACTGAAAACTAGATCCAAAACATTCAAACTTTCATAAATACTAGGAAACAAATGAAATTTAGACGATTTCCCAATGGAACATGCATTACAATGAGAAACAGACTCATTATTTGAAACGAGTAAACAATACTTAGAAATCATAGAGCGAAAAAGTTGGGGATGTGGATGCCCCAACCGATGATGCCAGGGTGTTGAGGAAGCTCGAGTAATTGAGAAAGCAACTTTATTGATTGGAAAAACTTTGGGAAGACGAAAGGAGTAAAGACCACCATCACTTGGACCCATGAGGAGGATAGTGTGTGTAGACTTGTCCTTCACAAGAAAAAGGTATCATGAAATTCAAAGAAAACATGATTATCTTGACAAAAATTTTGTACAAAAAGAAGGTTTGTTTTAATGGCAGGGACATGTAAAATATTAGTTAGGGAAAAAGTTTTGGAGGGTGAGTAAAGGCGGGTTGAGCCAATATGAAGAATAGGGAGACCTTTAACATTACCAACATGGAGACCTGGAGAGACATGATTACTGGAACCGGTATTTAGTAGCCAAGCACTTGTAGAATCTTGTGAGCAATAGTTAGCATAATTTGCAGTCAGCTTTCGTGACCTGATAGTAGCTGGGTCACGATTTGGGCACTGGGAAGGTAGATGACCAATCCCACAACGGTTGCAAGTACCATATACCATGTTCTGAGTAGAAGCCCAGCTAAATTGACTTCGAGTACCCCCAGTACCCCCTGTGGGTCAAGAAAAGTTGTATAGTTTTGCTGAGGAGGAGGCTGCACAAAATTAGTGGATGGATGGGTTTGTAGTCCAACCTGAGAGAGTAGTTGTTGTAGAGCCTTCAATGTATCCGGTGATACCCCAGAGGTGGGATTACGGCCGAAGGAAACCGCCGTAAAGGCTAGTGCAGCGGTGACATCGGGCTGCGATTTATGGATCATATAATCATGATCTGCCAGAAGTCCATGAAGTTCGGTAAAGGCTGTCAGGAACTGCCGAGTTAACAAGTTGGAATTCAATCCATTATATTCCTCATGTAATCCAGCAAGAAGTGAAGGACCAGATCGATCTTAGGCATGGGATGGCCAATGTTGGCAAGAGTATCTGATAGAGACTGTGCTCTACTCAAGTAGGCAGAAGAGGTTTCATCACCTTTCATATTGAGTTGTAGAAGTTGTGTTTTGATTGTAGAAACACGAGAAAAAGTTGTTGGCGCGTAAGATTTTTCAAGAGCAAGCTAGAGATCACGAGAGGTGTCACCTTGTACATGTTGAAAGCAGGCTTCAGAGATCGTGGAGACGAGTAGGCTGCAGACATGAGCATCATTGGAAATCCAGACCGCATGGTTAGGGTTCGGTTCTGGGTTGGGTTTGTCAGCGGTGGTCGGTAGGGTTGGTGATGGGCAAGGGATTGTTCCATCAATGTATTCAAACAATCTGTTTGTGACAAGGAAGGGTTTGATCATATTCTTCCAGAAACCATAGTTGGTAGGAGAGAGGGTGAAGGCAAACTTATGCGAGTTATGGCTGGTTTTAGTGGTAGTGGAGAAGGCTACAAGCATAGCCTTGATTTCCGAAAAAAAGGAGAAGGGTGGTTGCCAGTTTGTTGCAGTGGCTATGGGTGGCTGCGGTGTGGTCTGCGGTGGTGATTAGGGTTAAGATTAACCTTGGCTGTGATACCACAATATTGTATTGTATTTAATAGTAACGTATTGTACATCATCTATATATAGATTACATAAATACATAAATGTCTAATAGCTGTCATCTAATAGCTGTCTAATACATGGTACAAGAATTGTATTAACATACATGGCACTTCTATCACATAACTCCTAAGAATCCAGAACAAAAGTACAAAAAAACTAATTTTTTGCAATAGGCAAGGGGTATTGTTTAGTTGTTGCATACATACATACTTATACACCAATTATGAATTGGTGCTTTATGGGCTCATCTCCATTTGTCAATTAATTAATCCAATAATTTTTGCTTTTATCACTACTTGTTTTAATAAAAAGTAGATATGCTAAACCAAAAATAATGTTTGAGCAAAAAAAAACTGCATTTATATTTCTGTTGTCCAGGATACTACTCTTTAATCACAAAATTAGCAACGACTTCAGAATTTACTTTTTGTTAATTTATTAGTGGTTCTTATCATATAGTTTCTGTTAGCTGACGTTGTTGAAGTGAACCCTTGTTGCAAACCAAATCCTACCTAATAGCAGTACAATGTTCAATAGATAACTCTTATGGGTGTGTTGTATACAAATGTGCAAAACTAATCCAATGTGTATCCAAATCTACAAAAACCTCCAAAATCATTTATTATAAAAAGTGGATTACTTCCGTAAAAATAGTTTTTTAATCCAAACTTGGCACATCAATTATTTATAGCTATGTACTATAAACGGCATAAACTTCATACATAACCTGTATACATGCATTGTAACATCAGTGCCGGACGCGTTGCCGGAACAGTGATCGCTACAGTAACTTGCATAGTAACTCAGGTACACACTACGTGAAACTATGTATATGCTAATGACACTTGATGCTTAACACGAAACTATTAGGCTATTGTTCTGAAATCTGATTTAAACCTTATGGTTTAACAGTCAGAAACACATCAGACAACACAGAATTGACACAGAGATGCTTGATTTCATGATATTATGTATAAACGTATGCAAGGTTAAACAAAACAAAACCGGATCAGATGTCGTTGCAGAATATTAAACCGATGAATTATTCGTATAGGTGACGATCTGTACGAATAAATCTGAAAGTTTAAAGTTCTGAAACGATGACTGGAAAGTAGAAAACAAGAATCAGAAAGCCAAACCATCTTTGTGTTCGTTCGAATGACGATTCGAACGAATTCGCGCGATGGTGACGCGTTCTGACGAAACGAAAACGAAAACGATACGAACGATAATAAATTTAAGGAAATATAATATTTTATGTTTTACAATTTTGAAACTCATCAAAAAAATAAATTAAAAGAAACTATTTTAATTAATACGCGAACGAGTTAACGAAACGCTAAAAATAACAAATTACGACAAATAATTCAAAGGAAAATAAATTTAAAAGATTTAATAGAAATAACCACCTTTTAAACATTTTAAAATAAATTCTTTTTATATAAGTTACAAAACACGCGAGTAACGTGCCGGAACACGACGAAAACGAAAACCGAGCAGCCGAAACGAACCCGAATACCCTCGGGGTATTTAAACACTAAATGAGACCATTTAATTCATTTCTTACATTTCCACTCTCTCTCTAAAAGAAATTCTCGTCCATCTATCTCTCTTAGAATTTCCACCTTTAACCCTCCATAACTTGCTCAAATCTTGATAAAATCACGCGTTCTTGGTGTCCACTTGAAGCTCTCAACCTCCTCTACAAGGAAGTACAACTAATCCGAGTGTTTGTCCAGCCAAATTCGAGGTATGAAGCTAGGAATAACATGGAAAAATAGGGTTTTCGTAATCCTTTGTTTCATTTCACACAAGCCGGCTAACCATCATTTCTCTCGAACCCCACGATCTTGAAACATCACCATCGCATAACTCCACCATGGAAAGCTGCCCCTCAATAGCTCGAAGCAGGGAAGAAATGAACAGGTTCGTGAGATCTGAACTGGACGAACCTTCGGCCTGCTAGACCTTCATGGCTGCGAACCTAGTATTCACAAACCAGCACCCACGAACCTCCACCTCTGCGAAAACACCAACACCCTGGACGAACCTCTGGTTCCATGGCCATCAACCCTCGTCAGCCGAACCTTGCTTCTTGTTGGCCGAACCCTGTTGGGCACCACCCACCCCCGAACCCTCGTTGATTCAGCCGAACCAGGAAATGGACGAATCCACGGGCGAACCTGTAACCAACACATGGTTTACGAACCCTCCTCTTCCCAGAGCCGAACCTGTACAAGACTGGCGAACCCTAACCGAAGCCTTACGATGGACTCAGGGACCCAAGAACCCGTTTCATTGCCGAACCAAGAAGGGAGCTGCGAACCCATGCATGACGAACCATCCGAGAGCCAAACCTTTCTTCACCATTGAGCCTTGGGTTCGCCAACCATAAGCATGGTCACGAACCTTAATGGGGTGGCTAATAGGTTCGCTGCTTCATGGTGATCGGACATAGGACATGGGACCGTCGAACCCCAACACCAACCCACTTTTCACAAGTCCATTATCTCGATTAAAACTAGATGGCCCATCTCCTTTGTTCAGCCCAATGACTTGGTTTACCCACACACAAGGCCCAAAATACCCCATTAGGCCCATGGTGATGTGGTTTGGCCCAACACACTATTCTAATTCATGAAATTTTGTAGCCCAATAGTTCGGCCCACCCCCACACACTATTGGCCCATGGAAGACTAATTGATCATAATACTCGGATTAGCCCGGTGGAACTATCCAGTTCACCATGGCCTTATCGGCCCGCATGTAATTCACTCGGGCCACATGACTTAAACGAGTAATTTACAATAAACATATAGAACTAGAAATTTCAAATAATAAGGGGTATGATGAAATCTGGATATTTTAACTAAGTGATAGGAGGATTCAAGCTTAAACGGGAATAACACGATAAGTTAATAATAAGATATTTCAAATCTTAACCTAATTAGGTTAAGAGTGGTTAAGTGTGTATAAAGGCACTAAACCATAAACAGGGCCGAGTGATGACTGCAACCTCGGATGTTAGCCAATTTTAGGGTTAACACGTACACGCACACAAATCTCTACAACCTATACTTATAATGCAAATACCACGTGAAATCAATACAGGATCGTGAAAACAACAATTACAACAACGAGCGCGTGCATTTCTTGATTTTACTTTGTCAACCACTTCAAACATAAGGTGAGTTCATTTGTCCCTTTTCAAACATATTTGTTTTACCTCGGGACTGAGAAGCATGTTATACCCTTTAAACAATGATTGAAATGTTTATTAAATGCTTTTACACATATTCATGATGCTTATATGAACACTTAAGCTTGAAACTCTTACTTTAGAAGCTATAAACTAGACGCTTAAACTATATGCTTGATGCTTATGCTACAATCTAGATGCTTAAACTATATGCTTGATGCTTATGTTACAAACTTGAAGCTTAAACTATATGCTTGATGCTTATGCTATAATCTCTATGCCCAAACTATATGCTAATACTTGAAACTAAATGCTCAAAGCTATGATTGTGTGCGAAATGCTAAGCTTGTATCTATCCATGGGCTACGTAATTGCTAAACATTGCTAGAGCAAAGCTTGTACCCATGCAATGAGATACGTGAAAGCTAAACTATGAGGATGCTAAGCTTTTATCTATATATGAGATACGTAAATGCCAAACATTGCTAGAGCAAGGCTTGTGTCTATATATGAGATATGTAAATGCTAAACTATTTGTGTGTGCACAGCTTGTGTGTATATATGAGATATGTAATTGCCAAACATTGCTATAGTAAGGCTTGTATCTGCATATATGAGATACGTAATTGCTAGACTATTCGGATGCTAAGCTTAAACCAATTCATGAGATACGTAATGGCTAAACACAGTTAGAGTAGAGCTTGTATCTAGCCATGGGCTACGTAAATCCTAACATTGCTAGAGCAAAGCTTGTACCCACGCATGAGATTGGTGAAAGCTAAACTATGATGTGTGAAATGGTGCTTGTACAACTTACTCTAAAGCTAATCCACATGAATGTTATAAACTTGTAAACTTTGAAACAATATACTAAAGCTATGATGAAGACTGGATTGAATGGTAGGTAAAACGCTTAATTATCCTTAACAACAGTGTCATATGCGGATTAGTATGTGGTGGGATGGCTTCTGGGCGGGTTGTAGGCTCGACCCTTTCGTATGCCCTGTATATAAGCATACCGATTTGGATATTACATGTGATGTTAATGAGCTTAAGGTTTTACCGAAAGAGGTTTGCTAAAGCTATTTTAAACTTATAAACTATATGAACTCACCAACCATTATGTTGACTTTGTTTTTCTTACATGCTTTCTCTGGTGATAAGGCTCAGGATTGCATGCTAGGATGCCTAGATAGAGGACCTAGTAGACTTTTGGGAAGCACATATTTTGTTATTGATACAAATTACTTTTGATATCTTGTACAGATACAAGATAGTAACAGTTGATTCTTTTGATAGGTTTACTTAGTTAAATTACTAAACATTGATATTGTAATTTAACTTTGTAATCCTAGTTTAATGCTTTATTGTGCTTTAGTTATTCTTAACATTGATGCTATGTAAACAATCTGATCATCAGGATTATCACTCACGATATCGCGCCCCGAGAACCTTCTGCCCGGGGGGAAGTCGATCCGTCCCCCCGGCTTAGGGTGTGACATGCATATTAGCTAGTGAACATGCATAAATTTACATAAATATTAGCCAGGGAAAACTGCATAAATCTGCATACATACATCTAAATACACAAGATAGAACTGTATAAATCACCACATGCATCTAACTGATCTAAAGGCTGAATTATGATCTAAAAACTAATCATTAATGGATTTGTCGGGTTATAAAAGATTATCTGCTATTTAAATAAATTTCTTTTCAAGAATCTTGTTGGGTATTATAAATAACCATCATTATAAATATAATCATAGTGGCGGTGTTATAAATGACCATAATTATCTCTGTTTTTATAATCTGTTAGGAATAGGAATAAGCATGTAATGCCACTTTTAGTGTGGAACATACTCTTGTTTGTATTTAGGGTATATCAAAAATACAAATTTTGATAGCATTTATTGTCTTTTTAATTTCTTAAAAATATAGATGCAAATCACATTGTTGTTATATATAAATTGACAAAGGATCACCTTCAAGTTAAGTTCCTACACAACAGTTGGTGTGGAGTAACTCTGCCTTCGACCAACTCCATACTTATCCAGGCCTTGCAAATCAAGAGGCAAACCACGTTACGATAAAAAAAATATTAGAATGATTTTCGGTAATTAGTACATTAATCAACATCTAATACACAAAAACACTAAACATACATACATACATACATACATACATACATACATACATACATACATACATACATACATACAAAAAATGAGTTGCAGGCATAAAGATCATACAAAAAACAATATAGAAGTACCTACCTATACATACCACATACATGTAGATCCAATGTGGAGATTTTATTGTTGTATTTCAAAGTATCAGCTATGAACTCTGCACCTTTTGCTCCTATCTGTTATAAAAACAGTTGAAATTGTCCTATGAGTTTTCTTATGAATTTTATAACTTTATCACTTTAAAAAGTGACATTTTTGACTCGGTTACTTTAAACCTGGTCGAGATATGTTCCAATTCAAACAAGTCTAATGGGTTAATTGTGTCAAAAGTCACAAAAGTGTTTTGCAATGAATACTTCCTCTTAAATCATTTTATCCAAACATGTAAGTTATTATTGTGAGAAAACTATTTATATCAAATGCAAACACATATAAAATTGTTAAAAAAATGTTCACAGAAAGTGCTTACCTTGCACCAACCAATCATTAGTTTTTATATTTCCATGAAATTTGAGGATGTCAGCCAAAGTTTATGCACCATCTGGTCTGATTGGATTGTAACCAAGTTCAAGTTATTTCCTTGACAGAGAGATTGAATTGCTTGGTTTTTCTAAGAACAGTAAAATGATACTTGCTGCATCACATAATTCCATGATCTGATTAAATAAACTATTAGACAAGAAATATTACCTCTTTATAGTAAAAGTACACTCAGAAACCAAATCAATAAAATAATTTGCAATAATAATACAATCATTGCAAATTTCAAAGTATTAAGGAATCAAATAAAACATGCAAGAAACTTACAACAATTACCACATCATTATCTTTTAGAACTTCAGTTGTTGCAGTGACCCTTTAGCATGGACGCAACCATTTCTGAGCATTTCTTTCTGCCTGTTGACCAATTTTGACCTTTCTGACCCAGGTTAATCATGTTTGACTTTCATTGACTGAGACCCAAAACTTGCCAGACAACCTCATTTGACCGGATCTGACAAGTCCGCTTACTCCACATCTACCGCGCAGTTGTTTACATTGATAGCGTTCGTATTTGCTGCCGTCAGCAGCCCCGCTCCTACTAAAAACTACACGAAGACGGACATAAGAAATACATTACTTGAAACACAAGGCATTCATTGTGTTAGTGTACTTTATTAAATCATAATATTTTACACAAAATCTAACAATATCTGCATGTAAAACTTTGACTAATAAACAGAATTCAGCTAAATGTCTACAAGTGTTGGAATTTTCTGCCATGTACATGGGACCAATTGTATACACTTGAACATATATTTTGAAAAGAAATAAGAAAAACGTATGCATTGAATGGATAATAAGAAGAAGATGTACATCGGAAAGTGCAGTTGCATATTTTTCAGCAATGAGTTGGCCGAGTGCACAACTTGTCAATAATATAATTCTTACCACACCAAATGTATTTAATCTAGGATGAAGATGTGCCTTGCTTCTTAAAAATTCTGGGGTGACCTTTTTCTTCTGAACAGGAAATGATGGATCGCTTTTACCAGCCTGCAAGTATGTCAAAACAGTCAGATGATAACAATTTCAAAAATGCCCAATTAAAAAATTCCCAATACAAAAAAATAATATCTGAGAATATATCCTCAAACAAGCTTTAAACAATCTTCTTTCCTTGGCTAGGTACCACAACCACTTACTATTGAAACACTCTCAATCTACATAATTGATGTGAAATTGGCATCAAGGGCTTCAAATAATAATTGGTTTATATTTTCTGATGATGTCTTTGGAGCAGCCTCTCTATCCCAACTGTGATAAGGATAAGGTTTGTGTCTATCCTCCCCCCAGACCCTACTGAAAAGTGGGAATATAGTGGGTAAGTTTGTTTGTTTGTTTTATGATGATGTCAACCGAAGAGAAGTATTGAAGTAATATCATGTCAAGAATAATAGCAAAAAAATAGTATGATCTAATAAACAAAGAATTAATAGAATCTGAAATGTCTTGCTACTGGTTGCAACAAACTTGATAAGTCCATTGGTGACACCAACGGGTTAGTAATATTTTTCAAATTATATTTATTTGAAGGAAAAGGTTGCAGGCTTTTCTAGACTTCAATAGAAGGAAGAATTTAATATTTTAAAACAATGAGAAATTTTGGAAAGCAAGGGCCATATGTTTTTTTGGTATACTTTCAATCTCCACCTGAACATAACCTTCAGCATCTAAATTCATCACACACTGCATGTTCGACAGGCATTATGAGAATTGAATATTGTTCAATTGAATTACTACATAAAGATACAAGGGAGATATAAATAGAGATACAAATTACAACAAGAGACCTTAGAGAAAACTAAATATACAAACACAACCCTATACAACTAAGTAGGGTTAATATCCCCCCGCAATCATCATGGAGGTGTTTGTAAACATTACATGGATCGTAAGGCTTCAAACTGAGGACGAGGAAGACTTTTGGTGAAGATGTCAGCCACCTGAAGCTCGGTTGGAATAAACGCCATTTGGATTTTTCTAGCAGCAACTAGTTCACGAACAAAATGACAGTCAAGTTCAATGTGTTTCATGCGTTTATGGGAGATAGGATTTTGAGACAAGAATAAGGTACTTCGATTGTCACACAAGATAGTAGGGCGATGAGGCATGAAAGCAGATAACTCTTGAAGAAGATGTGTAATCCAAATAACTTCAGCAGCAGTGTTTGCAAGAGCTCGATATTCAGATTCACAACTAGAGCGAGAGACCGTTGGCTGTTTCTTCGCACCCCAAGAGACGAGATTCCCACCCAAGTAGATCGAAAAACCGTGCGTAGATCGACGAGTCTCAAGACAACGAGCCCAATCTGTTGGTGCATATTTTGGATGTCCGCTGCTGTTCGAATAGATTAGAATTGAATTTGCTTATTTGTAATCACTTGTATGTATTTGTATGTTCTCAGTCTGGAAACTGAGTCGTTCGCAGGAGCATCTGCGAATGGATATTATGTAAAGGGGTTCATTCGGCGAATGAGTGGCCGAATGGCTCCATTCGGCCGAATGGGTCACAGCCCCTATAAATACCAGTTTTCCAGATTTTAGGGTTTAAGGTTTTGTGTGTGTTCTTGGGTTTGAGCACGAGAGGGGGAGAGATCATGCTCGATCTCTCCCCGGCAACACTATGTTCTTTTATGATGTGGATTCAATCATGTAATCATTCGATTCTATCAATATATCATATGATTTTGTTCATCATCTTCATGTTCGTCGTGTGTCAAAACCCTAACCTTCCGTCCAAAGTGAAATCGCCGGTCTTATCACGTCTTTACACAATCAGCATTAGAATACCCATGAAGAAGAGTGTGAGAGGAATGTCGAAAATGAAGTCCCATAGTTAACGTGCCTTTTAGATATCGTAAGTGTGACACCCCGTAAATTCCAGGTCAGTATTCTATTTAATTAAATGTTTATTTAATTGATATTTGTACATGTGGCACTAGAATTAGTTTAATTTAGTGTGACACGTGGCATGACGGTACGAACACTGACACAAAGTCGATAATTCGGTGAATTATGGCAACACGCACACACGTGTCTAAGAAAACACGAACGTTGGTGAACGTTTAACACATCATGTAACAAAACACTCAAAACCTCACGAAATGCTCAAACATTGAACTTGGAAGTTCAAACAAGGCCGAACGATAGTCCGTAAGCGTGAAAACAGCGACGAACAGATCAAACCATTGAAATTGGGCCTATTGGGCTCTTTTGGGACCCGTCGCGGTACGCGATGGATGGGCGGGGAGTTTGAACTCCCGAAATCCATCGCGGTACGCAGAGAGCATCTGGGACTCTCTCGGCGGTACGCGACGGCATCCAGACACCAAATCTTTATAAAACCAAGACCATTATGCCTATCCTATCAACTTTAATCATTTTCTTTGGTTCTACAAGCCATCACACGACTTCTTCTTCCCCAAACCACCTGCAACTCTCTCCTGGAAGCCATTAGAAGCCATTGTTGAAGCTTGGAAACCTTAAGGAAGATTGAGAGAAGTTGGAGGAAGATTGCTAGAGCACTCACTCCATCATCCCAACATTGTAGCTACACCATCTTGACATTCCAGGAGCTTGAAGTACTGAAACTATCATCAATCTCGCATCCTTGAGTCCCTTGAGGTAGTTCTATGGCTAAACTTCATTTTTCACACCACTACACTCACATGCATGCCTTTGAGCACACATGCAATCACATACAATGCACATGCACGAGATTTGAATCTGGGTTTGTTGATTTTAATAGGCATATTGATGATCTATGATGTTTAGATGAAGTTTTAGGACGATCCATGATGATGTGTATGTAGAAAAGCTTGATTTGTACATAAAGTGATGAAATAATGCCATGCATGTATGATTTGTATCTATTTGAAAGATTTTGGATATTCAAATGTGTGTATGGAATATATTAGAAGGTCATTGCATGATTAGATCTTGTTAAAATGGTTAGTAATGTGGATTTTGATGAACTTTCTATTTATAGTAACTTTTAGTTACAACTTGATGAAATGAATGGAAATATGGACATGCATGTGTATAGTTTTGTTAATTGGATTATATTATGATGATATTATGTGCAAGAAATCAATTTACATATGATTTGGGTCATTTTGAGGCAAGTTACTAAATCTAGTAACTTTTGAGACCCGATTATTAGTAGATGATGAGATTGACTAGATGAGCATGCTTAGTTAATGATAAATGGCATATTATGATGTTATGTTATATAAAAATGGCTTGGATATGTTTAGAATGATCATTTGGATGTAGGTTGTCAAAATTACTATTTATAGTAACTTTATTTTGTGAAATATCGATTTATGAATGTTTTGTATGTTTTGAAACCGCTAAATGGCTTAATATGACTTGATATGACCATTGCATGATAAGTTAGATGGTTTCTGATGATAATCTTGCTAAATCTAGAAACTTTCCTTTTTAGGAAACTCTTATATGCAAACGTGACTTGTATGATTATTTGACCGCTTATGATAACATGTTATGTGTTGACATGATCACGTAGGACTAACGAGCATGCTAGAACTTTAAAAACGATATGTGTTGTGAAACTTGCTATAAATGGAAACTTACTATATATAGTAAGTTGTCCATGGACGTGACTTGCGCGTTTTGCACACTACGAGCACGAGCATGAACGTTACACGAATCACAACCGACACACAGTTCACCAACGGGTCGTTGACTAGACAAGGTCAGACTTGGTCAAACACGGTCAATGTGGACCAACATGAGTAAGCACGGTCAATGTTGACCGACACGGACAAACATGAACAACCGAGGGTTGTTGAGCACAAACACGAACACGAGCACGGTCACTTACATGAACTCACGTATGGTATACGATATAGGTAGCCGGTGACCGACTACTCTACGGCAAAGGAGCTTACGCTTACGCTTGTTCATCTTCACTAAGGTGAGTTTACGGCCCCTCTTTAACTCTTTTACAAACTTTTCAAATATGGGGAGAATACTTGTTGCATCGAGTCAAACATTTATGCTATTACAAACATTATGTGTATCCTGGTTTATTAGACAAACATTAAGTGTTGTAATCGTAACAAGCCCTCACAAAGTCTTACCGTTAATGTACGAACAACGTGGTGAGTTTGAATGCATCCGTTTGGGTGTGACTAACCCCAAGTGGCACAATACTGACTGGAGGTCGGGACACGTGAAACTTTGACCTAACTTGCTATGTTATTACGAGACATAGCGGAGGCAAGGACAAACAAGTCTAGTTCAGTAGTGACGCACTGACACTTGGAGCCTAGAGCTCGGGACTAACATTATGATAAACAGCATGACACATGTTTTCTTACTATATATGTATATCAAAACCTGTGAGCTCACCAACCATTGTGTTGACACTTTTTCTTAAACTTGTATTCACAGGTAACTAGCCACGATGGAAATCAGGAATGCACTTAGGGAACCGAGCATAGGATCCGCATGCATTCACATTTTGTCTTTTGAACAATCTTATTTATGCTTTTTATTTAAACTATGTAGTGTCTGACAGTTTAATTTCCGCTGCTTAATGATTATATTTCCGCTGCATGTTAAAACATATTTTTTCCGCTGCTTATATATTAAACTGTTTGGTTGAATTTATGTCAAACAATGTATTTTAAAAACGCATATAGAGTTGTTCTATATGACCATGAGCTGCGATTCTGGCAACGTCACACCCACGTGGACTGACACCACAAGTGGGAATTTGGGGGTGTGACAGTAAGATTCTTTTAACCTACAGAAAATGATCAACCGTAGGTGCATGAAGGAACTGACTGGCTTGATTGACCGCATAGGCAAGATCAGGCCATGTTATGGTGGGATATTGTAATGCGCCAACAATAGAGCGATAGTGGTACGGATCAGGATACGGATCACCAGTGGAAGTGAAGGAGACATTGCTTGCAAGAGGAGTGAATGCCGGCTTTGCAGGTAACATGTTCGACTTTTCCAGGATGTCTTTCGCATACTTAGTTTGAGAGAGAAACAAACCATCCTTTCCATACAGTACCTCAAGACCGAGAAAATAATTGAGTTCCCCTAAATCCTTTGAAGCAAATTCTTTGTTCAAGCACTTGATAAAAGACAAAACAACTGCTTCGTGATTTCCAGTGAGAATGAGATCATCCACATGAACTAAGAGATACATAAGACTGGTGCCTCTTTGAAAAATAAATAGCGAGGAATCCGCACGACTGTACTTGAATCCATTGCTAGTTAAAAAATCGCTTAGGCAAAAAAACCAAGCACGAGGGGCTTGTTTGAGACCATAAAGAGGTTTGTTCAACTTGCAAACATGATTAGGTAAGTGAGAGTCAACAAAACCCGGAGGTTGTTCCATATAAATAGTTTCATTAAGGCGACCATGGAGAAAAGCATTGTTAACATCAAGTTGGTGCAACTTCCATTTACTAATGACTGCAAGGGATAGGATAATTCAAACAGTGGTGGCTTTGACTACCGGACTGAATGTGTTAAAGTAATCAATACCCGGTGTTTGACTAAAGCCTTGAGCCACAAGACGGGCTTTATACCGATCCACATAACCGTCTGTAAGTAACTTGGTGCGAAATAGCCACTTACAACCAATAACGGATTGGTTTGAGGGTCGTGGGACAAGTGTCCAGGTTTGATTTTAGTGTAGAGTGTGGAGCTCGGTTTCCATATCTTTAACCCATTTTGGGTCACGAAGAGCCACCGTGTGTCCTTTCGGGTCATGAGAAACTAACACGGCATTGTGAAGAGGGTAAGTGGAGAGTTGGGATACATCAACAAAATTTCGGGGCTTAAAAATACCGGCCTTGGCCCTAGAAACCATAGGATAGGAGGGGGCTGTGGAGTCAGAAGTGACAGAAGTGGAGATAGGGTTTTGAGGTAAGGTCGATAGGGTAGACGTAGGATCAGAGTTGGGCAGCAAGGTGTTTGGAGGGGCTGTCAAGGGATTAGAGGGGGTTGGGACGTGATTAGTGTGGGCCAAATGGGGAAGATCATGCACATGCACATGCACATGCACGTCATGCAAGGTGATGGGGGGAGGAGAAACAGAACCAACATGGGAATTTGAATCATCACACAAGGTACATATAGTAGGATCAGAAGTATGTTTTGGGAGTTGAACTGGAAATGGGACCACCGGAGTATTGGACCGAACTTTACTGGTTGGGTAGACATCAAGAAAGGTAGTAAGTTCAAGGTGATCCGGTGGAACCTCAGTCGTTGAAGAAGAGAAAGGAAAGTGTGATTCATCAAAGATTGCATGCCGGGTTATAAAGACTCGAGACGAAGTGGGATCAAGACACCGATATCCCTTATATTGTGGGGTGTATCCAATAAAAACACAAGGGAGGCTTCGGTGTGCAAGTTTGTGAGTTGAGTAATTCCTTAGGTAATGATAAACTCTACAACCAAAGGGTCGAAAATGGAGTAATTTGGTGGTTGTAAAAAAAGTTCAAAAGGTGATTTATTGTCAAGAATTGATGTGGGTAACCGATTAATAATAAAAACAGCAGATGCAAAGGCTTCAACCCAATAAGAGGAGGGAATATGGGAGTTGAAAAGCATAGCCAACCCTGTTTCAACCACATGACGATGTTTACATTCAACCCGACCATTTTTTTGAGGTGTGTATTGTCACACCCCCACCTCTCGTCACCTAAGATGATGTCATTGAAACGGTCGCGGAAGCATAGTGCTGATGTCTCCGAGATGAGGGGTGACTTACTTGAACCGATATCACAGCACACAGATTAACTTAAAGTAAATACATTACAGGGTTTCATCATCACAACAAGAATTACAGTTTACAACTAAATTTATTACACAACTGACTTATTTAATTACTAGTGTTTGAAGTGCTACCTCACCGAGTGTCACTGTCTCCCTGCAAAAGATTTAAGTTTAAAACGTCAGCACAAAGCTGGTGAGTTCGCAAGTTCAAGTTCAACAGTATGATACGATATACATATTAGTTCTCAAAATGTTCAGTTCCAGATAACCATGGGACCCGTATCTAGTTCCTTTCTGACAGTTCTCGTTCTATAAGATGCTACCCGTTGGTAATATCTTAATGCCTCATTGTCTTAATGCCTATCACCATATTAAGAAGTTCTAAAAACAGGTAACAAACATTCACAGCACGGGGAGTTGCAGACTCCTAGCAAATGGGTTGTCAGCCGATAGTACTATCATTGTTTCCTGTTCGGCCCCACATGGGTTCACTAGATACAGTTAAAAAATGAGGACTTTTAAGTTCTGTGATAGTGTTCTTGTTCTCCAGGCAAAATCCCATGAAATCCACAAGTTCTCAACCATCACATGAAATCACGCAGATAACAGTGATACATTATCATATGTTTAATAAAAGTTCCACAGTGCTACCCCGATGTTTGTAAAAGATTAAAAAGAAATGGGGTTGTACGAAACTCACCTGATAATACAGATGTAGCAGAATACCTCGCAAATGATAATAAAAGGGTGATTCTGCATTTATTTATGTTTAATGAATTATTTAGGTTTTTACTTACTGATTAGATCTTTTTGAATGTTCAATGTCAAAGACATTGCTTTGAAAGTCATCAAACCGATATTAAGTATTTAATTAGTTATTTTGTTATCATATCATACAATGTATGATAATGTAGGAACCTACATTGCATTAGATTCCCAATACAAGGTTGATGACGCTCTTGATTAATCAGAATAATCTCGGATTAACCAAATAGTTAATGTTGTTGATTATGATACTATAACAGTTTCTAGATAATTTAATGACTTAGGAATGATCAATCCTTGTTATGGATTCCCCAAATATCATGAAACATCACAATGTAGCATTCAAATAGGTGTAATAACCAGGTTTAACATACTAATCTGACTGTTATCATAAGCATCAAATAATCGTTCCAATGAGTATGTTAATGATTGTGATTAGTTTGGAACACTTGGATTTAACCTTTCATTTCAAGGATTAATCCAAATAATCACCTACATTGTCATAATCAAATGGTTTAAACTATTATAATCATGGGTATGATTTCATGCAAACCGGGCATTACAACGGATCAAAACAAGTATTTAACCGTTAAAACATCGTGTTCTTCGTTTATAATCAATCCTAGCCATCATCTAGACAATAATCAACAATCCTAACTATGTCATTACGTTCAAAATCAAGATCTAATCAATCATTATCAAACTAGATGGTTAAAAAGAATCATTACCTAATCAGACGGATATCTGGCTTCACAACAACGATCAGGACTTGTAAACACGATCCCTGGTGCGATCCACACGATCAAATGGCTTTAAAACTGAGATTGGATGGTGAAAAATGAGTTTTGGTCGTCTGGTATGCGTCTGAGTTCGATAGTTTGAAGAATTATATCGTCTGCATGAAATCTGATGAAAAGGATGAAGTTTTTCCACCGCCTCACCCGTCGCGTACCGCGACGAGGAGCCAAAGAAGGCTTCGTGTACCGCGAAGGAATCCGGAGGAATCTAAGATATTTTCATGCATCGCGTACCGCGGATGATCCTCAATCCCTCCTTAGCGTACCGCGACGAGTCCATTCGTTCAATACTTAGAAATTTTTCTTCATTTTTCGATTTCGGGCACTCCCGAACTCCGTTTCGCGCACGGTTTTTGCCCACGTTCATCATTTCTCATGTACTATCAACCTGTAGTAATTAAAATCATTAAATCAACGTGTATTTCTAGAACGATCAACTGTGCTCACATCATTGATGATGTAATTCTCGTACGCAACTGTCACATGTATGGGCAAGAAACACGATGAAGTGTGCCATTGACATCAAATAAATTTTTGACTTTGTGATTCAGAAATTCAGTACCACCGTCACTTTGGAAAATTTTCACTTTTCTTGAAAATTGAGTTTGAGCAAAGCTAAGAAAAGTTGTTAAGATATCAAATAACTTAGTTTTATGTTTCAATGGGTAGAACCAAGAAAACCGAGAGAAATCATCCACAAACAAAACATAATAATGATACCCATCATTGGAGATAATCGGTGAGGGTCCCCATAAATCACAATGCACAATATCTAAAGGATAAGATGCTCGTTTTGAATTATGTTCAAAGGGCAACCGCTTGCTCTTGGCAAGTTGACAAGAAACACAAACATGGGGTTTAGGTAAAATAGCAATAATAGATAAACATCCAAGTTTTTGCATAAGAGAAATAGTATCAAAATTGACATGTCCTAAACAATTATGCCATGTCTCAAACGATGCTTTAGGAAGTTGAAGTTGAGCAGTAAGGGCTTGAGGATCCGATTGAAGAACATAGAGGCCATTTTCACATCGGCCTTGAGCTAGCACTTGAGTGGTTGATCGATCCTGAATGAAGAATAACGGATAAGAAAACAAAACATCAATAGGGTTTTCTTTTGTAAGTTTACTGACCGATAATAAATTATTAGTAAGGTTTGGGACAACCAACACATTATTGAGTTTAAGTTGGTTGTTAAGACAAAGAGAACCTTTTGTGAGTGACGGGTAAGGAGTCTCCACTACCAAAGATGACTGATGCGTTACCTTGAGTGGGAGAAGGAGCATCAACCGTTTCTTTATTATTTGCCATGTGGTCGGAGGCCTCGGAATCGATGAACCAATCTGGAGTGGGAGAGGAGATGTTGCATTGAGCCATGAAAGCATTGGTGATGGATTCTAGGGAGGAAGTCACGGTCTTGGAAGCAAAGGATGCAAGATTGGGACAAGCATTGGCATAGTGTCCATTGTTGCGACACAATTGGTAATGAGCGGCCTGCGAGTCCGACCGCGACCACCACCCGAGAAGGAACCCCGGCTGCCACGGTTCCCACGATCACGGTTTGATGAAGATGAAGCCACGAAAGCAACAGTAGGAGTTTGAGAGCCATGGAGAGCCTTGATGAAGAGTTCATGACTTTCGGCCCGAGCAATAAGATCCGAGAAGTTTGGTGAAGGTCGTGGGGAACGAATAGCAGTGGAAAAAGTTTCAAATGAGGGGCCTAAACCACATAAAAACCAATGTAGTTGGTCGGCCTCATTTAGAGGGTGACCTATGGCAGCAAGTTGGTCACAAAGGGTTTTGAAGGACCGGCCAAATTCCGCAACGGTTTTGGTTCCTTTGACAAGAAGGCGAATCTGATCGCATAGGTTGTGAACCCGCTCAATAGAGGAGTTGCCATAAGCACTTTCTAATGCAATCCATATTTGTCGAGCAGTAGGAAGCCCGACAATAATGGTCACGGCTTCTTCGGTGAGAGATGCTTGAAGGATGATAACGGTTCGTTGATCGGCAAGAGACCAAGTCTGGTAGGCTGGATTAGGAGATGTTTTATCACCAGATACGATGGTAAGGGAGGGAGTGGGAGATGAACCATCAATGTGGGACAAGAGGTTTTGATAGGATAATATGGGTAACATTTGATACTTCCAAAGAAGATAATTGTTGGAGGATAGCTTGATGGTAATCATGTGCATGAGGGTGTTGAGGGGAATGGAGCCATCTACAGAAGATGAGGAAGAAGCCATGTTGCAGAAAGAGATGGGGAGAAGACGAAGGAGGTAGAAAAAAAGGAGAGCAAGGGACAGAAGGGATGGGAAGAGATAGAGGCTCTATACCATAAGAGAATTGAATTACTACATAAAGATACAAGGGAGATATAAATAGAGATACAAATTACAACAAGAGACCTTAGAGAAAACTAAATATACAAACACAACCCTATACAACTATGTAGGGTTAATAGGCATGAGCCATTGTTCATCTATGCTGAATGCATCACCAATTAACTATCCACCAAAAACATATATATATTTACAAAGCTTTAGCTTATTCAAGCAAAAGGTACCAACTGTTGTAATCTACTAATCTTTATTCAAATATAGCACACATACGATATTCATGTGTTCGAATTTGCAAAGAACCATATCTAGTTTGCATTCCAAAAGTAACAGGTTGAGATTATAACGTATTTCAGCCTTTTCATAATAAAGAATGACTTAACAAGTTAACAACACAAAAATATACACATATGACATCATATATTGCTTAAAATTGAACAAGCTCGTTGCACAGGTAATTTGTACAAATTTTTGATTGCCGAATAGAACTATACTGCATAAATAAATCAATGCAGGTCTTATTACTGCATAAATAAATCAAGAAACATGTTTAAAAAAAATACATGTATACATATACATATATATAATACGCATCAATATAACAATAATAGTTTACAGAAACAGTAGAAGCAACATACATACACATCAGATAATTGCATCTAAATACTTTGAAAGCACACATCAGATACGATACAGACTAAAGGACCACTTATAATAACCTTGACAAACACCAAAATAGACAAATTCATATTGCTTAAGATTTGTAGGATAATCTGTAAGAATACTTACAACTATATTTACCAGTAGACCATGCAAATGATCTAGATATTATACAATTGGTTTCTTTTCAATAACCATATTCATGTGCCATTGATGTAACCTTGACAGCTTGACTCGATTATAGAGTTGATTTTAGAGAAAATCACAAAATAGAGATCCCAAAATATCAAATTTGGTTATCACTGCCGTAAGAAAAACGTTTCCTTGTGTGTGCATCACACGAAGCCTAAATTGATAAAAACACATTTAAGTATGCAATACATCACCATATACAAACACATGACTGAACTGCATACTTCACCATATACAAAATTACACACACAGAACCATATACATCTAACTGACCTAAAGGCTGAATTATGATCAGACAGAACTTAAAATTTTATTACATAAATACATTGAGAAACATGTTTTACAAAACTAGACATACAAAGTACATCACATACTACATATACAAAGTACCACTAAAAAATTGCATATACATACATACTTGTCTGCATCTAAACACACATCATTGAACTTCATAAAATACGCAGAATTTACACATTTATACCAATTGATACATATATATATATATATACATAGGGGGAGGTTCCATAGAAAACCTTCATATTTGAGAAAACTAAGAAAACTAATTACATTTTTTATTAATCAATTTCATTTTTCGTTTTTTATTTTACATTTTGTTTTATTATAAGGTTATATTTGTTAACAAAAAGAAAAAAATAAAAAAATATATGTAATTCATGTTGTTACATATATGTAACTCATTGATTACATATATGTAACTTCTAAACTACATATATGAGTTACATATACGTAACTTTATTGGTCACATATACGTAATTTCGTAAGCTACATATTTTTATTAAAAAATTTTGTTTGTTTATTACATTTCTAAGCTAATAATAAAAAATCATGAAATTTTTTTTTAAAAATTGATTGGTTAGTAGGAGTTTTCTTGGTTTTCTCCAAAGTGAGGAGTTTTTATTTGAACCCTACTCTCTCTCTCTCTCTCTATATATATATATAGGAGATGGTTCCTTTGTTAACCTTTCCTTATTGTGTTAAGCGAATAACTACAACTTATTACATTAGGGTCCACATTAAAGTAAATCTAAAGGTTATGGTTTTTTCTTATTTTTTTATTAATGTAAGTGGGCCCTACATTAATTAAAAAAGAGAAAAAATCACAACCTTTAGATTTACTTTAGTGTGGGCCCCAAAGTAATAAGATGTAGTTATTCGGTTAACGTAATAAGGAAGTGTTAACATTTGATCCTCTCCCTATATATATATGTATGTATGTACGTATGTATGTATGTACGTATGTATGTATGTATGTATGTACCTTCCCCTTAAATTTATCATCTAGCATGCTACTTGGTGGTTTGGTCAACTTCCCAACATCCCAATGTCATCTCCTAAAACTAATAGACAACCTGCAATAAGGAAGAACTTGAATGAAATGTTAAAAATTTTAAAAACTTGCTACATACAATGAAAAAAAACATTATATTTAGATCATTAAAATACTCCTTCATTAATATAATAATACTTTTGCTTCATAAAAATAATAATTACCTCATATTGGCTAGCTAGGGCAACGTTTCTTTAAGATAAATATAAACAAACAAACTTACCCACTATATTCCCACTCTTCGGTAGGGTCTGGGGGATGGATGGACACAAACCTTACCCCTATCCTAGTTGGGATAGATAGGCTGCTCCAAAGAAGTTCCCGGCTCAAAGTTGTCGTTTGAAGTTAATCATTCCAACACTTTTAACGTTATTTTCAAAAAATAAGTAAAATAAGGTTAAAACTAGTGCAATTTTACTTTGCCCCTTGAGAGCCCACACATATATGCATTATATATGTGCACCACAAATGGGGCGTTTCTTTAAGATAAATATATATGTTTTATTTGGTTTAGGCTTCTATAATAAAATAAGTGTAAGTCATTCGTGTTATTTGAGTTGTTCTCATTCTTTTTACAAAACATACAAATGTAGATTAACTAGGGGTGACCTCCCGCACGTTGCGACGGTACCCCTTATTTTACATGATAAAATCTTGATTTTAAATTCAAAAACCAGATATCATCGTAAAACTTTAACACACAATTTTTTAAAAATAATACTAAAAAAATAAATGTTGACTAAAATTTGCATCACTACATAATATGAAAAAAATGTCGATTCATATCGTTATATTAATAATGTTATTCGAATACAATGGTGATGGTATTATCACAATTATCAAAACACAAAAATAAAATGTTTACGACAACTGTCAATCAAATTATGTAATATTTTTTTATAATAACAATATATTTTAAATATAATAATAATTTTATTATATATTTGTAATATTAATAATAAATACTATTGTCACACCCTCAATTTCCAACTAACGGAATCATACCGTTTGAGGCGTGACAAACCAGGATTTCAAGCATTAGACATAGGGAAAGACCTCTAAATGCTTTTCAAACATAAATTAGGTCACAATTGTAAATAACATAAGTAGCGTTGCGGAAGCGTTTGAAAATTTATAACAAAACTTGTCTGGTGTAAAAACCATGAGTTACAGTATACAATGTCTTGAATCAATAATTAAACAGAAACTGATGCATGAAACTCAACGTCCTAGTTCATCTACCAAGTGAGGTTTGTCAAACCCAATAGATCTATCTTCAACTACCACGTTTTGCACTACGGCAAACTAAGCGGTTCAATATGTAAGAACTTTGAGTGTTATGTGCACACTTATAATAAACAGCTAACTCATACAAGTGATATGTATCCAAAAGCGTTTGTTTGCACATGTTTTCTCCCCCAACACAGTAAAATGTAAAAAGGGGTCGTGTACGCACCTGATAACGCGAATTGAATGATCAAATGCTCGCGAAATCACGTAGATTAACTTCTACGAAGAATCTGTGTTATACAATAACATTGCATTAATTCGATATGTCATATTGCGTTTATAATTACATACGTGTCAACATACGTATGTTAGTTTGTCTGAAACATTCATATTAATGTACGCATGGTTTCAAATTCGTTTGTTTAACTCATATGTATAGTTATGATTATGTTTACACACGCGTAAACACACGCGATTAAAGTTTCGAGTAAAAATATAAATTTTATTATTTTATTTCGTTCGGGATTCCATTACGGTTCCAATGTAACTCGAACGGGTTAAATCGGAGTTGAAATGAGAAAGATATGGGCAAAACACCAAAAATGGTGTTTTTAAGCAAAACCAGAGGCCCTGGGTTCGAACCCGTGACCTCCCACACACAACACACCCATCATACCATCTCAGCCCGCTAGGGACTAGCATTAGACTTTGGTTTTTAATTATTTTAACCAAAAACCACCCGGTTCCCTTTTGTTTAATCAACCAAACCACTTGGTTCCAATTGAACCTGATATTGAATCCGATCCATCCTCAATCCATGGGGCTTTGGTTCAATGGTTCTAAACGAGTACATGTGTGTTTAATCGATCCATATCAGCAAAATCATATGATTTTTATATCCCACTCGAACTCGAACCTAACCCTTTTTCCCCTGCTTCAATTTCGTTAAATCTGATTATGTTAAGTTGTAAATCCATGGGGTTTCCATTACATATCAGATTTCGAACCTTTCTGTATCTTTTGATTAGATTACAATGCTCGTTTGAATACAAATCCCCAATTCGTTTTATATCAAAAACCCTAGAACTTGATCCTATAAAAATTTGTTGTTGTCATATCAAATTAACATGGGTCTTTTCATCTAAAGGTCAAAACGAGTCTTTCTGTATAAATACATTTGATTATTGATATTGTTTTCATCAAAAACCCCAAATCACTTTGTTTTAAGAACTCTAGAATTATAACTTCATCAATTATTTATTGTTTTATCAATTTAGCATAGGGCTTTTGTTAGAAACATCATTTAGAAGCTGTGGGTAAGTTTAGTTGTTGTTGTTGTTGTTGTTGTTGTTGTTGTTTTTTGACCGAAAACCTCAAATTTGTTCTTGATATGAACCCCTATAATCGAACTTATGAAATTCAATGTTGTTTGATGAATTAATGTTAGGGCTTTGCTTAGTCGAATCTTTTAGAATATGTAGGAGTCGATTGTTACCCGGATTGGTCTCGAATTGAAGTGGTTCGACTTGAAGCTTGAGTTCGGTCGTCCTCTAGATCAACTCTTCTTCCTGAACTTCTGGAAATCAAATTGTGATGTTCTAAAGCCTCTAAAGATGCCGATTAGTGAGCAGAGATGTTCAAATGTGTGAATCTTAATTGATTAGTGTGGAATTTATAGGTGTAAGTGATGGTTTCAACATTATGAGGTGTTAATTTGGTTTAATTCAACATTATGATCGAATTATATTGAATTAATGATAAGTATCATTAATATGATGATTAATGATAATTTAATAAAAATAAAAATGCAAATTTCGGTTTCAATTAGGGTTATAGATTGAATTTTGACTTTTCCAAGTCACAAATGACACTTTGATGCAATTACAAGTGTAATCCTCATAGTTTGGATGTTTGTAAACTTGTTTTGTTAAATTTCTGTCATTCTAGTTCGATTTTGTATGATTTCATATCATTTATGTCAACTTTTGGTTAACGGGGTTAATTCGAAATGTCGGATTGTCACAACTATAATAATATTATATTTTAACTATAATAATAATTTAATGTTAATATTATATTATAATAATAATTTAATAATATTTTTTTATAACAATAATAATAATATAATAATAATACATTTTAATAATTATATTATATTATATAAATGTTGTATTATTATAAAAAATAATACTATATTTTAATATTATTATATTATAATATTATTAATATTATATTATTATTATTAAATTACTTTTATTGTTCATAAAACTTATAAATGTATATAGGTTATAATGGTGGTCATGGGAGGCCCAGAGAGGGGCAAACTCAACCTCCGTTCTAGGCCTCGTTTTTTAGGGGGTACAAATTTTTTTATGTATGTATATATAGATTCATTCAAATGAAAGCCAATAAGTTGGAGAGAAATAAAAAGAATTATTTATAAACTCATGATTTAAATGGTACAAAAATTAATTTCCTTTCAAGTATAGGAAGTTACTTTCATGCTCTTTAAACCAAGTATGTTCATTTGTTCGGTTAACAGTGTGTTCGGTGGGTACATGCGGTTTCGGGTTTTTAGAGAAATCAGAACCAAAATTGGAACCGAAACCATAAAAATCGTAACTTGTTCCACCTTTACCGGCCAAAATCCGAACCAGAACCTGCCAAAAACCGATCAGTTTGTTGACAGAAACTAAAACCTTTTACAACTAAAACTGGTTCCAGAAAAACTCTCATTTGTCCACCTCTAAGTTAAGCTATAGATATTCAAAACCTTTGGGCCAAGAAAAATCCGATAGGGCGTGTACATTGTACCTTTGGGTGATTTATGTGTGGAATGCCAAGAACTAGTTCCTTCATTGTGTTGTGTTTTATGTCATCAAAGTTCACATGACCCAAGCTACTTGTCATGCCCGTTTCCCTACTAATTTTCGATATAAATTTTATTCAAAACTGTTCGTGTCAAATATAATATTATTTTTAAATTCTATGTTATTTTGCATGAAAAGATCTTTTAAATGTTTTCAGGGTTTTATCTTTAACCAACGATTTTTTTAGTACTTTCTTTTCATGTTTGTTGGCGTTTTTGTTTTTACGACATAATTTTTCCTTACTTTCTAAAATATATCGTCATGATAAACTTTTAAATTCATGTTTCAATTTTTAAAATTGAGTTGTGTTTCTCATTCAAATTTTAAAAAAAATAGTTTAATATCATCATGCAATGCGTAAACAATGTATAAGTAGTCAATTTCTTTTAAATCTCTTATTCGTCATGAATTCAAAACGCAACCCACTCTAAGCTAGTTTTATACATGTTTGATATCCACGTATCCAACTACTTTAATGTAATAATCTCTTTATCACTTTAATACCCAAAACTGCAAAATGAGATTGCAAAAACATTTCAGATTTTATTATATTGAACAAATATAATTTCTTAAAATAAATAAAACTCAATTTGAAATTGATCAAATAAGGACCTTTGTTCAAAGTCAAGAAACAATGAACTACAGTTTGCAACGGATTTAAACTTTTGTCCCATATATTCTTGGTGTATTGCTTTGCAATTTCAATGATAGATTCAATTATCAGTTACCAGCATAGTAAACTAGTATTTTATACGGATTGAGTGATAAAAAATTAATTAATAATTTGTAATCATATAATTAGAGAATATACAATAATTATATATAATTAAATTTATTTAAATATCTAAAAACATATTTCTTTAAATATCATTATTTAACGCCATATAATGACATCAATTGACATGTGTTTTCTTATTTAATATGAGAAGGAAACAAGAAAACGATACTTAAAAGACACTATAATAACGTGTGTTCTCTTATTATTCTTTTGTTATAGTAGAGTAGATGCAAGCTAAGAGAAATTACATGCTATAGTTGAGTTATGAGTGATGCAACAAAAGAGAATTTATATGCATGTTTAAGTGCATCCGTTTATGTAGAACATCATATGTAGTTTTGTTTGGCAAGCTACTTGGGGAAACGATTAATAATACACTTATACACATAAACATTAACTTCGATTAATAGCGAGTTCTCTCTTGTTTTTTTTTTTTTAACATTACCTGTTACTCATAGTAATATTTTGTTTTGCATATATTTGTTCCAAACTCTGCAAAACTTGTTCACCAGAAGGCCTATCCTTGGGGTTGTTAGCAACGCATCTTAAAGCAACTGCAACGTATTCGGAAGCACCTTGTAGGGGGTACTTGCCTTCAAGGCGTGGATCCACTTTTTCCTTTATACTTGATTCAACAAGAGTAGCCCATTCCACCAAGTTCTGCTGCCCTTCAGGCCGATGAAAATCCATTGCCTTTCGGCCTGTTATACTTTCCAACAACACCACTCCCAAGCCGTAGATGTCACACTTTGCAGTCAAATGACCTGTAAAATTAAAGAATGTGTACTGTTCAAACCTCAAAGTTTATATAACACTGTGTGTTTGACCAACATGTTTAAAAAATGGAGGCATTGATATTTGCAAAACTACAAACAATTGTTCATGCAAAAACAAAAATCCAAAATGAACACAACAAACAACAAACTTACCCAATATACTCCCACTTTTTAGTAGGATCAGGGGGAGGATGGACACAAACCTTACCCCTATCTCAGTTAGGATAGAAAGGCTGCTGGCTCATAGTTATCGTTTGAAGTTAATCATCCCAACACTTTTAACGTTATTTTTAAATAATAAGTAAAATAACGTTAAAATTAGTGCAATTTTACTTTAACCCCTTGATGCCCGCACATATATACATTATACGTGTATACCGCAAACAGGGCGTTAAAAATCCAAAATGAACATTCTCTATCAATTAATTCACTTCATTATATAGAAAGTAACAAACCTGTCACAATGTACTCTGGGGCCATATAACCCCAGGTTCCCACAACCCTAGTACTAACATGGGTTTCCCCTGTTTCAGAGCCACATCTTCTCATGATTCCAAAATCCCCTAGTTTTGCATTAAAGTCCTGGAAAAAGAAAGAGTAAAATTAAGTGATTAACCAATTTGATGGGCACAAAAGCAAAATTTAAGGTGGTTTGATCACCCCTATCAATCATAATTGGGCTTAAGGGTACGAACTTTATCCAGTAATATGTCGGAGCTTTTTAAACCACGACTAACGATATTATTTGAATGCAAATGTGTCATTCCACGAACAGCTCCCATCATTATCAAAAGTCGTGTTCCCCATGAAAGTGGTTCCGCAATATCTGGCACATGTGTGAAGATTTCATCTTACATAGCAAATAAGCAAATAATGGTTTCGGAAAGATCCTCGTATGGTTTACCTGAGAATAAAAAGCGATCAAAACTTTTGTTCGACATGTACTCGTACACAAGCAGGTGCTCAAGTTTATCTCTGCAGTAGCCCAAGAGTCTAATGATATTAGGATGAGCCAAGTGTCCTAAGAAGTTCACCTCTGCCTGAACTCACAAATTTTGTAGATACATTTAGTAAAAAGATCCATAAAACAAAATATTTAGTAATGTTCTATCAAAGAAATTCCTATGCTACTAAATCATAATGGTTTTGCATGTGTTTGTCGAATTGTCGCTCACTTGTCTAATTGCCATAATCTAAATAGGTCTCCTGTCACAAAATTCAATAAAGTTTGCATGATAGTTGTATGATAGTGGGCATTAACATTAACTGGAAAATGAAGACAACAAACTGTTGCATAGTGACCTTCCCTGGATCGTAAAATCACTCAATCACACAAATTATATGTAATGATCAAATTAACCATAAGAATACTAAACCGATTTGTATTCAGTGTACAATATGAGCCAACGCATGAATGTATGTGTATATACTCGATTCACTGATGATGACCAATGGATTATATATAATATAGGGCAACAAGGAAGCTGGCATTTTTTCATCAAAAAGTTGCAATCATTCATCCTATTCTTTTGTAATCCTGCTTGAGCTCGGCTTGTTTTGAGTTAAAACAGCTCGAGCTCGGCTCACATAAAGCTTTATTTGTTAAGCTTGGGCTCCGATCATAGGAAAATTTTCAAGCTCGAGCTCGGCATAGCTCGGCTCAATTATTGTTTACTTATTTAATTTAATTATTTTTATTAATAATTTTATAAATATTTATAACTATACTTATTATATATAACATGATATTTATGATTTGATTGTAATTATCAAGTTTATATACAAAAATAATATACTATAATAAAAAAATAGCTAAAAAAGAGACTTGTTACTATGTGGCGTCTCTTTAGTTTTGTTTTCTTGTCTCTCTCTCATATGAAATGAGAGGACACGTGTTATTACTTGGTATTTCTCATTTTCTCGATTCTCTCTTATTTAATAATAATGATATTAAAAGAATATTTTTAGATATTTATATAAATTTAATTATAAATAATTATTATATTTTCTAAGTAAATGATTACGAATTATTATTAGGGTTACTTTTCAAATTCCGACAAAAATTCCGGCCATTTTTGAAATTTTATGTGTTTTCCGGTGATAACCTGAAATTCTGGCAAGTTTTATATATATAAAAGTGAACATTTTTTATAAAAATTATATAAAAAATTTGGTTATATATACACATAATTTTGAAAAATTATACACAAAAGTTCCATCTGAAATTCCGAATAATTCCGATTAATCCCTAGTCTTTGTCCAACCATTCGACTAGCACCTGGCGACTTTTACAACACTAGAGATTAGTTAGCTACATAAGACTCATGATACATCAATAATGTTAATCGAGTTATCTTACTTTCATTGGATTCTTCCATCAAAATTCAAATTTAGACCTTCATTACACTAATAAATGGAGATGCATTTGGTGATACTTACTTGCCATTCTGCAACTCCTTGACCGCTTCCTTGGCTGAGCCTTTTAACAGCAACAGCCATTCCAACACCTTGTTTTGAAGGGATTAATGTGTTCTCCTCAACCCAACCTAAGAACACCTTTCCAAAACCCCCCTCACCCAATATCAAATCTGGACTAAAACTTCTTGTAGCTTTTTTTAAATCCGAAAACCTAAATTCTTTCAAGATTGGGCTTGGACTTGGGAAATGAGCAGGGACTTCTTTCATATGCGGTAACATGTTGTTGCCTTTGCTGGTGGTTGATAAATTTAAATCACCTTGGACTAAAATAGATGAATACAAACAGAAAAAGTGTAAGTTTAAGCTTTCCAAAGAAAAGGCTACTAACACGACAAGCATGAATTATTGTGAAGACTCTTATGTTGCAATATGTAACTTGAAGTTATAATCAATTTGAAGGATAACTACTAGACATATATATATATATATATATATATATATATATATATATATATATATATATATATATATATATATATATATATAAAAGACCTTCAGGTAAGATGGTGTCTCTGTTCTATCATACATGATCCTCCTAAGTGGCAAGCCCTATCACATAGTTTCAACACAAGTGATATCTTCTAACTAGTAACATGAAACCAAAGATAATCCACTATGAAAATTCTGTTACTACACTCATTAGTTTTGATTTGGGCAATTAGGTACAGTTTAGAACAATAAAAAGAACTATGGCCTCTAAAACATCCCAATCAAGAATCTCATTGTAAAAGAACCCTAGAACTCGTGTCCTTACGACCTTACTACATGTAATACGCTAATAAGTGACCACCTAGCGATAAAAATAGAAAAAGAGTTGGAAGTACCAGAGTTTTCTTGATTTGAGGAGAAGGGAAACAAATTAGCCATTCTACCAAATAGTGTTCTACTTGCAGATTGCAATGAACTATTGAATTTCTCTTGTATGGCCATCACAGACTCAAGATTAAATAGAATCTCAGCCATGGTAGGTCTGTATTTTGGGCTGTTGTGCAAACACCTCTCTATGAGTTTAACATATTCCTTCAAACATTTTGGTGATATTTCACCCCTTATATCTAAATCAATTATATTCTTTAAATTTCCTTCTTTGATTGAATCTTGAGCCCATGTCACTAAACCCCATTGCTCCTCATCAAGGCTTTTATCAACCGCACGCTTCCTACACAACACTTCTAACAACACCACCCCAAAAGCATATACATCAGACTTCCTTGTCAGCTTACCAGTTGCATAATAATTAGGATCCAAGTACCCAAAAGTGCCTTTAATAAGTGTGTGACATAAGTAGATGGTTGATTCGTTGGGCCTATTTTCGACAACCCAAAGTCTGAAATTTTAGCCGCCCAACTTTCGTGTAGTAATATATTGGAGCTCTTGACATCGCGATGTATGACACCAGATGCAATACCGGTGCCTGTGTGCAGGTAGTGTAACCCACGACCAGCACCTATGCATATGTTGAGTCTCTGAAGCCAAGAAAGAGGGGTACGGAGTTCATGTAGATGATCATTAAGGGTTTTATTGGGCATATATTCATACACAAGTATCATTTCTTCTTCATAATTACAGTAACCAATCAAAGACACAAGATTACAGTGTCGCAACAACGAAAGCATTTCAACTTCGGCCCAGAACTCGTCTGCCCCTTGATTGGACATGGAATCTAGGCGTTTAATTGCAGCAACAACAATATTTGTTTCAATGGTTAGGTTACCTTTGTAGACTTTCCCAAAACCTCCGCTTCCAATCACTAATGATTCGTCGAAGTTTTCTGTTGCAATCAAAATCTCAGGAAATTCTAAATGACGGCATGACTGTTGTATGGAAGACGAACTGGAGGGTTCTGATTTCTTGCCATCGCCGGTAGCAAATGACATAATTATTATTGTTATCGATGAATTGGAAGTGAAAATTAATATGAATGACCACCAATTTGAGGATAAGGCTATAGATTCTTGATCAACTAGGTTGAATCAGTTTAGCGGACAGTGAATGACGTCGGTGGATCTCAACTCCGGCCGGCCAGCAGTAGTTGGTGCTGCTAGTAGCGGTGCAATAGATCTGGATGGACAACGACTGTAATTTGGCAGATTGTTGTGTTAATTGGTGTTAGGTCTGATGTTGACCCGATGTTTAATAAATGAGCTTTTTACTAGACAACATTCTTGTATGACATTTTACATTTTTTTTTGCACAGCCAACAATAATATATATAAATATATGAGAAACCTACTTGTCATCAGGAGTACAACACAGTAAATTAAAAATACAACATACCATACCATACTAAACGCAATATTAACCCAAGAACTATTGAGCAAAGAGTGAGGCAGATTGGGGTGAAGCCAAGAAGGCAAAGACGGATGGAAGAGACATTTTCCTAGATCTGAATCTTAACAAACTCAGCTGAAAGATAAAAAAAAATGAGAATCTAAAGGATCAAAATCCAAGATTATCAAACTGGGAGAGAAGAAAGGAACTAGGTGAAGTTAACCCCAAACGAAAATGCCAGACCTGGCCTTTCGCTGGACCATAGGCCATCAAGCACCAATGCAAAACAAATAGAACTATGGGTTCAGATGTTGCCACATGATCCGGGTTTCGAGTCTTCAGACTCGATGATATCTTGGGGCAAGGTATTGCTAGCCAAAAAAATATAATTATACAAGCTCTATAAAAGGTAATATATGGTTCGTATAAACCTACACGTTATGTATTGTCCTCCTAAATTTCTTTCATAGTTTAATAACTACCTATTTATATGGCAAGCACAACTCTATACGAGTCTGACGTATAGATGAAGCACTTTCAGTTGTGGTATGCAATTCGCATTCAAATTTTTTTTAGGTTTTAGGTTTTTTTTTTAACGAACTCGTGTTTATATAAAAACTATGCTTTTATCTTGTATGTTTGAGTATATTTTAGCGTTATCTCTTCAATTTCAATATACTTGATCTCTTTTTATTTGTAACAACTAGCCTCTTTAGACTGATGGCAATTAAATAGTCAATTAATTTTAGAAAAATTGTATATATCTTCTTCTGTACTTGAACACTCACATATTTTTAATACATAATATAAAATAATTCTCAAGCATGACTTATGAAAATATATAACTATAAAAGTTTAGAGAAATATAAAAAAATACTCCTTACCTTTAAAATAAGTTGATTGATTTACCCTTATAAGTAACGATCTGACGCGTAATTTTATAATTCTTTTCTTATGTTTTTTATCATTTAATTAAAATTTATATTAGTTTGCTAAACAACTAATTTATTTTACAAAAATATAATTTTATAGTTTATATTTTTTAGTTTGTTTGATGGATTATATATATAAATTTCCTTGAAAATAGGAAAGTACAAACTTGTGGCTAGAAGCCTAAAAAGTAAAAATGATTATTTTAGTTCTCAAATTTAACATTCCTTCTTAATTGAACATCTATATATATATATATATATATATATATATATATATATATATATATATATAGGGAAAGGTTCCCCTAAAAAGTCTATTTTGCCTAAGAAGGCTAAGAAGGATTTTAAAAACTTGAAAACCGACTCAGGCGAACCCCGATTGAATTAATTTTTACATCATTAGAACCGGCTTGTCGAACCCTAAAACCCAAACCTTAAATCGTAAACAATAAACCCTAATACTAAAACCAAAACTTTAAAATCAAATGTTTAACATAAAGATACAACTTAAAAGCTAAAAACCAAGCCCTAAAACCCAAAATCTCAATCTAGTTGTTAAAACAAAAACTTCAAATCTAATATTGTAGAGTTCGATGAGACGGTTCCAATGCCATCGAAATGAGTTCAATCGGAGTTCGTTTGGGTCAGTTTTGGAGATTTTAAAAATCCTTCTTAGCCTTCTTAGGCAAAATATACTTTTTATTTGATCTTTCCCCTATATATATATATGGGATAGTTCCATTGTTAACCCTCACTTATATCGTTAACCCTCGTTAACCCGGCATTTTTTGCCCGAATCTTTGTTTTTTTCATGGTTTTTGTTATACATAAATAGGGGGAATCTTTTTGTGTTTTTGCTAATTAATCACCGTTTAGAAATTATTTACAAGTGTAAGTAAACCATGAAAAAACCATGAAAAAAAACAAAGATTCGGGCAAAAAATGCCGGGTTAACACGGGTTAACGATATAAGTGAGGGTTAACATTTGAACCTCTCTATATTTTTCGCGAGTAGTGTTAATTTTCGCACCGTAAGACAAATTTTTTTTTAAAATACTGGTTTCGCCCCCCTCAAAAAAATATATTTTAACCAAACATTTTAAAAAAAATACTCATTCCATCCCTCTCAATTTTTTTACCCAATATTCCTCCCTCTTATTTTTTATCTTCTTTTTCAACAAATAACCCTTTTCTTTTATTTAATACCCATGATTATTCCCTAAAATACCCTCACTCCCCAAGCCCTAATCCTAAAAAAAATTGAACCTCGTTCCCGTCCCTTGCTCCTCTCTATTTTTCGGCCTCCAAGCTCCAATTCTCCCGACGGCGACTCCCCCTCCGGCTGCCGCCCTGCTCCTGGCCGCCTCCTGCTGCCATCCTCCTCCTGCGCTCTGCACTCGGCAGCTATGCGCCCTGCTCCTCCTCGGCTCCTCCTCGGCTGCCGATTGTCGTCCTCCAATTCTCCGGTTCCCGTCCCTTGCTCCTCTCCATTTAGGTATAAATTTGTTTTTATTGTTGATTGCTTTTTTTTTGTTGATTATGGTATAATCTTGATTGCTTATGTTTTTTTGTTGATTATGGTAGAAATGATGCCAATTAGGTATAATTTGTTTCTAATATTTGATTTAGAAATTAGAATTGGTATTTTGTTTGTTATGATTTAGAATTAGAATTGGTATGTTAATTGGTATTAATTGGTATTATTTTTTTTGTTATGATTTAGAAATTAGGGAAGGTGAAAACAATTGACTCGTTTTTCAAAAGAAAGGTTATTGAAGAAGTGAATGTTACAAATCAAAACAAACGTAAAAAATCCTTAACTAGTGAGTATCTCGCAAATAGCTTGATGATCTATATAAAAAAAGAAGTTGCCGAAAAGTTTGACTCGAAGCACATAATCGATGAATTTAAAAATCTCAAAGGTCGTCGAACGAAATTGTAATTCTTCTTTAAGGTACTCACTCTTTTAATTTGTTTTACGCATAATGATAATTATTAGACATTTTAATTTTTATTGTTTGACCCGACTTGACCCTAATCGCTAATCCGAACATTTAACCCAACTAGGCAACTAACCGAGCCAATTGCAAAAAAAATTTTTGGATCGCGTAAGTTTTCGCCCCCCCCCCTTCCGATACAGTCAAGCTCCGTCACTGTGTAGGGGGTACTTGCCTTCAAGACGTGGATCCATTATTTTCTTTATGATTGATCCAACACTAGTGGCCCATTCCACCAAGCTCTTCGGCCCTTTAGCCATTGCCCTTCGACCTGTTACACTTTCCAACAACACTACTCCCAAGCCGTAGATGTCACACTTTGTAGTCAAATGACCTGTAAAATTAAAAAGTGTTGACAGTTCAAACATCAAAGTTTATATCACAATATGTTTGACACATAGGTTTCAAAAATGGAGGCATTGACCTTTGCAAAATTACAATCCATTGTACATCCTTATCGATTAATTCACTTCATTAGATAGACAGTAACACACCTGTCGCAAGGTACTCTGGGCCCATATAACCATACGTTCCCTTAACCATAGTATCAACATGTGTTTCTCCTGCTTCAGGGCCACATCTCATCGATCCAAAATGTAACATCACTGTACTTTCGGTTGTCCGTACGTCCGTACATCCGTACGAATGTACTGTTACGACCGGAGATTTATTACTTATTGATGATTATGAATTAATGATATTCATTACTGATATTATCACTGTACTGGTATGCATGTTCATAATTTATTATACGCGCAAACCACGGAAAGTTTAGTTGTAATTCAACTAAACAGACCCGTAGTGTTTATCGCAGTTACTTATTATTGATGATGATGGATTAATGGTCTGAGATTGGATTTGGGTTAGAACTGGTAGTTATTTGAGTCTGGTTACTAAACGTAGTCAAGGACCCATGGTCATGGTTTATCGAAATAGCGGTGGGACGGTGGCTAGGGCAGTTGCGACTGACCCTTACATATGCCCTATATATATGCATATTTCGGTCTATCATGGATGTGTCAGTGACTAGGGTTTAGTGGGTTTTGGTTTGGGAAATGATAATATTAAAGATGATAAATAATGAGAATTGATTACGCGATGGTGTGACACCCCATAAATTCCAGGTCAACATTTATTTTATTTTAATAATAATGCGTATTATTATTTCATACGTGGCACTAGAATAATTGTATTTAGTGTGACACGTGGCACAACAGACCAAACACGCCGATAATTCGAGAAATTATCGCACAGAACTTGCACGTGTCTTGAATGACGAACGTTGGTGAACGGATCGAACCACAGTACACATACACTGCACAATTAGGTTCCGGAGAACCTAATTTAGTAGAACAACGCTTAAGTGTCGAGAAACGATGATAGTATTCGAGAAATACGCGAAAATCGGTTCGAAACAACAAAACTAAACTTATTGGGCTTCTCAGGAACCCATCGCGGTACGCGATGGCCCAACAGGAGTTCCTGTCGCGGTACGCGACAGACATCGCGAAGAGTTGACTCCCGGATTCCTTCGCGTAGCGCGAAGCATCTTTCTGGCCTAGTGTCGCGGTACGCGATGGGTGTCAGACGACAAAATCTTATAAAACCAAGACAATGATGGCTAGTCTATCTATTTCACTCATATCTTCGGCAGAGCACGCAACCATTCGACCATCTTCAACCTCCAGACCCCTGTAGCAGCCATTGGAAGCCATTGAAGGCCCTTTTGAAGCTCAAGAACCTTGAGGAAGACCTTCTAGACCACCACCCTTCATTACCACCTTCTTGTTCTCGATTAAACCCACGTACCAGGAGGTGTAGGAGCGGTTCATCATCATCTCAGAACTTCTTGGAGCCTTAGAAGGTAGTTCTCATTGCTAAACTTCGCTTTTCACACCATTACACACACATGCATGTGTAAATCCCACATGCAAGCACCCATGGCTCACATGCACGAATTTCCCTTTGTTCTAATCTGGGTTTGTTGATATCTCAGTGTATTATGATGATCTAAAGTGATTAGATGATGTTTTATGATGATCTAAAATAATGGGTATAGGCCATTGTACTTAAAATGATGATATGAGATGATATTGATGCATGCATGCATGATCCATAATGTTAGGATGATTTTATGTATATAGAAATGTTCAAAGATGATATTGATGATGATTTACATGATTAGATTCGTTTAAAATGGTCAAAATGTCGATTTTTAGTAATCTTTCCATTATTAGTAACTTTTGTTTGCAAAATGATTGTTGGGGATGAATCCATGAACATGCATGTATGTAGAATTGTTATTAGGTTGATAATATGGTTATTTGATTTGTTAGAAAGTGATTTTGATAATGTTAATAGTCATACTTGTCATTGTTACTATTTATAGTAACTTTATTTGTTGAAATAATGTTAAGTGATGATTTGGCTATATTGGTATGTTTAAAGAGATGCTAGATGGATTATTTTGATGATTTGTAACATGAAAATTAGTTTAGAATTGTTAAAATGGCTATTTGATGCAAAAACTACAAAGTTACTATTTATAGTAACTTTATTTTTACAAAAACTGATTAGTAAACATGTTGTGTGATTTGAACATGCTAGATGACTTATTACGTTATAATATGTTGATTAGATGCTAAGTTAGATGGTTTCCGATGTCACGTATGCTATAAATGGAAACTTTCCATTTTAGGAAACTCTTATGTGCTAGCATGTTATAAACGACTTATGTGAAACCGTATGATGACGTGCTATGTGTTAACATGATCACGTAGGACTAACAAGCATGCTAGAACTTTAAAACTGTTATGCTTTGTGAACTTTCCAAAACTGGAAACTTACTATAAATAGTAAGTTGTCCATAAACGCGACTTGCGCGTTTTGCACACGACGAGCACTTACACATTTGCTACACGATTCACAACCGTCACATGGTTCACCAACGGGTCGTTAGGTCAAACACGATCAACACGACCAACACGGTCAACCACGGTCAACGCGACCCACATAACAACCAGGAGTTGTTTAGACATGAATACGGTCCTGTGAGACCCACACAATTATGATCACAAACTTATAACACCTATGTGATATAGGTAACTACTAGCCAGCGAGCTACTCCGTTCTCGTAAGAACGCACTCAAGCAGACTCAGGTGAGTTTACAGCCCCACTTTTACTCTTAACTGTTTTACTAATCTTTTGGGGTGAGAATGCTATGCAACTGCTTTAGATATATGACTGGTATGTCGAAAAACTATTTTGAGTGTACTATTATCGCAACAAGTCCTCTCTACCCTTACCGTTAGTTGTGTACAAACGAGTCGTTATTACGTAGTACTACTGGGTTTGACCAACCCCACTCGGCAACAACGTTGACAGGATGTCATAACGAGTGTAATATCGATGTTGATGTCGGGTTCCGCGATGACCTGCAGAGGCAAATGGAAACAGTCGAGTTTCGGTAAGATGACATGACACACTCTACGGATCGTAGATCCAACAAAACTACTTACATACCCAGTATATATAACTGATTTACTGTTTTCCAATACTTAAACCTGTGAACTCACCAACTTTATGTTGACACTCTTTAGCATGTATTCTCAGGTAACTAATGGAGCACACGCTAGGATGCGCACAAGGAAGCCTTAAGGAGTCTGGCTTGCATATAGACTCGTGTCCTAGGCATTGTGTGAATTGGAAATGTTTTAAAACAATCTGAACATTGTAGTGTCTGTTAAACAGTTTACTTTCCGCTGCAACTTACTTATTTTATCAAACTATTTCCGCTGTTTATGTAATGATTATTCCGCTGCTTTGATTAAAAACTTGTTTGTCTTGAAACTGTGTGATTGTACAACTCATATAGAGTCGTTCTATATGACCATGAGCTGTGATCCTGGCCACGTCACACCCACGTGGACTGACACCACGAGTGGGAATTTGGGGGTGTGACAGATGGTGAGGTTACGGACATTATCTAAGCGCGAATATTAATTCAGAAATATTAACTTAATAAATGTATTCGCGTGGGTGACGATTCACACGAATATAATTATTAAGAATAATATACTGAAATGATATTCCATAAATAATAAATCAAATCGAAATACGATACGAGCGTCGGATTCGCAAAGGTGACGATCTTTACGAATACGTATGCGAGTAACGCGTTTCGACGAGATAATTAAATAATATCAAACGATATTAATTTAATAAATGGAAACTAAAAACGTTTATTAGGAATCACAACCGAAAACGAATCCAATTAGATTAAATTATTAAATAATTGATTTAATGAAAATAAACGAATGGTTTTATGAAATAATTTATTTAAAATTATTATAACTAATACGAAACATATTTATTTAAAATGTTTTATATTCAAATATGTTCCGTTAGAAAACCGAGCATGTTGTTACATTTCACGCGTATTAAACGAAATCTGTTACGAACCAAGGGGGTTCGTCTAAGGAAACTGGTGGCCGAACCCTAGCCCTTCACGAACTCTCTTCCTTCTCTTTGGTCGAACCATTTTGGTTCAGCAAAGTCATCAGCCGCTACCAGCGAACCCTAAGGACTTACCTTCCTCAGCCGAACTCACATCAGCCAGCCACGAACCCTCGGCACCCCACGAGCCTAGCGAACCATGGTGCTAGACGAACTCCTAGCTACGAACCTTGCATCTGGTTAACGAACCCATGGTTGCATGCAGCGAACCTTTGCTGAGCTGAAACGAACCCTTTTCATCTGCGAACCTTGATCATACAAGTCGGGGCTCAACGAACCATAGGCCATGATATCTCATGTTAGCCGAACCCTAGGACTAAGGAGCCACGAACTGTTAGCCGAACCTATGCCAATCATGATAGAAGGTTCGCTGCCCCAAGTGGTATGCAACCTAGTACTTATTGATTTAGGAGATTAAAGATATATACAAGGGTGTATATGCAAGTGTAATTGTATATATATAGGCATAGATGTGTATATGGATGTATCCATGCATGCATGAAAGATCTAGACCACCACCTTTATTCTTAATTTGAATTTTTAGAAAATTAAGGAGAACATATATATAAAACTTGAATTATGATTAACTTAGTTGGTAGAAGTTATTGAATTGAAATTTAATAAATCACCAACTCAAATTAAGGTGGTTAGAGTAATTGCGTATACATGTGAGGATACATCTATGATATAAAAATAAGTTCATTATTATGAGTTAGTTAACAACTAGCTAATCAAACTATCAATAATAATGAACACTTATAATAAGTCGGGTAATCCGTTACAACTTAGAATCAATAAACTAAGTTAATACAATACAAACGGGTTAAAGTAAATTAATATAGACAGTAATTGGGTATGGAACATTTATGCTTATAGAAGTGGAAATCACAATAATTACAGATCTTTGATTTGACTCGAGTTACATACGCGAGCGCGCATAATACGAGAACACGAATTCTAAGGACTTCAGGTGAGTTCTCATAACCTCCCTTTCTTTAAACTGTTTTAGTTTTAAAACTCGGAGGTGAAACATGTATACCGGTTTAAATATTATTTTGATAACACAAGGATAATACCTGTTTATCATTATGATATTCACTATTATGAATTATCATTATTATGGATTATCACTAATTATTATAAATCCGTGTAAATATTGTTATTGACTTCGGTTAATAACGAAGATTACATGTATTGTCTCATACTCCGTGAAATCATTACTTTTAACTTCGGTTATTTGTTTTGACTTCATGTATTGTCACGTGGAGGGTTTCCACATCCGTGAAGTATTGCTCTTGACTTCGGTTAATTGCTTTGACTTCATGTATTGTCACGTGGTTAGCGACCACTCCATGAATCATGTATTTAACTTATGTTAATTACATAATGATCATGTATAGTCACGAACATTATTTGAGAATATGATTGATGAGATTGGTTGATTAGTTTGTGGATTGATTATCTATATTTGAGTATGATTATTTGTGATTGACAATGATTGATTTGGTTATGTGGTTATGTGATTGTGTATGTGTTTGATTGTTGAATTGATGGATGTGTGTTGGATTATCTCATACAGGTATTCATATGGATTTTCTCAAGAAGATCATAAGTTTTATATTCGTTTTAAATAAAGCATTTTATAAAACCATTTTAAGCATAAACTTACAAACTTATTTTACTAAAACATTTTTTTAAAATATAGAAACTTATGATTACTCACCAACTACTTTTGTAGTTGACACTTGGTTTTCTTACATGTTTCAGGTGATGGAGACAAGTAGGAATGAAGAGAGGATCTCTTCTATTTTGGACATCATCATATAGGGTCTTGGACTTAGTTAATTAACTAAATTTCTGGCGACTAGAGTTTAGTTAGTTTAACTAATTCTTTTGTGTAATTGATGTAATTGATTCATGATGAACATGATTTTTGTGTAATTATGTGGTTTGCTTAAATGATATATGATGATTAAATTAGATGCCCACGAGCTTTTGAACAATCTACACATCCCTCGTGGCATCCCGACGTTTCCGCCATCGGTCGGGGTGTTACAGATTGGCATCAGAGCCTGGGTTATAGGGAATTAGGTTACTAGAAATGGTTGACCTAGTCTATAACCGTAGGATACCCTGGTATGAATTAATTCATACACTAGTTAGTATATTCAGGACTTCATGCTTATGTGTTTATTACACATAATTACAGTAACCAATCAAAGACACAAGATTACAGTGTCGCAACATCGAAAGCATTTCAACTTCCGCCCAGAACTCGGCTGCCCCTTGATTGGACATGGAATCTAGACGTTTGATTGCAGCAACAACCACATTTGATCCATTTATTATGTTGCCTCTATAAACTTTGCCAAACCCTCCTTTCCCAATCACTAATGACTCAGAAAAGTTTTCTGTTGTTATCATAATTTCAGGAAACTCAAAGCGACGACATGATACCGAGGGTTGTGCGGAGGAGGTGGAGGGTGCCGACTCCTTGCCAGTGGCAAAGGCCATGATTATGGATGAACTAAAAGCAGAGGTTGAATTGAAATAGATGAACACAGATGTATGAAATTTACATAATTGATCTATTCTTCTTCCTAGAAAGAGAGGCCAACTCCATTTATTACTAAATTAACATTTCTGTTAATAAATTAATCTCTTCTATTTGTTGAATTTGTCAAGATTGCATATATTAAACTACACAAGTTAGCATCACTTGTTTAAAAAAGTTGCAAAATTTGGTTTGACATTATGTAAAGAGTTTTTAATAATTAATAGTACAATATGATTATTTAAATAATCTTATTGATTAATTCTGATGATCAGAGTCACTGAGAAATCAAAAACAATTTCTTTGTTTTGTGTTTTCACGAATTTGATTTAAACTCAGATGAAACATCTTCAAGATTACTAGGGTTCTGACTCATTCAAATGCTAAAGCCTTACCAAATAATTATGTGGAATCAGTACAAGCCTTATATCCAACTCTTTACGATAACAGTTGCATACCTATGTTATCTGCTTGTAATCCCTTTTAAATGTTGACCAAGGCCTGATACGCCATTATAACACAAGTGAGTCATCTTGAATCTTATGATTAATGGGTGTCTCCTCTGTTATCTGCTTGTAACCCTTTTTAAATGTTGACATTGGCAACAGATGAGATTAAGGGCTGAATCAGGTCAGAGCAACTTACAAGGGTTTCACATATTAGGATTTGGTATTGACGATAACATGGGGAGAAAATCAGGGTTCGGTTTGCTTTGATCCTTGTCAACAAGAAATCGTTTGGGAGGATGTTAAAAAAATCATCGAGTTCAAGCCCTAAGAGAGTTGATTCAACTTGACGATGTGAGACTGGAAGATTGTTGGTTGTAAGTTTGATTGGGAAGTGGGCGGCGATGGTAATTTGAACGGTATGTTTAGAAGCCATTGGCAGTGGTGCACAAAAAAACCAGTTAACCTAACCGAACCGGTTTTTAGACCGGTTAGGAACCGGTTTCTGCCACCGGTTTGTAGCATTTGAAAAAACCGCCGGTTTCTGCCCGGTTTAGAGTTTTTGGGACCGGGTTAAAACCGGTTAACCGGTTTCTATGTTTAAAAATATAGCCGTTTGGAGCCGTTGGAGGGGAAACTAGCCGTTGGGGACCGGTTAACCGGTCGTGTAAAAAAAAAATTATAGCCGTTTTAGAGCCGTTTGTGACCGTTTGCGACAATTTTTTGGACCATTTTGCCCCTAAACGTTAGTATAATTAGATAGGTATTGTGTTGGTTTGATCACACAACATCTCTTCTTCTTAAATGCTCAAAAACGATCCAAAACGCTCAAAAACGCTCAAAAAAAGATCACCTATTTCTCGATTCAATCTCTTTTAATCACACAACATCGAGATTTTGTAAGATGATGTGTACATAATGCATGTCATTACACAAATGCCCCAAATTTTATCTTAAAATTAATTATGTTTTCTTTAAATAGGTGTAACATATGAAGACCAAAGTGATTAGTGAAAAGTAATTCCTACAAAGTGGTAAGTAATATTTTAAAGGTACTACTCTACACAAATGTTATTAACTTTTCTTTAAGTGACTAGAACTCTATTTTTGTCTAAATTATGTCATTCAACTTAGTATGAGTGTTCTAATCCTATATAAATAACCTGAATATCAGGTTATTGCTAATTTTCTACATATTTAACTTATTTAATAATATCTTTAACGGTGATATAATCATTTTATAAAGCAAATAATAAATTAAAAATTATTTAAAATCATCCACATTTACGCAATATATTTGAAAAAAATAAGTTTTTCAAACAATGTGCGTCAATATTTAATGTTTGAAACTTAATTTTTTTTCAAATATCATGCATAAATGTTGATATTTTAAATATTTTTTAATTTTTTTATTTACTTTATAAAATGATTATATCACGACTTGACATATTAAATAAGTTAAATATGTAGAAAATTAACAATAACTTGGTTATTTATATAGGATTACAACATCCATGCTGAGTTGAATGACCTAATTGGAACAAAAAAAAGTTCTAGTCACTTAATTGGATAGTTACATTTGTGTAGAGTTATCCTTATTTTAAAAGTATTGGGTGTTAGACATTATTGTGTTGTAGGAATAAGTTAACTAATTTGTTGGCAATTTGCACAATTTATGGTAGTATCTAGTTACATTATTATTGTCATACTAATATAACTTCTTTAAACTACACTGAAATATATAACAAACAAATTAGTACACAAAAAGAGTGATAACTGCATGGGTGCAACACTTTAATATAATAAACAAGTATTAGTTGATAACAAAGAATATTTTGTAGATATAAACCAAAAGAGTAAAAAAAATTAGTATAACGTTAATGAGTCACGTCTTTAAAGAACCAAAGAAACATTCAAATTAGATATAAACTAAACATATAAGTAGCATTACATTCCATTCTCGTTTGCCCAGCTTAAAACATCCAACCTATTTACATAAAAAAAAAAAAACAAGAAGCATAATTAAGAGTCAAAAATGGCAACAAAAGAGAGTTAACAAGCTTTCTTACAACAAAAAGATGTTAAGTGGCAAACAGAAAATTAGAAAACTCTATTTACTAAGCAGACACGGTAAATCAAACCAACAATAGGTTTTTTTATCAAATAATCAGCGCACCAAAACCTATTATCATTGAGTGATTGATAAACTAAATAAGAGTGAGAACCTAAAAAAAGATAAAAGACAAAAAATTATAATTAGAAATTAACCCTAAAAAAAGTCTAAAAGTTTCATTGTAAATATATTGAAACAAACAAAAAAAACAGAAAAAATCACCATAATGCAACCTTTATATTCAAAAAAAGACTATATTAGCTGAAATTGCATTAGATTTAATGCAACTTTTTTGTTACATAATGCAACTTTCTTTTTCTTAATGCACCTTTTTTAAATGTAACTTAAAAAAAACGTTGAATTACATAATAAAAATGTTGTTTTAGGCTAATGCAACCTATTTTGAAACCTTTTATGACAAAAATGTTGCATTAGGCTTATTTTGTAGTAGTAACATCAATGTAATCCCCCATTGTTACACACTGAAAACATCATAATAACCCGGTAACATACATGAATCCAAATAAAATCCTTAACAATTTTATCGACACCAAAATGACGTCAATAATTACAAAAATTAAGGTTTATGGAAACGTAAAAAACAATGATTACCACATGATAAAAAAAACAAAGATTACCATAGAATCAAATAAAAAAAGGATTACCATATGAACAAAGAACGTAAAAACAAAGATTACCTTACGATCAAAATAACAAAAAAATAGGGTGTGTGAAAAAAAAGAGCAAGATTACCACTTTAAGTAACCCCAATGCAACACAAAGACTATTCTCCAACAAGCACACCAAAGGTATCATCCGCTAATGGATCCATGATACTGTTGGTTCAAGCCCCAAATCACACACAAACAAGAAGTTTTATGTAGAAAAAACTCATTCACACTTTCATTCATACTCATACTTACCTATATAAGAAATGTAAACACACCTCGAAACATGCATATGTGAGGAACCATGTTCCCACATTTTTTAACTCATTACTCCTACAACCTAGACCCACTACTTTCAAAAATATAAACCTACTCATGATCTAATTAAACATTAAAAACATATGATTAAATTAAAACCATGATGACCCGTAACCCGACCCATCAAGATTAATGCAACATTCACCCCCTTAATCTTGATCTTGGTCATGCTTCTTGCTTCTCGATTCAAACCGTTCTTACTTGCTTGCGTTTGTTCTTGCCTTTCGAGTTCAACGGGAATCAGTTTTTCTTGCTACACTTGCTATTCGAACCACACAAAAGAAAACCCGGTTTCTTGCTACGGGTCACATATGACGTAATCTTGCTACCTGCCTGTTGGTTATCAATCTAAAAACTCACGAACTAAGGGAATCGAACAAAAGCAATTTACTCTTAAATCTTGCTGCATTCTTTTATTCAGTAACAAACTAGTCTATATAAAGACTTACATAAACAAACGTGGGAATCAAAATAAACCAATAAAAGACTAATCTTTCCTAAAGAATAGGTACACACCACCGACCCTTGACTCAGCAACACCAAACAAATAAATTAAACACATGCTAAATTCCTAACGTTCATATCTCAACAAACTTGGTTCATCCGTGACCCGTTAACAAAACCGCAACCCCTGGTCTAACCGTGAACAGCCGATTAACCCAACAATCACCCCCTTAATCGGTTTGTTAACACCTTTACTCACAACAACAGAATCACCGTCTTCCATAACTTGACCTTTCCTGGATACCCGTCCAAAGTCGCAACCCGTACAAGGTACAACATCTAACATGGCTATCCCACGGAAGCCGCTCATTAATATCTCGACTCTTCACGAATCGACGACCTCTTCCCAGACCACATCCAAAGCCACACGATTTGAACTCCCGCAACCATAATGTTGTCAAACATCTTGCTTCAAAAAACATACATTTTCAGATCACCTTGTTCCAAGAGGTTCTTCCAACGACAAGAAAACCAGCTACCGCTTTTACCGTCTTCTTCCGCAACCACTTTGTTTATTTTTCTTTTGTTTTTCTTATTGGTTTTCATATATGTAACTTACGTATATGTAATCAACTCTTGTTTAAAAGATTAATTATAATGAAATAAAGCCTTTTATATTACTGATTTTATTAACGTGTACTAATGATAAATGGTTGATGCACATCTATGTTATATTTGTCTGATACACACCAACTCCTCATTAAAATGTCACAATGATAAAAAAAAAGTTAAAATTTCAAAATCTTCAAGATTGTGTCTTTTTTCTACTAAGAAGTTGGAACACAGCTTGGTTTTTTAGCCACTAAAACCTTACCATCACCATCAATTTGGGTTTTTTTGGACAAAAAATCACTTAATGTTAAGTGTTGATTCAACTTGCAGAATATCTTACTTAGCTTTTCCAAAAAGTATACATACTTGAAAATTTCAACTTTTTTATGTAATTAAGTAGCAACATTGCTTATATGTAACAACATGCATATATATATATATGTGTTTAACTAGGTATTTTTTCTTCAATTCTATCTTGAATATGTAAGCTATTTTTTTTATAACGGTGTTGATTTTCTATAACTAGTTACATATGTGTAACCTATTATTTTACGATAAAAGTTTTTATTCTTCGTCATGCATGCTAAGGTTGTTATCTCCATTAAAACACCTTGAATACTCATATGTAACATTATGAGTTACATATATGTAATCATTGTAACATAGTTCGTATCTGGTTCAATTATTGAACCTTCAAGTTATATGTATGGTTACATACACGTAAGCATTTTACTCAATGGCTTCAGCGTACGCCATGTCCGAACTTCATGTGCGCTCCAAATAATGCATTTTTGTTGGTTACTCATCTTCAAAATCCGTTAACAAATGTTTTGATCTAGTCACAGAAAAATTATATCACTCCTGAGATGTCGAGTTTGTTAAGCGTATTTTTCTTTCCAAAATCAAACCCCACCTAAACCTTCCTTGCCCATAGTAGACTCATTCCTATATATCCTCAGCCAAAAAATCAAATTCATTTCACATTCCAACACAAACATCTTATGATAACCATTTCATCTTTTCTTTCTCCACACCCAAACCTTACTTCCTCCAAAACTACGTTGTCAGCATCTCCAAACAAAAACATTATCACCTAATTCAACTCCATCTCCAAACAAAACATTTATTTTGTGACTTGGCCTAATCTGTAATAAATTTTGTTTTATCATATCAAACTATAGTGGAAAGTATGAGTTTACTTAATCGAAAAGAAAAGTAAGTAGAAACTAGATGGTAAGTATATTCAAACAAAGGTTTTTTCTGTTGGAATTTTAGTAGAAAATGAGATTTTACTAACTTTGGACAATTATAATTATATGTATTTGTTACGTATTTAATTATTGAAAACTAAGTTTATATTCTATGATGTGAGAGGTTCACAACAAACTAAACTGGGTCCAAAGAAAGCTAAGACGAATGAGATATCGAAGCTTACAAGTGTGTAGTTGAAAACATTAAAAATGTGAAATAAACTAGTCCCACATTAATGAAAGGATAAACCTTGTGTGGGTTTATAAGTGGGAGATTATTGATATAAGCATTATCAAATGAGTGGGCCTGACATTTTGACTTTAGGATGGGGGTGGGCACTTTTTGCTCCGTTTCAGAATTTCATCAGTGGTGCGCAAGCATGCAACTGGGCCCAACGATTTTTAAAATTTCTTTTCATGTGTGTTAGCGTTTTTATTTTTGCTGACATAAATTTTATTTGCTTTCCGAAATATATCTTCTTGATAAGGTTTTATATTTATGGATCAATTTTTAAAATTGTGTCATGTTCTCAATTTAATTTTCTATTATATAATCAGTTTGCCCGAGAGGATGTGAACACTACATCACTGTCGTCACTAGTACTTGGTAGTCAAAACATTCATTATGCAAAGTTTCGGTGATTAATTCTGACAAACCAAAGAACTAAACACACACATTTCAACTAAAATTGCATAATGAATAGCAAACACATTTCAATTTTACTAAATTGAATAAACCTTGTTCATAATTTCTTGAAGTAAATAAAGCCCAATTTACCAATGATCATCAGCTCAAGTGGTTGAGTAAATGTACTATATGGTTTCAACATTAGGGATGTAATGGGTTCAAGTCCTGACATGCACAAAATAGGGTTCCATGTTGGGCTATGGGGTTTTCTCTCACCTATGGTGGGTTTCCTCTTATTGGATGTGGATATGATCGAGTAGGTCTATGACCCGTTACTCCGTTAGTGATTCAAATTGCCGTTCAAAAAAATAATAAAATAAAATAAAACCCAATTTCATTGAACACATTCAATTATTAGTAGTAAGCTTTGTAAACCCACGTATTGCAAAAATTGATAATAAAAAATTAAATAATAGTTCGTGTCATTTGGTTGAAGAATATATAATAATTATTAATATACAATTAAATTTCTTTAAAAATCTATTCTTTTGTTACAGCTGATTAGATACAAGCTCTGAGAAATTATTAGCTATGGTTCAGTTTTGAGTTATGCCACAAAAGAGAAATTATATACATAATTAAGTGCATCCGTTTTAATGTTTATGTAGAACATCATATGTAGTTTTTTTTTAACGTGTCTCTTTTTTTTCTTCCATTCACTGTAAATCAAAGCTCTTCTATTTATTTATTTATTTATTTATTTATTTATATTTTTGTGTTGCATATATTTGTTCTAAACTCTGCAAAACTTCTTCAGCAGAAGGCCTATGCTTGGGGTTCTCAGCAACACATCTTAAAGCAAGTGCAACGTATTCGGAAGCACCATGTCGGGGGTACTTACCTTCAAGACATGGATCCATTATTTTCTTTATATTTGATCCAATATGAGTGGCCCATTCCACCAATCTCTGCTGCCCTTCAGGCCGATGAACATCCATTGCCTTTTGGCCTGTTATACTCACCAACAACACCACTCCAAAGCTGTAGATGTCACACTTTGTAGTCAAATGACCTGTAAAATTAAAGTGAGTTCAAACTTTGTATAACACTTTGTCTTTGACCAACAGGTTCCAAAATGGACCTTTGCAAAAATACAAACCATTGTTCTTGCAAAAACACAAATTTTAGACAAAATGTGTCAAGCACAATGTTAGCTTTTATCTTAATCTAAAAATGCAAATCCTTATCGTTTAATTCACGTCGTTAGATAGTAACACACCTGTCGCAATGTACTCTGGGGCTGCATAACCATAGGTTCCCGTAACCGGAGTAGTTACATATGTTTCCCCTGTTTTGAGGCTATTATATCTTGCCAACCCAAAACCCCCTAGTTTTGCATTAAAATTCTGGAATAAATAGTAAAATTTAGTGGTCAACTAATTTGATAACATAAAAGCAAAATTTCATGGTGGTTTGATCACCCCCATCAATTATAATGACCTTAAGAACACGTACTTCATCCAGTAGTATAGTAGAGGGTTCTAAATAACGATGTATGATATTTTTCAAATGCAAATATGTGAGTCCACGGGCAACTCCTATCATTATCAAAAGTCGTGTTCCCCATGAAAGTGGTTCCGCAGTATCTGGTGAATGTGAACATATTTCATCTTACATAGCAAACAATTAACCAAATAATGGTTTTAGAGCTAGAGATCCTCGTATGGTTTACCTGAGAATAGAAAGCGATCAAAACTTATGTTCGGCATGTATTCGTAAACAAGCAAGTGCTCAAGTTCATCTCTGCAGTAACCCAAGAGTCTAATGATATTAGGATGATCCATATGCCCTAAGAAGTTCACCTCTGCCTGAACTCACAAATTTTGAAGATACATTTAGCAAAAAGATCCATTAAACAAAACATTTAGTAATGTTCTATCAAAGAGATTCCTAGGCTACTGAATCATAATGGCTTTACATGTGTTTGTCGCTCACTCGACTAATTGCCACAATCTAAATAGGTCTCCTGTCAGAAAATTCAATAAAGTTTGCATGATACTTGCATGATAGTAGGCATTAACATTAACTGGAAAATGCAGCCAACAAACTGTTGCATAGTGACCTTCCCTGGATCATAAATCACTCGCTTTATTCATGGCTTTGAATCAAACACTCACACAAATTATATGTAATCATCAAATTAACCATAAGAATACAAGAATGATTTGTATTCAGTGTACAATACAAACCAACACATGAATGTATGTGTATATATTCGATTGACTGATGATGACCAGTGGATTATATAGGGCAACTGACATTTTTTTCATCAAGAAGTTGCAATCATTCACCCGATTCTTTTGTAAACGAGCTGAGAGTTGAGCTTGGTTATATATAGATATAATTTGAAAAAATTCCAGCGAATATTACGGTGACTTTTCAAATTCCAACAATTTTTGAAATTTTTATGGGTTTTCAGGCGATAACCAAAAATTCTGGCGAGTTTTATATATATATAATTGAACATTTTTATAAAAATCATATAGAAAATTTGGTTATATTACTATATATACATATAATTTTGAAAATTTAAATATAAAAACTCCATCCAAATGATTCCGATTAATCCCTGGTCTTTGCCCCTCCGCTCGACTAGCACCTAGAGACTTCTACAACACTAGAGATTAGTTAGCTACATAAGACTCGTGATACACCAAAAATATTAATTAAGTTATCTTACTTTCATTGCATTCTTCCGTCAAAATTCAAATTTTGAAAATTTACATCTAAATTGATGCGCATTTGGTGATACTTACTTGCCATTCAGCAGCTCCTTGAGTGCTTTCTTTGTTGAGCCTTTTAACAGCTACAGCCATTCCAACACCTTGTTTTGAAGGGGCTAATGTGTTCTCCTTAACCCAACCTAAGAACACCTTTCCAAAACCCCCCTCACCCAATATCAAATCTGGACTAAAACTTCTTGTGGCTTTTTTTAAATCAGAAAACTTAAATGTTTTCACTTTTGGGCTTGGACTTCGAAAATGAGCAGGAACTTCTTTCACATGTGAAAGCATATTGATGTCCTTGCTATTGGTTGATAACTTTAAATCACCTTGGACTAAAATAGATGAATACAATCAGAAGAAATGTAAGTTTAAGCTTTCCAAAGAAAGGTTACTAGAACGCATAAGTATGAATTATTATGAAGATTCTTATGCTGCAATATGTAATTTGATGTTACGAATCGATTTGAAGGATAACTGCAAGACATAATCAAATATAAAACCTTCACGTAATATGGTGTCTCTATTCTATCATACATCCTCCTAAGTTACAAGACCTATCACATAGTTTCAACATAAGTGATACCTTCTAACTAATAACATGAAACCAAAGATAGTACAATATGAAAATTAAGTTACAATTATGTACAGAACCCAGAATTCGTGTCATTATTACATGTAATATGCTAATGTGCGACCACTCAGTATTTAAAATATAAGAAGAGTAGGAAAAATAGTGTTCTGCTCGCAGAATGCAATGAATTAAAGAATTTCTCTTGTATGGCCACCACAGACTCGAGACTAAATAGAACCTCAGCCATGATAGGTTTGTGTTTTGGACTGTTGTGCAAACACCTCTCTGCAAGTATAACATATTCCTTCAAACATTTTGGTGAGATTTCACCCCTTATATCTGAATCAATTATATCATGTATATTCCCCTCTTTGATAAAATCTTGAACCCATGTCACTAAACCCCATTAAGGCTTTTAAAAACTGCATGCTTCCGGCACAACACTTCCAACACCACCACCCCAAATCCATACACATCAATCAGACTTGTCAGCTTACCACTAGCATAATAATTTATAATTAGGATCCAAATACCCAAAAGTGCCTTTAATAAGGGTATTGACACATACAGATGGTTGATTTATTGGGCCTATTTTCGACAACCCAAAGTCTGAAATCTTAGAAGCCCAACTTTCGGGTAATACTATTAGAGCTCTTGACATCGCGATGCATGACACCGGATGCAATCCCGGTGCCAGTGTGCAGGCAGTGAAACCCTTGACCTGCACCTATGCAAATTCATATACAAGTATCATCACTTGTTCATAATGACAGTAACCAATCAAAGACACGAGATTACAGTGCCACAACATTGAAAGCATTTCTACTTCCGCCCATAAATCGGCTGCCCCTTGATTGGACATGGAATCCAAATGTTTGATTGCCGCAACAACCACATTTGATCCATTTATTATGTTGCTATTATAAACTTTCCCAAACCCTCCCCTCCCAATCACTAATGACTCAGAAAAATTTTCTGTTGCTATCAGAATTTCAGGAAATTCAAAGTGATGACATGATACCGAGGGTTGTGCGGAGGAGGTGGAGGGTGCCAACTCCTTGCCAGTGGCAAAGGCCATGATTATGGACGAACTAAAAGTAGAGGTTGAATGAAATAGATGTATGAAATTTACAAACCGATTTGATCCAGTTGGAAGAAGAAAATCCCTTACTAAAATAAGCAACCGGATGATCATCTTGAGAAAGAATGGCACCAACACCATCTACTGATGCATACATTCAACTACAAATGTTTTTAAAAAATCAGGGAGTCTAAGAATAGGAGTAGATCATAGTCACCTGATTCGCGGTTCGCTCCGGTTCGGGAACGAGGTACGGGTTCGCGATTCGCTAGAGGCCACGAACCCGATTCGTAGGGGGGTAGGTTTATTCCGGTACGATCCGGTTCGGTGTACCAATAAATTCGGTTCGCTTCACATATATTAAAAATAACAAAATTATATATCTAAAAACATATATTCCCATTCAACAATAGATTCCAAAATTATAAAACAAAACAAGATCCAAAATAAATTAAAACACAAAAGAAGCAAAGAGGTTACAATTTCTAATAATCTAATCAACTCGTTGTTTTTTTCCTTTCCTGTTGTCAACTTCTTGGTCTTCAAGATCTTCCCAAACCATTTCTTCAAGACGTGCACTTGAACCTTCTATGTACGCACTTTCTGGATTCATGTCCCATTTTTTATTGGGGCCCGATTTATACGATTCAGAAAAACGTGATTGGAGTCTAATGTTAGAGTGAATAAATACAAGTTTATCCGCTCTTTTGGCATTCAAACGATTTCTCTTGACATTGTGAATATAGGAGTATGTACTCCAGTTTCTCTCTGCTGAAGAGCTGCTAATCGGTTGAGAGAGAACTTTTTTAGCTACTTCCGCGAGTTCAGGAGTCTCCGCTCCATATGTCCCCCACCAATCAATTGCATCCATTGTAACTGCGTCGGCTTGCGTTGCTGTTCTAGAATATATACCTTTCTTCATGTGAAATCTTGCGAACTGTTCTCGTAACAATTTAAATTCAACTTCATTTTCCGCAATTCTTTTAAATGCATCCATCACACCGTTGACAATTTCAATATCCGTGTTAGGAGCTTTTCTTTCCATCCCACCGGGTGCCAACTTTTGAAGATAATTTTTATCATAAAATCTTGGGCTCAAAGCGAAACCCAAACAATGAAGTGGGATGGTCATTTTTTCCCACCTAGCAAGAACAATTTTTTCCACTTCAGCGCCATAGATAGAGAATTTGTTTTCCTTCATAACATCTTTGATTTCTCCAAGCATGTTATCCATTCTCTCATATATTTCACCCATCTTTGGACCTTCACCATCACAAAATTTAACAAGCAAGAAAATTGGTTTTGTAATAGCCAAAATGTTTTCAACGTCATCCCAAAATTCGTCATCTTTAATGGTTTCAGCAACTACTCCCCCATTTTTGCGAGTGTTTTCATCCCCGTTCTTCACCCATTCCCGCCATGAATTAAGAACAATAGTCGTGGCAAGTGCCTCTCTACAATCTAGTAGCCTTCTTAAGAGGATATAGTGCGATGCAAAGCGTGTTTTTGCAACTTTTAACAACTCCAACTTGGAGTTTTCTCTAAATATTGCTAATGCGTGCGTGTGATTAAGAAAGTATTTGACGATAGTCTTACCTTTCTTGTATGTGGTGAATAGCCAATAAAATTCTTTAGCAAAGTCCTTAAAAATCAAATTCAATGTGTGCACGCAACAAGGTGACCAAAAAATGTGCTTGTATACCTTCTCAATTTCTTTTCCGGCCGCTTTGCAATTAGCCGCATTATCCGTTACAACTTGCAAAACATTTGAAGGTCCAATCTGCTCAATAGCTCCAATAAGAAATTGAGAAATCACTAGCCCCGTTTTTTCAACCCCTAAAAAGTTTTCCGCATACATAAAGGTTGCACCACGAGAATTCACTGCAAGAACATTAATTAGTGGATCGTGCTTAACGTTGGACCATCCATCGGAGACGATCGAGACCCCTTGCGTGTACCAAGTGTCTTTGATGGGCGTAAGATCTTTTTCAACATCTCGTACACACTCGTCAAGTAAAACGGTCCTTGCCTTTTCACACGAAGGGGGCTTATAACCTTCAGGGGCATGCTTAATGGCACTAATCATTTCAATAAATTGCGGGTTACGCAATACATTAAAAGGAATGCCATTCGCACACAATCCTCTAATGACCTTTAAGTCCACCGCGTTTCTTTCTAAGATGCCAAAAGATTCTTCTATTCGGTTTTTTGAAGATGAATTTTTAGAAAGAACAGAATTTTTTAAACATTTAGAAACACCAGAATACTCAGCTTCTTTTACTTTATTTGATAGTCTATCAAACATATTTTTGTCCCTAAGAACAACGGGGCATCTTTTAATATCGGCCTTTTTTCCCAAACCAGCCCCAAAAAAGTGAACATGAACTCTAGTATAGCTACTAGTAAACTTTCCCTTACAGTGTTTGCATATCCATGGCTTAGAACCTCCTGTATTCTTTGTGTTTGTTGCACCCACATAAGTAATTTCATCTAAAAGGGGTTTGGTAGCATCTTTTTCCACAGCTGCTTTTTGAGTGTTACTGTTAGCTCCTCCTGTCTGGCTCCCACTAGGCATTGAAGTCTGCTGCTGCACATCATCATCATCAAGATCAATAAAGCCTTGCGTCCCGCTTACATGTGTTACACTATCGCTTTCATTAGTTTCATCTTGCAAACTATCTTGCTTCTTCCCAAAAGCCATTTGGTGAACAAAAGAATGATTTAGAAGTAGAAGAGAAGAGTCAGAAGACTGATAGAAATTGATGATGAAAATCAAGTGAAATTCGTACCTATTTATAGGTGTTTCAGTCTTTCACTCTTTCAGAAATTAAATTCGATGTTTGAACAATGTGAATTCGAAGTTGGAAAGTCGGAATAGTGCTTAGAACAGCGAATCCGAGGTTGAAGACGAGGAGACAGTCGGCGACCGTTTGCATTTTTCCCTCCATTCTCAAATCACGAACCGAATTGAAGGTACGCGGTACCTAATTCGCTATTTATTGGAACCTAATTCGCGATTTTGAAGTCTGAAAGTCGCGATTTTGAAGTCTGTAATTCGACAATTTCATGAATCTAGTTCGCGATTTGGTAGCGACTTCTTCCAGCGAACCCTAGCGATCGGTACGCTAGCGAATCCGAACAGGTTCGAAACGAACCAAAACGAAAATCGCATCTCTGCCAGCGAATCTGGTAACTATGGAGTAGATAATAACGATTGTGTTAACCGATTGAAAGCAAGCAAAGCTTCGTTGGACCAAACAAAACCATCTTTTTTAGTAAGAGCTGTAATCGGTCGAGCGATCAGCCCATAATTGCGGACAAATTGTTGATAATAGTCTGTGAGCCCAAGAAACCCACGAACCTCCTTGACATTGGATGGTATTGGCCATTACTGAACAACTGCAATCTTTTCGTGCTCCACATGTACCACGAATGTAATAACATGTCCAGAAAAAGTGCCTAGATTGGCCGAAACAATATTTATGAATTTTAGCATAAAATTGATTCTGACAAAGCAATTTTAAAGCTTGACCCAAGTGGGTCAGATGTTCCAAATCCGAACTGTAAATAAGGATGTCATCAAAGAAAACAACAAACCGACGCAAATATGGACGAAATAAGTCATTCATTGGGCTAAATCAAACGACATAACCTTAAACTCATAATGCCCTGAGTGTGTTCGGAAAGCTATTTTGGGGATGTCATCGACATGTACCCTTATCTGATAATAACTAATCAATGTTGGGAATGGGATGTTTTTCGGCAAATGTGATCTTGTTAAGAGCTCGATAATCAATACAAAGACGCCCTGAATTGACTTTCTTCTTGATCAACAAAATTGGGCTTGAAAAGGGACTAGTGCTTGCCAGAGCAACTGCTCAACCTGGTTTTCGATTTTAGTTTTTTGCAATATGGTATGGTTAGGGTCGTATGTCAGGACTCACTAGGGGTGGAATGAGGGATTAATGGAATGGGTGTGAGCCCTGAACAGAGGGAGTGTGCTGGGCTCTTCAAAAGAGTTGCAAACTGAGCAATCAAGGATTGAAATGGGGCAGGTATATCAAGAAGTGAATCCGAATTTTGAAAACCTGAAGAGTTTTAGGGACCAGTGGATACTCCCTGCAGCTTATACTTTTTCCATTCAATATAAAAGATCATAAACATTTCTTTCCAATTTGCTTGGACGGTATTCAATGTAGCTAACCTCTGTATACATAATACCAAATTTGCAACTCCTATGGAAAAATGATAGAAGTGTTGGATGATTGTGAGACCATTAACTTGGATGAACAAATCTTTACAGACTGCTACAACGAATTACATCCCCATTTCTGATCTGAACTCCAAAAGGAGATACATATTGGGATTTAATAGTCAATTCATTCATGAGTACATCCGAAATGAAATTATGGGTTGATCTTCCATCGATCAAAATAAGGACCTAGACAGAATTAAGAAGACCATGTACGTTCATCATAGTTGGATGCGACAATATTGCGTGTAGACTGATCTCTGCAACCTCCTCAGAATTGTCTAGTTGATTCGTCATGTCGTTGTCAAGAGATTCCTCTGATTCTTTCTCGGCTTCTAATAATTTGAAGGTACAAGCCTTGCACCTACACCAGTGACCAGGACCATACTAGTCCCCACACCTAAAACATTCACCCTTGAGGAACCTGTTTTGTTTCTCTGCATCTGAAATGCGCAAAGGTGATTTGGAATGGCAAAGCGATTGGGTTGTGCTAGATGGTGGGGGTTTAGGATCTGAATTAGTGGATTTAAAAAGTGGAACCCAAGTGGAACCTTTGTTTGATCAGTTGTAAATGATTTTTGATTCGAATTCAAGGGCCAAGCTCATAGCATTATAAACAGTTTGCGGTTTGTGGATCCTTACATAGTTACTTCCACCTTAGATCCTTTTTGAGTCGGTTAAGGAACAAGGACCAATAAGAAACCTGAGAGGAGCGTTTGGCAAACGCCTGCTGATATTTTTGCATAGTTTTGGTTTGCTTAATGCTACACAGAAATTCATCAGGGTTCTGAAATTCAACAGGGCTGAAGTTTTTGGTGTACGCTTGCACCAAATCCTCCCATAAAGTGATGGATTCATCTGCTGATAGCCAAGCGTACAAGTCCAACACGTCTCCAAACAAATACATAGAAGCGATCTTCACCTTCTGATTATCAGAAATGTGGTAGTAACTGAAGTACTTCTCAGCTTTCAATATCCAACCCCTAGGATCTCCTCCGATCTTCCGAATATCAGCAAGTCTATTTTATTATACGGTCGATAGTAAGGGTGTGGTTGGGATTTCCACAAGCTTTCTACTTCTTCAAACCTGCTTAATGGAACGAATCTCTCGCCTTAAGAGCTGCTATGTCTGCCTTCAAGGATTCCAATTTTGTCGCCACAACTGGATCAGAAGAAGAAGATCCGATGTTGTTGCCTGAGTTGCCCCAAGTCTGCACCATGTTGTAAAAATTCCTGGCAAGGGAACCAATTGATACAAAGCATAAAACATAATCAACAGGTTGATCCATGAAGTTACTTTCCTAACCCAATGGGTTGATCCATGAAGCGAAAAATATAGGTTCAAACAAACCTAATTCAACACCCGTAACATTTGATCCACTCCTTTAGTATACTTTGGGTAGTGGCATTGTATCAAACACACACATATATATATGCATGTATATCTTTTCCTCACTCTTTCTATATTAACCTACCCCAAGCATCACACACACACACACACCAGATGAACTTCTACAAACACACATACCTAAACTCTCTCCCTTACAAGCCCCAACCACAATCAAGATAATTATGAAACCAAATCTAAGTAAATATCTCATATCTTTATCACAAATTGGTGGTTGAAAGGAAGAAAACGAAGTAGATCATTGGTGGTTCTTGGTGTTTCGTCCACAGATCTGATTTGGATGGTTTTTCTGTAAAATTCTTGCTATTTGTAATGATTTATGGCTGCTAATTAGCAAATTGTAATGGTTTTTACAACTAAACTGATTTTACATTGTGCAAACTGAAACATTTTGATGACGTAGGATAGAGTATACTGGCTAACCTGCCAAAGACATAAACACTGTAGAAAATGGAACGTCCTAGCTGACTTACCAAGACGGAAAGGACAAGTGAAATATCCTGACTAACTTGCTAAACAATCCAACGACACAAGGTAAGACAACCAGATGGCCAGACAACAAACACACGTGAGTAGGACAAAGTAGATCGTACATGTAGAGGCAGGAAAGGATCCTAGAAGGTGACAAAGGAAGCCATCTTGGGTCTTAAGGATAAAGCTGGTGTTTCACGAAATGACAGCCTCTAGGAAAAGCTGGCAAACCAGCAGAGCAACAGTAGTCAACTTCTTATACCAAAAAGATATGATACCCAAAGAGGAATAGAGTGAATCTGGGAGATTACAGGTTTCCAGGACTCCCAGCACTATAAATAAAAGAGCAAGGTATATTAGCAAGGGAATCCACATTCAACCCCAGCTCTCACTTCTACACTTACTTTCACTTGCATATCATCTCCGACTTACCGGTGACTGATCCCGACGTTGGAGTATGGTCACAGTCCTCCTGCAGTAGAGCAAAGAATGTCGTTCCTGCCTTAGCAGGATAGTAAGGAACAATAGTTCCAGGTCTGCTACTAAGACCCAGCAAGTAAATACCTCAACGTAAGGTACACGAGCGAGTTGGTCTTGCCAACTTGCTAACTTGCCAACTATAACAAGATCTTTCTTCTCCCAGCCATACTTCTTATATATATTGCTAACCAGGCTTTAGGTAAGATCTTGGTTGACCAAGACAACCCTTTCTTGCAGTTCTCCTTGCCTTTCTGGCACTCGTACTTCTCTTATCTTTTATCTTTCATAATTACTTGTCTATATGATTATGTATTCTTCATAAAGATATTGACTTGAGCATCGGAATGCCCTCGAGGGAAATCCCCTCAGGCCCTCTAACGTAGATCTTCTATGTTGTTGCAGACAGGGTCCATACTCGGGATAACAAGACGTAACCTGACTCGGGATAGCAAGGCACTACTTGACCCGACCTCATACCTACCCGGATTTGGATACTTCAACACATTTTAACCGACATATATGATGTTGAAAGGCTTTTCTAATAATTTTTTGCTTTTTGCATTGATTTTCAGTCATTCATTTGCATGCTCCGGCTATGTTGATGTTCTATTTAATTGGATATGGTTTTCTGATTTTTACCCAAATCTGGTTTTCTGTTGAAAAACCTTTCTTAATATATGGGGTTAAATGTGTGTATTGGAGACTATTACACATTTTTTTGTTGTATTCAAGGTCAGATCCGGGTTTTTTTTTGGTGTTCAACGTTCTACTCTTTTATTGAATTTACACATGAAAACGAAGGGGGCCGAAGGATTTTCCGCTGAAATACTACTAAATCGACTCTTCTTACCGGAAAAACAGGGGGCCGGGGCCCTAAGGAAGAACCGTCCATGACTGTATAGGCATTGCACCACATACATTGTGAATTGTGATTGTTAATCATATTGATATGTAAAAAAATATATGTAGATATTATGTAAGATGATTATTATATGTAAAAAATAGACGCCCCATATGTGCTGCACGCATATAATGTATATATGTGTGGGCCCTCAAAGGGTCAAAGTAAAATTGCATTAATTTGAACGTTATTTTACTTATTTTGTGAAAATAACGTTAAAAGTGTTGGGATGATTAACTTCAAACGATAACTTTGAGCAGAGGATACCTTCGGAGCAGCCTCTCTATCCCAACAGGGATAGGGGTAAGGTTTGTGTCCATCCTTCTCCCAGACTTGGTTTTAAATTGCGCGATGCGATCCGATGCGAATGTTTCAAAAATTCGTTGCGCGTTGCGCGATGCGAGCGCATCACGTAAGAAATGCGCTAATTATTAAAAAAAATACTAAATTTTTAACACATGCTTGTATTGTGAAAAAATATCAAATTGATTCACAGACTAATTATAAAAAATATCAAATTGATTACATCATATTGAAATTACGCAAGGCATGATTATAAAAAACCTAAATTAGCAACCTGAAGAAATTGCAAGCTGAATAATTACCGACCTAGAAGAAGAAATTGGAAGAATTTTGTTGACGATTTAACTAATCCGAAGGAATTTGACGTGCAATTTAACAAATTGATACTTGACGACTGTAAATTAATTGAATAAATGTGATTGGGAAGATTGATTGAAGAATCCCGAAGATCTATAGAAGAAATTTACAGGTTTACGAGGAATCATTGCCGATTTCCAAGGCGCTATCTGGTTTTCTTTGGTCGACTGAACAAATTGCCGCTCAAATCAGAATCGCACGCAACACTGCATCTCACGTTTACGAGCAATTGTCGAGATGCACCGCAACATCGGCGCAATTTGAAAGGTAATCGCAATCTAGGTTGCATTGCGGTATGGAGAACGCATTAGCGCAATAGCGCAATATGCGCGCAAAAAACGCGCAATTTAAAACCAAGCTCCCAGACCATACTAAAAAGTGGGAATACACTTAGTAATTTTGTTTATTTGTTTGTTTGTTTAGTTGTTTTTTTTACAACTTTTACATATGTTTTCCACTGAGTTTTTGAAGTCACATATGTGTAACCCTAATTACACGTGTAAAGAGTTATTATTTATGTGTTTATTTGAATTTGATCTTAACATGTGTGAACAACTTAGATTTGAGTTAACATATGCCAATTATTACACATTCTTCTGTTGTATTCAAGGTTAGATCTGGGCATCTTTTTGGTGGTGGTCAAGGTTCTACTAGATTATTGAATTTACAGTGTAAAGAGTTGTTATTATTACAACTTTTTCAGTTATGTGCTGTTTCGTTGGGTCTGGATCATTAAGTGCTGAATGGTTAAGATGTCTAAATGGTTAAGAGGGTTTGAACCACAAGGTGTTGTTTGTTTTAGCATTAGAATGAAATACCCTTTTATTTGAAAAACCCTAAAAAATCAAAACATACCCCCGATCGACCTCCTCTTCCCGTCGCCGACTCTGCCTCCGTCTCCGCCTCCTGTCGTCGACCTCACCAGCTCATCGCCATCGACCTCCGCCACCTCGACCTCGATGAGAAGCGGCATGTTTAAACGATAACTTTGAGCCGTGAACTCTTTTGGAGCAGCCTCTCTATCTCAATTGGGATAGGGGTAAGGTTTGTATCTATCCTTCCCCCCAGACCCTACTGAAAAGTGGAAATATACTGGGTAAGGTTGTTATTGTTGTTTTGATTATGATCTTAACATGTGTGAATAACTCAGATTTGAGTTAAAACGTGTGTAAACTGTATCTACATGTGTGGAAACTGAATTTACACATGTTTAAACCTAGTTAAATCATTGTTTTCCATTTTAGATCTACAATTCTCTGCTTAAATAGTTGCTAATTCACGTTAAATCTTCCTTTCTTCTTCAGAGCATTTTGAGCAGCTCAGATTTGAGATGTGACAAAGAAATAATCAAGAAGTAAACATGGAAGAATCAAGAAAAACACATCTAGATATTTTTTTTTTCTAATTTGTAAAGATGTTGGAGTTTTAATTTTATGTATATTAGTTCACACTTTTTTTTGTGGTTTTTCTCATGTTTATTGCGTTATTGCACATGCATTTTAATTTTTACACGTACGTATTTTTTTACGCATGGGTAAAGATATAGGTTCTTTGAATGTTCTTTGTTTTGGGTGTCTTGATCATTAATTTAGAGACAGAGAATTTTTTTTAACAAGATTCAATCAGAAAAGAAAAAAAAATTATTATGTTTTACCCCACAGATAAATCTAGGCCATATATTTTTCAATCTATATAAAAAGTATTTTCAGATTGTTTTTACTTTCAGCTTGTTTTCTCTAACTTGAGTTTTCAAGATATACATTCCGCATGTGTGTGTGTGTCAGTGTGTGTAGACACACATCAATAATCTTTCTTTCAGTAAGTTAGAAGACATTTCCATATTCTGCTCATATAAGCAAAGATGGATATGTCCACACAAATGAAAAAGAGTTAGAAGTACCAGAGTTTTCTTGATTTGAGGGGAAGAGAAACAAATTAACCATTCTACCAAATAGTGTTCTGCAAACAGATTGCAATGAATTATTGAACTTCTCTTGAACGACCTGCACAGGCTCGAGACTCGGTAGAACCTCAGCCATTGTTGGCCTGTGTTTTGGACTGTTGTGCAAATTAACCACTCTACCAAATGTTGTTTTACTTGCAGATTTCAATGAATTATTGAATTTCTCTTCTATGGCCAGCACAGACTCGAGACTAAATAGAACCTCAGCCATGGTAGGTCTGTGTTTTGGACTGTTGTGCAAACACCTCTCAGCAAGTATAGCATATTCCTTCAAACATTTTGGTGACATTTCACCCCTTATATCCGAATCAATTATATACTGTAAATTCCCCTCTTTGATAGAATCTTGAACCCATGTCACTAAACCCCATTGCTCCTCATCAAGGCTTCTATCAACCGCACGCTTCCGACACAACACTTCCAACAACACCACCCCAAAAGCATACACATCAGACTTCCTTGTCAGCTTTCCTGTTGTGAAATAATTTGGATCCAAGTACCCAAAAGTGCCTTTAATAAGGGTATTGACATATGTAGATGGTTGGTTCGTTGGGCCTATTTTCGACAACCCAAAGTCTGAAATCTTAGCAGCCCAACTTTCGTGTAATAATATATTAGAGCTCTTGACATCGCGATGTATGACACCGGATGCAATCCCAGTGCCAGTGTGCAGGTAGTGTAGCCCACGACATGCACCTATGCAAATGTTGAGTCGCTGAAGCCAAGAAAGAGGGGTACGGAGCTCATGTAGATGATCATTAAGTGTCCTGTTGGACATATATTCATATACAAGTATCATCTCTTGTTCATAATTACAGTAACCAATCAAAGACACAAGATTACAGTGTCGCAACATCGAAAGCATTTCAACTTCCGCCCAGAACTCAACTGCTCCTTGATTGGACATGGAATCTAAACGTTTAATTGCAGCAACGACCACGCTTGATTCATTTATTATGTTGCCTTTATAAACTTTCCCAAACCCTCCTCTCCCAATAACTAATGACTCAGAAAAGTTTTCTGTTGCTATTAGAATTTCAAGAAATTCAAAGTGACGACATGATACCGAGGGTTGAGTGGAGGAGGTGGAGGGTGCCGACTCCTTGCCGGTGGCAAAGGCCATGATTATGGATGAACTAAAAGCAGAGGTTGAATTGAAATAGATGAACACAGATGTATGAAATTTACAAAAGTGATCTAGTATTCTTCCTAGAAAGAGAGGTCATCTCCATCATATATTACTAAATTAACATTTCTGTTAATAAATCAGTCTGTTCTATTTGTTGAATTTGTCATGATTACATATATAAAACTATGCAAGTTAGCATCACTCGTTTAAAAAAGTTACAAAATTTGGGTTGACATTATGTAATGACTATTTAATAATTTGTAGTACAATATTATCACGGCAGACATCATCTAATCTTTAAATTATTTAAATAATCTTATTGGTTAATTCTGATCAGTGACTAAAAGATAAAAACAATTTCTTTGATTTGGGTTTTCACGTATTTGATTTAACCTCTACATTACTAGGATTTTGACTCACCTAATTCAAATGCTAAAGCCTTATATCCAACTCGTTTACCCAAGATTTCCCAATTGTAAAATGCGTACAAGAGGTCCTCATGGAGAGTTATGAGGTTGTCGCAGTCCGATCACGGGCCGTTAACATTATCAATAAAAATCCCATTTTTGTTAACCTAATATTTGTATTAACTGAACATAAAACCACTTACCTTATGTTGGAGGGTCCCTAGCACTCGCCAAGCCCTACAATCATATTCTTGCAACCTATATCATTCTCATGGATTGTTAGCTCTTTTTGTTAGTTCACCACACTTTTAAATCACAATAACAGTTGCATACCTTTTGTTTATCCTCTGCTATCTGCTTGTAATCCCTTTTAAATGTTGACCAAGGCCTGATAGGCCACTATAACACATGTAAGTCACCTTTAGTTATGAATCTTACGATTAAGGGGTTTCTCCTCTGTTATCTGCTTGCAATCCCTTTTAAATGTTGACACATGAGATGAAGTCGAACCAAAAGTGACACTGGCAATTATTGCAACAGCATGTGGGTTGCTATGACTAGGACTGTGACAACTGGAATAAAGTCTTTCCTAGGCTTCTCTTGTGGTGGCAACAGATGGGGAGAAAAACAGGGTTCGGTTTGCTTTGATCCTTGTCAACAAGAAATCGTATTGGTGGTTAAAAAAATTGATTCAACTTGACGATGTAAGACTGGAAGGTTGTTGGTTGTAAGTTTGATTGGTATTTTTGGATGCCATTGAGGTTGAATTGCAGGTGAGAAGAGGGGAAGAAGATGAAGTTAGGATCGGTTCTTTTTAGCGTTGCAAAAAGATTATCAATTGCCTAAACTCACAAATTTGTAGTAACATTTAGCAAAAAATTCATAAAACCACTCCCTGAACTCACAAATTTTGTGTCAGGTGAGAAAAAATTAAACAAAAACCGAATTAATTGAAAAAGTCGAATCGAATCTGAATTAATTGAAAAAACCGTACCTAAAAAACTGAACCAACGAATAACCGAAAGAACCAAAACCGAATTTTTCGCTTCGGTTGCGTTTTCTCATATTCCAAAAACAAAACTGAACCGAACTAATTTTTAATCTTGTTTAAAAATCAATATATATGTTTTGTTTTTATACTTATTTAACGGGATATTACACAAAGAGTTTAACGTTAGAGATGATGAAGATTTAAATTACCATTTGAAGAGATGATAAAAATCAGAATTACAGTATATATTTAGTTATTTAGTTTCAAACTTTTTTCTTAAATGTAAGAACAATATTATAATTATTTAATTTTATTGTAATTAGTTAGTGTTTGTTTAATTAATTTATAAATTATCAATTGTTAAACATGTTTGCGCTTTCAATATTGGATGTGAGAGATAACAAAACACAAAAAGAAAGTAAAAAAAACGAAACTGAAACAAAACCAACAAAAAAGCCAAAAACCGATTGGTTCATAATAACTAAAACCGACTATGTCGGTTTCGATTTTACCCAAAAACCGAACCGAACACACCCTTACTTTGTAGTTACATTTAGCAAAAAGATTCATAAACAACATTAGGTAGTGTTTGTTTTTTCAGAGGCAAAACGTCTGCAGTTTGCGGACCATGTCTGCGAAACTCTTTTGCAGAAGAGTTGGCCAAAACCCCTGGGTTTGCTTTTTAAAATCTTTTCAAAACATCTTCCCCACCTCAACCTCTTCCCCGGTCACTCCACCGTCAACCTTTTCTCCACCGGCCGTCACTCTTCCCCACCGTCAACCTCTTCCCCACCGTCCTATCAACATCTCAGCCCAACCCCACCAGGTGCGAAGACCGGAATAGGGGCGAACCCTCGATTGAGAACGACCGGAACCCTAGATTGTACCCTCGATTGAACCAGGGGTGACGACGGCGGCGGTGGGAGGCGCGGCTGTGAAGGGCGTAGCTGTTGAGGGCGCGGCGGTAGGGGCGACGGCAGTGGGAGGGCGCGACGGTGGGGGGCTGTGGCCGTGTAGGGCGCGGCGGTGGTGGCGCCGGCTATGGAGGATGCACCGGTGGTGGCGCCGGCTGTGGAGGGAGCTACAGTGGAGGGCGAAGGGATGTGGAGGAGCTATGGTGGAGGGCGACGGGATGTGGAAGAGCTAGGGCGAGTTGTAGGACACGGGAGGGAAGAAGATAAAAAAGGGTGAGAAGAGGATAGAAGAGCTTGGTTCACGTCTGTGCCAAGAAGAGGACGGGCAAAAACAAACTGTCTATAACTCCCCAACCTTTGTCCGCGTCTGCGCGGGGCAGACATAAGAGGCCATGAAGATGTTTTTCAAAAAAAGCAAACAATATTAATGTTTTATGAAAGATATATTCCTTTGTTGCTGAATCATAACAGTTTTACATAATGTGATACATTGACTCTTGTATATACTATTTTTAATTTTCTTAGTAGTACTATTGTTACCATTATTATCACCACCAATACAATGACTATGGGGCTGTTTGTTTGGGTCTGAATGAGCCTTCAGACCGTTTGTTTCATAAAAAAACACATATGAATGGGTAAAAAGGTCTGAACAAATCTCTGAATGGTTCAGACATCAAACCATGTCTGAATGGGCCTGAATGGAGAAAGGGGTGCTTATGAAAAATAAAAAAGGGGCGAACATCTACATTTTCGTCTCCAACTCCACTGGCCATCTCCGGCACCCCCCTCTCGCGCTCGAACTCACCCTCTCCGGCAAACGATCTCATCCCCTCCGGCGAGCAGCTACCATCAGCGAACCAGCAGAACGTTTAATTTACTCCGGTTAATGGTATGAAGACAACGACGATGGTGGTGGTTCAGTGACGTGCAGGCGGTGGGGGAGATGCAGAGTCCGGTCGATTTGACAGAGATGAAAAGAGGATTGAAGGGTATGATGGTGTTTGTGCATCTACCGCTGATGAAGGTGATGTCGGTGGTTCGGTGCCGTTGACACTGATTGTTGATAAAGTGTTTTGATTTTTAGGCTTACAGAAAGCATTTTATTGTTGCCTTTTAATTGAGAACATGGTGCCTTTATAAAAATGTAGGTATTTTGTATTTTAATTAAGATGCTCAACCAAACAGTCTAACTGATTCAGACATCTTAACCAATCAGCACTTAATGGTTCCGACGCTACCAAACGGCCCCTATGACGACTATGACCATTATTACTATCATTACGATTACAACGATACTAATACTAATACCAATATCACAACAACTACTATATCATTGACTAAAAACTTGTGTTAAAATTTGTGTTACGTTGCATATGGTACATGTTTTTAGTTTTCTTTATTATTATTTTTTTACTATTCCCATTCTTCTTCTTATTATTCTTACTATTATTATCTAAATAAAACTAAAATATGAGTAGCGATTTAGTTGTGTTATAGCGTAAAGTACAGGAGAAAATAACATGCTCTTCAATACATTCCAAATCATCTTTTCCCATCTTCGTCTATATGGTAGGAGTGTGCATGGGTCGGTTTTTTCAGTTTTTAAACCAATTTGGGTTCGGTCTTTATCTTTTCGAAACCCATTTGGGTTCGGTTTGGGTTTTGGTTTTTTCGGTTTTGCTACTTATGCCTCAAATTATGCTTATAAAAAGACAAACTAAGATATTATATTTATGCTAAAAATATTTTACTACAACACTACTTAATATTTAAAAATATATACAAAAATATTTAAATTTAGTAAAAATCATATATGTTTTTGGTATCCTAAACCATTAATAATAATAAAATATACGATTTTTGTTTGACTTTTGATATCAAGAACTAAGAAATAAAAATAGACAACTTATAAATTGTTGAAATTTTTGAAAGGTAATATACATACATACATACATATATATATATATATGCATTTATACGCATGTATTCGGTTTTTTTTGGTTTTTTCGGTTTTTCTTTAAGGTAAAATCAAACCTAAACCTAAAATTTCGGTTTTTAGAAAACTTATACCAAACCCGTTGGTTTATATTTGGGTTCGGTTTTTCGGTTTTATGCACACCCCTACTATATGGGCACATAAACCAGTTCCTTTCTTCCTTAGTGTAGCGCTTGGCATAATGGTTTTTGATCTTTTAGTGATTTCTAATGGATCTCTCTCTTTTCTTGTAGCTTTATTCACTTTAACCAATTAACTCTTATCGGATAAAACCCTGTTAAAACCTAAATTTATTAATTGACCTTTAATTAATAAATTCTATTAAATAATAAAGTTAAACATATTAAACTTTATTTATTTCATCAATTGATTATCTTAGTAATCAATTTCTACCGATTAATTATTTCATAAATAATAAACAGTCCATCCTCTTAAAACTGATCGCTCGTGATCGTATAAATGTTTATAACTTAAACATATAAAATGTTGCACTCCAAAGTGTAACTCTTTGGAGATTCGAGGTAGTGATGACATCATTAACATTATTTACATCACGAGGGCAACAAGATTAGGTCCATGTTTTTTTCTTCATCACTACTTGTGTTTTTGTTTAGTGTTTGAATCCCAGTCTGGGTTGTTGGTTTTGAAGAGATGATTGCATGCTTGGGGTTAAATTTTAAATTGCATCATACATTGAGGACAATGTATCTCAAGTGTGGGGATGAGGGATTAAAAAGAAATTTTTTCAAAATATGGTGTTTGGGTGAGCTTAATTGGATATAAAAAATTAACTTACAATGCATTAATGGGTACTTACCAAGGAAAGGATAGAGGTCTTGAATCATGCTTGTCCCTTAAGTTTCATGAGAGTATTACTGACAAATTTTTTTTGAGAAAAATAGAAAGAGATGCCTAATTAAGAATGGCATTCTTTAGGGTAATTGCATATGTTGCATGTCGGTAACCTGATTCCTCCATATATATATATGTGAGATTTTGAGCTTTAGAGTGATTATATATGTGAGAGGAATTCCATTTGTTAAGGGTGACTGGTATGTGATGAGTGTGGTATAACTTGTATGTTTAGATACATGCTAAAACCTTAAGTAAATAATTGCACTTAAATGATAAGGCATTAGGATTACACCATTTCTCTCGTTAACCCCTAATAAGTATGTTATCTCCTTTAGTGAACCACTGTTGAGCCTATGTTTTGTTTCAGACAAAGTCCTTTCATTTGTCCAACCCTATATCCAAGATTCAAAGTTAAAATCTTGAAAAGTTCTGATGAAAATTCAGTGTCTATATGGTTACCAAGAAAAGTAAAAAAAAAGAAAAAAGAAAAATAGAGAGGTTAATGCAAGAATAAAAAGACATCGTATGATAACAATAATACAAATGTCATGGGAAGAAATGTTTAATGGATTTTCATGAGACTATTCCCATAAATAAGCCTATCCCTACCTCAACCAAAGCCCAAAACCCAAAAAATCCTTTGATTGGTGCAATGTTTACGATAGTGGTGAATGTGTGATTGACATACAATCTTATCTCCATATGATTTAATACCTGGTTGCGAGTTGTTGGATTAGATGTCTAAGCCATAACTATAATTGATAGCAGCACAGTCCTTTTGGGTTGCCCTCAAGATTCGAATAAGTAGAATTGATAAACGAGAACGAAATTTCTCTTAAAGAAAATTTGTCCCACATCGGTGGGATAGGAAAACTAAATTTTCTTTGGGAATTTCGTCCCACATTGGTGGATTAGAGAAACCATGGAGGATATCCAAGGCTATAAATATAGTCTTAGGGATTAATTCTTATTTGCAAAAATTCTTGGCTTGAGTATTCGCCTCCTTCTTTCTTTCTCTTGGGAGAACTCTTCTAGAGTTCATCCACACATAGTTTATTTTTCTACTCGTTCGAGTCGTTGGGTGTGATTCCATTAGAGGCACGACGTTTGTGGTGTTTGCTTCCAAGAGATCCGTCGGGATAAATATAGTTGTTTACTATAACAACTAAAAGGTAAGTAATTATATTTTCTTCTTTAGTAATTATTGTTATTTACTAGAGTATTAGGATTATCGTTTTATGTTCAATAGTGAAAACATAGATCCTGTTTTAGGTTGCATGCTCACTTAAGTGTTTAAGTTAGTTTGTGATACTTGAAACCCATCAGTGGTATCAGAGAGTTAGGCTCGTTTTCAATTGAATTTTCTATAATTGTTGAATTGATTAGGAAATTAAAAGTTTTCGTTTGTAACTTGCTACTTGTCCACTCTCACCCACCGGTTCCTTGACTAGTGGAGGGTCGTTAGCCGAACGGGTTTGATAGGACTATATTAATTCTCATTAAAAGTATAATGATAATAAAAGTAACTAAATTTTATTAAAATCCCAATCTTAGTTACTTTAGGAAAAATGTGAAATTGTATGCTAACCCATGAAATTGCACCTTAAACTTTATAAGTCGTTAGTGGAGCGTGTGTGGCTAACCAGCACACTAATAGGGACTAATAAAGAGATGTAATGGGTATCTTATAAATTATCATTGTTGATGGAGCGTGTGTGGTTTACCAGCACATCAATTGAGATGATAAATGACACTAAGGTTACCAAGCACATTTGCATGGTTATTCACATCTTGTTTGTGATCCTCGGTATCCCAGTCACAAATGGAAGAGCATAATCTGAGATTAAACATGCCACTGAATAGTTTCAGTGATTCTCAAAAGACACACCTGTATGAAATTTACAATTAGATTACGGCATCCCTTTTCTAAGTTGTAAATGTCATAGTTGGATTATATAGCCTTGATATTTCAATTTTGAGTTGTTACATTAAAGGTTATTGTTGATTTTATTTTTCTAACTCAATCTATTTTTTTTAAAATAAAAGAAATGTCGGTCCCTAACGATGCTTCTGGTTCCTCCTCCTCAAATCATAACTTTTCTCTGTTGAACATCTGCTCAAAAGTGACCTTAGATGGCACCAACTACAATGACTGGATGCGCAACATCAAAATGGCCCTTCGTTTCGAGGACAAGGAGTATGTCCTTGACAAAGAGCTTATTGAAATTGACGAAGAGAAGGCCACTCCTGAAGAATTAGCCGCCTATAAGAAGCATTACATGGATGCAACAAAAGTTGCTTGCATCATGGTTGCTACTATGACTCCTGAACTGCAAAAAATTCTATGAGGATTACTGGCCGTACGAGATGAACAAGGACCTTATGGAAAAGTACCATAAGCGAGCTCGTCAAGAAAAGTACGAGATAGTAAAGTCCCTCATATCAAGCAAGATGAAAGACGGAGAGTCTGTCAGCACCCACGTGCAAAGAATGCAACGATACGTGGAACGCCTTTTGAGGCTAAATGTGCATATTGATGATGAGTTGGCTATTGATATAGTCTTGAACTCTTTGCCAAGTTGTTATGATCAGTTCATCTTGACCTATCATTTGAACAACAATGAGACCACATTGGCTCAATTGCACAACCTCCTAAGGACAGCTGAAACAGGGATGAAGGGAAAAAGTGTTGACCCTGCTCCAGCTAGTACTACCGTTTTGGCCATTGGTCAGGGAAAGGGGAAGAAGAGGAAAGGCCCTCCCAAACAAAACTGGAAAGCAAAGTCTCATGTAAAATCCAGTTCTGATATTACCCCTGTCTCTGATCCCAAAGAGGCCACTTGCTTCTATTGCAATGATAAAGGACATTGGAAACGAAGCTGCCCAAAGTATCTGCAAGATTTAAAGGAAGGCAAAGTAAAGCCATCTACTTCAGGTATATACACTATTTCGTCTATTGACACATCATCTTCAAATTCTTGGGTCCTTGATACAGGATGTGGATTCCACATTTGCTCTGTTTTGCAGGGACTAAGAAAAAGTGAGGATGTGGAGCATGGTAGAATGAACTTGATCATGGGGAATAGGCGATCTTCACCTGTCACCAAGATTGGAGTTTATAGTCTAGTGCTTAGTAATGGTGTTAATTTAGATTTATTGAATTGTTGCTACTCGTCAGAAATGACACGAAACATTGTTTCTTTTCATGCATTGTTTAAACAAGGTTTTAGATATTCTTTTAATGATGAGAATGGTTCTATTTCTGCTTATAAAAATGGCACCTTTTATTTTGAAGCTTTACCTTGTAATGGTGTGTATGAAACTGTGATGTGTATAGACAACTTAGGCAATGGTGTATTTCAAATTGATTCGTCTAATTGTGTAGACAAAGCGTGCTTGTGGCACTGTCGTCTTGGACACATTAACAAGAAACGCATGGCTCAACTCCAAAAGGATGGGGTGTTGGAATCATTTGACCTAAGGTCGGATGATACATGCGAATCTTGTCTTTTGGGTAAGATGACAAAATCACCTTTCACTGGGTTTTGTGAAAGAGGTGAAGGTTTGTTGGATCTCATACACACAGATGTGTGTGGACCTTTCAGATCAACCACAAGGGATGCTAATCGATTCTATGTGACTTTTACTGATGATTATAGCAGATATGGTTATATCTACTTGATAAAGCATAAGTCGGAAACCTTTGAAAAATTCAAAGAGTTTAAGCAAGAAGTCGAGAATCAATTAGGCAGGAAGATAAAGATGCTTCGATCAGATAGAGGCGGAGAGTATCTTAGTATCGAGTTCCATGACTATCTTAAGGAATGTGGAATAGTTTCACAATTGACACCTCCTAGGACACCACAACTTAATGGTGTGGCTGAGAGACGCAATCGAACCTTGTTAGACATGGTACGTTCCATGATGAGTCGAGCTTCACTTCCAATATCATTTTGGGGGTACGCCTTAGAGACTGCAGCCCACATTCTTAATCTTGTTCCAACAAAGAAGGTTGCCAAAACACCTCACGAAATGTGGACAGGAAAAGTTCCTTCGTTAGCACATATTAAGGTTTGGGGTTGTGAAGTTTTCGTTAAGCGAGAAACTCACGACAAGCTTGAACCTCGTAGTGAGCGTTGTGTTTTCATCGGCTATCCACAGAAGTCATTTGGATATTTGTTCTACAAACCTAGTGAGAACGTGGTTTTTGTAGCACGAAGAGGAGTCTTTCGAGAGAGAGAACTCATATGCAAAGAGGACAGTGGGAGCACCATTGATCTTGAAGAGATTCAAGAATCAGCCGATGAAGGAACCTCTGAAACCGCTACGGTTCAACCAGATGAAGAGATTTCAGTTGAACCCATTGACACTTCATTACCTCTTAGGCGTTCTAGTAGAGTCGGCAAACCAACTGAGTTCTATGGTTTCCATATAACTGCAGATGAAGACACGTTTATCAGTGACAATACACTGGTAAATTTGGATGAGCCGACAAACTACAAGGAAGCCATGGCAGGCTCTGAGGCGGCCAAATGGAAAGAGGCAATGGACAGCGAGATCAAGTCCATGTATGACAACCAAGTTTGGAATTTGGTAGATCAACAACCTGGTCGAAAGACAGTTGGTTGTTAATGGATCTTCAAGAAGAAAATCGACATGGATGGTAATGTAAGCACATTCAAGGCACGGTTGGTGGCGAAGGGATTTACTCAAACCCCAGGGATTGACTATGATGAGACCTTCTCACCAGTGGCTAAGATCAAGTCTATTAGGATAATGCTAGCCATAGCTGCGTTTCATGACTATGAAATTTGGCAGATGGATGTCAAAACTGCTTTCCTAAACGGGAAGCTGGCTGAGGATGTTTATATGAGTCAGCCAGAAGGTTTTGTGGATGCAAAGTTTCCTAATAGAGTGTGCAAGCTTGAGAAATCCATCTATGGATTAAAACAAGTGTCTCGCAGATGGAATCTTTGCTTCGATGAGAAAGTCAAAGAGTTTGGTTTCTCTAGAAGTGAGGATGAGTCCTGTGTATATGTCAAAGCTAGTGGGAGCATAGTCGCCTTCCTGGTATTGTATGTCGATGACATACTTCTTATAGGAAATGACATTCCAACTTTGCAAGATGTTGAGTCTTGGCTTGGAAAGTGTTTCTCTATGAAGGAGCTAGGAGAGGCTGCCTATATTCTAGGAATAAGAATTTTAAGGGATAGGAGTAAGAGGCTAATTGGACTTAATCAGAGTACCTACTTGGATAAAGTACTGAAACGTTTCTGTATGGAGAATTCCAAGAAAGGAGAACTGCCCATTCAGAGTAATACCAAAATGAGTAAGACTCAAAGTCCGAGTACAGATGAAGAGATAGCAGAAATGAGTAGAATTCCGTATGCTTCCGCTGTTGGTTCTATCATGTATGCTATGACATGTACTCGTCCTGATGTGTTTTTTGCTTTAAGCATGACTAGTCGTTATCAGGGAAATCCAGGTAAAGCTCATTGGGTAGCGGTTAAGAATATTCTCAAGTATCTGCGAAGAACTAAGGACTGGGTCCTAGTACTTGGTGGCTGTGATACATTGAGAGTAACTGGGTATAGTGACGCCAGCTTTCAAACAGATAGAGACAACTTTTGTTCCCAATCTGGCTGGGTCTTTACCTTAAATGGAGGAGCAGTTACTTGGAAAAGTTCCAAGCAAGACACAGTGGCTGATTCTACTTGTGAATCAGAGTACATAGCGGCAAGCGAAGCATCAAAGGAGGCAATTTGGTTGAAAAACTTCATCAAAGATCTTGGAGTTGTGCCAACCATTGAGGAGCCAGTGGAAATTTTCTGTGATAATGAAGGAGCGGTTGCATTGACAAAAGAACCAAGAGATCATGGCAGATCTAGACATATTGACAGAAAATACCATTTTATCCGACACAAGATAGAAGAAGGTCACATTGTAGTGAAGAGGGTGTCATCTGAAGAGAATCCTGCAGATCCACTCACAAAGGGTCTGAGTAGGGTTAAACACAATCAGCATGCTAGGAGCATTGGTCTGAGAGATGATGTTAGTTTCAGTAGTTAGATAGTTAGTTTGAAACTTATAACAAAGTAAATGTGATTTGACTTTTGGTGATTAAATAATAGAGAATTATTTATGAGTTTGTTTACTACCTTTTGTCAACCATTTATTATTGTGTTTCATTTTGCATGTTTTTACTTCCCGAATAATTTGATTATTCGAATTCCGCAGTCAATCATACTTTTGGAAGTAAGTAGTGAATAAAGACTGTCATGAATGGAGTTGTGGATTGTCTAAAGAGTTGTTAGACATGGCAATGTGTTGCTGCAATGTTCATGAGTACTTTGAAATAGAGATTTAAGTATTGGATTAACCCACGCTCAGAGAATTACTTCATGGAATTTATCACGAGTAATTCTGAGACGATAAAATTATATAATCTTTAAATGGAGATATATGAGTTGTGGTTTACAAGTCAGTTGTGCGTTGATAATGTGTAAACACATCAGTAACTTGATGTTATAAAACATGTTGTTGTGCATGATTTGATGAGTAAATGGTGCAAGCATATAAGTCAAAGTTTATTCGTTCCCTTTGCCCTAATAGGAAAGGCGATATCTTTGGGCCCCTCGGTGATTTGATGTTGACATATAGTGTCGGGCCCGACTAGGACTAAATTGATGTGTTCATTTAGAAGTTCTATGTCATTACAAATCAGAAATCGAGAAACAAAGTACTGGATAATGAGATTGATTATGTTCCATGTCTCATGTTCAAATGATATCTTGTAGAACGAAGGATTATATGATCACTTATCTTAGGACACGTAACTGATTAGATCAGAGTTTTACAATGGCTTTTGGAGGCTACAATTTGCTGATCAATTAGGAAGTTATAGTTATTGGACTTATCCAAGTGGGAGACTGTTGGATTAGATGTCTAAGCCATAACTATAATTGATAGCAGCACAGTCCTTTTGGGTTGCCCTCAAGATTCGAATAAGTAGAATTGATAAACGAGAACGAAATTTCTCTTAAAGAAAATTTGTCCCACATCGGTGGGATAGGAAAACTAAATTTTCTTTGGGAATTTCGTCCCACATTGGTGGATTAGAGAAACCATGGAGGATATCCAAGGCTATAAATATAGTCTTAGGGATTAATTCTTATTTGCAAAAATTCTTGGCTTGAGTATTCGCCTCCTTCTTTCTTTCTCTTGGGAGAACTCTTCTAGAGTTCATCCACACATAGTTTATTTTTCTACTCGTTCGAGTCGTTGGGTGTGATTCCATTAGAGGCACGACGTTTGTGGTGTTTGCTTCCAAGAGATCCGTCGGGATAAATATAGTTGTTTACTATAACAACTAAAAGGTAAGTAATTCTATTTTCTTCTTTAGTAATTATTGTTATTTACTAGAGTATTAGGATTATCGTTTTATGTTCAATAGTGAAAACATAGATCCTGTTTTAGGTTGCATGCTCACTTAAGTGTTTAAGTTAGTTTGTGATACTTGAAACCCATCACGAGTGATATAGGTCCTAGCACATTCTTTGCTAGTATTCATAATCCGAGAGGATAGAATGATTTTGAGGGGTGTGTAGCATGTGTAAGAGCTTTAAAGCATGTAGCTTTAATTAGGCAAATCTTGTTTTTAAGAGAAAATTGTGTCATATGTTTGTCGGCATGTCAATCTCGATTGTGTCAGTCTATGGGATGAGTATGGTTTGGAACCTTAATCTATTACTTGGTGGATATTACAAAGTGTGTTGTAGAAAATGTGAGTAATGTTCAAGAAAGTTTGCTTGAGGACAAGCAAAAGGATAAGTGTGGGGATGTGATGACTAGGGGTTTGGTTGTGATTATAAAGTGTTTCAATGGATGTTATTGTGTGTTTTTATACGTTTAGTCATTTGAATAGAAGCTACCATGGTTTCTTATGGCTTTGCAGGTTAAATGGAGTAATATGATGAGTTTAGACGAAAACCAGACAACAGGAAGGAAGAACGAGCATATCCGAAGATGCAAACACATGAAGTAGAACTCAGAAACTTTGAAGAGACATATATTGGGCTAGGAGAAGAGTTATGGGACCCATAATATATGAAAATTGCGTTTCTCGACGAGACAAAGCCAACAATGAAGTATGCTTGTCCGTAACTTACGTACAAGAGGCGTAACTTATGCCGGGTACCTTTACACCGTAGCTGACACCGTAAACCAATAGGTTTGAACCGTAAATGGGAGTTGGAGGCGTAAGTTACGCCTGATGGGGCGTAAGTTACGCCGGGTGCATCCGGAAAACACCGAATTGTGCGATTTTTGGGGTATTTAAGGTCCAAATCAACCCTAGTCATACATCATCACTTTGGAGTGAATTCTTGGACGATTTTGGAGCGTTCTAAAGCCCCAAATCATCAATCCAAAGAGGGAATTGAAGATCTGATCATGCATTCATCCAAGAACGTGAAGATTTAACCATTGGAATGTCCGGCTAAGCTTTTCTTGATCATCTCCGGGTGAATGGTTAGGTTTGATAACTATGTTTTCTTTTCATTTGTTAAACATTGGTATTAGAGTTGTCTTCATAGATTTACAAGTTTAATATTGCTTTATTGTGAAACGATAAACGATTTTTGGTTTATTTTACAACTTTGAATTCAATGTCATTACTTGCTTTCTCCTATTGCCAAGTTTAATGTTATTGGTTCAATTTTAAAGTATTATAGAAATCCTACATTTTATGAATCAAGGAATTAACTTAGTCAACAACATCGATATAGTTATCAGTTGTCAACAAAGTCATTGACTTGGTTCTAAATCATAATTGTTTAATAATCTTTGCATGAATCATGTCTATGTGATTTCCAATTAACAAATCAAGATATACCTAGTTGTTTTACTAACTTGAAACCTGAAGAGATCACATTTTTTTTAATTAATGTCTGCAAATCAATGTAATCCCCATGGTTTTTCAATTTTCTATTTGAATTATAATTATATTCGTACATAATAAAACAAAGTTTATAACATGCTTTGGATAGTTGTATTCGTAGTTTTGACATAAGATAGCTTTCGGGTGACTATTTATCCAACATTTTCTCATTCTCGAACTAAAATTTTGGGCCACCCAAATATTCTAGATATAATAGTATACTAAGAAGAAACTAAATTCAAACGGTGCATAAAACTGAACCCAAACGAAGCAAGAATCACAAACAAAAGTTTGAAAACGTAACTCTTGATTCATGCCAAGATCCAATGCTTAAACCCAATTCTCGACACCATTAATGTTGGATTACTCTCTTTCATATGATAGTACTCTGAAAACGATAAACGTGGGCGAAAACCGTGCGCAAAACGGAGTTATAACGAAGCGGGAATCGCGAAAACAAGTTTGACGTTTGTTGTCGGTTGCCAGACGCGAATTCTTCCTAAAACCCATCCCACATCGCCCAAGAAACCAATATTTCTCCCCTTTGAACACCTATAAATATCCTTGCTTGGTCCCTTATAGCTTTGCAACTCTTAGTTGAGTATAAACAAGTAGAATAACCAAATTTTGGTGGCTCTACAAGTGCAACACCCATTGTGTCACACCCCCAAATTCCCACTCGTGGTGTCAGTCCACGTAGGTGTGACGTGGCCAGGATCACAGCTCATGGTCATACAGAACGACTCTATATGAGCTAACTCAACCAAACAGTTTGTAAAATAAGAACTAGCTTCATAAGATTAGCAGCGGAAAGACTCATCATTAAAGCAGCGGAATTAAGTAATCAGAACTACATTGATAACATCGTTCAAAATGACTAAAATCAAACATAAGCCTAGAATTAGAGTCTATATGTATGCAGACTCTCTTGTGCATCTCCATGTGCATCCTAGCTCGTGTCGTTCAGTTACCTGAGAATACATGCTAAAATGTGTCAACATAAAGTTGGTGAGTTCACAGGTTTAAGTATTGGAAAACAGTAAATCAGTTATATATGCTGGGTATGTAAGTAGTTTTGTTGGATCTACGATCCGTAGAGTGTGTCATGTCATCTTACCGAAACTCGACTGTTTCCATTTGCCTCTGCGGGTCATCGCGGAACCCGAAATCAACATCGATATTACACTCGTTATGACCGCAGTCAACGTTGTTGCCGAGTGGGGTTGGTCAAACCCAGTAGTACTACGTAATAACGACTCGTTTGTACACAACTAACGGTAAGGGTAGAGAGGACTTGTTGCGATAATAGTACACTCAAAATAGTTTTGTAACATACCAGTCATATATCTAAAGCAGTTGCATAGCATTCTCACCCCAAAAGATTAGTAAAACATTCAATGAGTAAAAGTGGGGCTGTAAACTCACCTGAGTCTGCTTGAGTGCGTTCTTACGAGAACGGAGTAGCTTGCTGGCTAGTAGTTACCTATATCACATAGGTGTTATAAGTTTGCGATCATATTTGTGTTGGTCTCACAGGACCGTATTCATGTCTAAACAACTCCTGGTTGTTATGCGGGTCGCGTTGACCGTGGTTGACCGTGTTGGTCGTGTTGACCGTGTTTGACCTAACGACCCGTTGGTGAACCAGGTGACGGTTGTGAATCGTGTAGCAAATGTGTAAGTGCTCGTCGTGTGCAAAACGCGCAAGGCGCGTTTATGGACAACTTACTATTTATAGTAAGTTTCCAGTTTTGGAAAGTTCACAAAGCATAACAGTTTTAAAGTTCTAGCATGCTTGTTAGTCCTACGTGATCATGTTAACACATAGCACGTCATCATACGGTTTCACATAAGTCGTTTATAACATGCTAGCACATAAGAGTTTCCTAAAATGGAAAGTTTCCATTTATAGCATACGTGACATCGGAAACCATCTATCTTAGCATCTAATCATCATATTACAACATAATAAGTCATCTAGCATGCTCGAATCACACATCATGTTTACAAATCGGTTTTTCTAAAAATAAAGTTACTATAAATAGTAACTTTGTTGTTTTAGCATAAAATAACCATTTAAGCATTTCTAAACCTATTTTCATGTTACAAATCATCAAAATAATCCATCTATCATCATTTAAACATGTCAACATAACCTAACTCATCACTTAGCAATATTTCATCAACAAAAGTTACTAAATATGGTAACTATGTCAAAATGACTATAGCCAACCTCTAAATCGTATTCTAATCATCAATATCATTCTAAATACATTAAAACAACATTCTCATATACATGCATGATTATCATTGTTACCAAATCACCATTTCATAGATAAAAGTTTCTATTAATAGCAAGTTCATCAAAACTTATCATTTTCATCATTTTAATCAAATCTAACTATGAAATCACCTCCCAATATCATCAATAAATATACCAACAAACTCAAAATCATCCCATCATTCTTGTATCATACATGCATGGCCATTTTTCAATATTTGCATACCAATCATGAGTTCTAACAATACCCATCATCATAGATCATCACAAAACTCAATCTAGTCATCTTAGATCATCAAGAAACATTGTGAAATCAACAAACCCAGAAAATAAATTCGTGCATGTGGGTGATTTGTGCTTGCATGTGGGTTTTACCCATGCATGTGTGTGTATTGATGTGTAAGAGAGTGTTTTAGCCATAGGAACTACCTTAGGAAGTCCTAGAAGTTCGAGATAGAGACTCAACAGCTCCTGGAGCTTCTGGACTATCAACTTGTGCAGCTACAAGGTGAGGAAGATGATGTGAACGCTCTAGCAACGTCTTCCAACCTTCCCCCAAAGCTTCCTTGTGGTTCTTGAGCTCCAAGAATGGCTTCTATGGCTTCCAAATGAAGGTTACAGGTGCAAATGGCGGAGAATAGCCGAGGGTTGGCGTGTTGGGTCGAAAGAAATGATGAGAAATGGTAGAGTAGGCATAATGGTCTTGGTTTTATAAAGATTTGTCGTCTGACACCCGTCGCGTACCGCGACAAGAGGCCAAAAAGATGCTTCGCGCTACGCGAAGGAATCCGGGAGTCAACTCTTCGCGATGTCTGTCGCGTACCGCGACAGGAACTCCTGTTGGGCCATCGCGTACCGCGATGGGTTCCTGAGTAGCCCAATAAGCTTAGTTTTGTTGTTTCGAACCGATTTTCGCGTATTTCTCGAATACGATCATCGCTTCTCGACACTTAAGCGTTGTTCTACTAAATTAGGTTCTCCGGAACCTAATTGTGCAGTGTATGTGTACTGTGGTTCAATCCGTTCACCAACGTTCGTCATTCAAGACACGTGCAAGTTCTGTGCGATAATTTCTCGAATTATCGGTGCGTTTGGTCCGTTGTGCCACGTGTCACACTAAATACAATTATTCTAGTGCCACGTATGAAATAATAATACACATTATTATTAAAATAAAATAAATGTTGACCTGGAATTTATGGGGTGTCACATCATCCCCCAGTTAATAGGAATTTCGTCCCGAAATTCAATTCGTGTTGCCGGTGTTTGGCTAGTTTGTGAACAAGTAAAGATATTTCCCATCATTTGGTCCTATCGTTTCTATGTGTATTCAGGCCCTCGCCGTGAGTTCCATCGGACTTTCACAATGGGTATCTTACTAAGTTTCAACTTCTTGATTTCCCGGTCCATGATTTCCACCGGTTCCTCAACGAAGTGTAGTTGTTCGTCTATCTGGATTTCCTCTAAAGGAATTGTGGGCGTTTCGTTTGATAAACATTTCTTGAGATTTGAAACGTGAAACACGTTGTGTACACTACTCAATTCTTACGGTAGCTGTAGTTCGTAGGTCACGGGGCCTATTCGTTTTGTGATCTTGAATGGACCAATGTAACGAGGGTTTAGTTTTTCCAGTTTCCCGAATCGAATCACCCCTTTCCAAGGCGAGACTTTAAGAAGTACTCGGTCTCCCATTTGGAATTCCAAAGGTTTGCGTCTCTTGTCGGTATAGCTCTTTTGTCGGTCTCGAGCTGCTGCCATTTTGTTACGTAATTGCGCGATTTTCTTGGTCGTTTTGTACACAAGTTCGAGGCTTGTCAGTTGGCTTTCACAACTTCCGCCCAACAAACGAATGATCGAAACTTACGTCCCTAGGGTGCTTCGAGCGTTGCAGCTTGCATACTCGTGTGATAAGTATTGTTGTACGAGGACTTAACTAACGGTAAGCGAGTCTCCCAGCTATTGTCATAGTCATTGACACATACTCGAAGTGCGTTTTCCAATCTCTGTATAGTTCGCTCGCCCTGCCCCTCAGTTTGCGGATGTTAACGGTTCTCATACCCAAATCTTGTGCCCAATGTCTGATGATAGGATTTTCAGAAATGTGACGTAAATCCGTTGTCGCGGTTAGAGATGATCAAGATTGGCACTTCACGTCGAGTGGCCACTTCCTTCAGGTAATCTCGATCCTGTTTTTCTAGGTAGTCGGTCTCCTTAATGGGTAGTAAGTGTGCAGGCTTCGTTAGTCGTTCAACGATTATTCAATTAGTATCGCAACCACTTGCCGTTCTTGGCAGTTTTGTTATTACGTCCATAGGAATCTACTCCCATTTCCACGTTGGTATCTGGGGTCGTTGAAATAGCCTTGATGGATTCTGGTATTCAATCTTTTAACCTTTGGGCACGTTAAACACTTACCCACGTAAGTTGTTAATTATGCCTTCACGCTCGGCCACCGATGGGTCGTCTTTAGGTCATGGTACATTTTGTCAGAGACCGGATGTAAAGAATGTCAGCTCCTTCGGGCTTCATTAATCACTAAGCCCTTCAGTCCTCCGTAGTGTGGAATCCAGTTCCGATCCATAAGATAGTAGGTTACGTCGGCCTTCGCCTCCATCTGTTTATTCGTGCCACGCAGGGATAAATGAGTGAGGTCCTCGACCTTCAGAGCTTCCTGTTGTGCGGTTCGGATTCTGATTGGGTAGCTTTAAGTGAATCGTAAGTTGTAGCGCACGTACGCCCTAGGTTGTTTCTTTCCGGCTCATCGCGTCGGCTACTACGTTAGTTTTTCCAGTGTGGTACTTGATAGCACAATCACAATTGCCTATCAGCTAGTCCCATCTGAGTTGTCTCATGTTCAGTCCCTTCTGGTCGAAGGTGTTTTGCAGTCTCTTATGATTGATGAATATCGTGCATATCGTGTCGGTTAGGTAGTGTCACTAGATCTTCCGTGCGAACACTACGGCTCCCAATTCCAAGTCATGAGACGTGTAGTTCTTTTCGTGCACTTTCAATTGTCGCGACACATAAGCTATCACCTTCTCGCGTTGCTTCAATACACAACCGAGTCCTTGTTTTGACGCGTCGCAATAAACTACAAAGTCTTCGCACCCGTCCGGTAGTGATAGAATAGGTGCATTGCACAATTTCTGCTTCAACAAGTCGAAAGCAGCTTCTTGTTTCTTTCCCCATTCGAATTTCTTGTCTTTGTGCGTAAGGGAAGTCAATGACTGTGCGATCTTCGAGGATCTCTCAATAGATCGCCTGTAGCACCCGGCCAATCCCAGAAACTGTCGCACCTCAGTCGAAGTCTTTGGTGCTGTCCAGTTCTTAATGGCCTCGATCTTGGCTGGATCTACGTGTACTCTTTTTGCGTTTACTACGTGTCCAAGAAACTGGACTTCGCAAATCCAAATATCGCATTTGGAAACTTCGCGTATTGTTGCTCCCTCTTCAGTAGTTCCAAGACACGCTTTAAGTGGTCGGCATGTTCTTTTTGGGTCTTGGAGTACATCAGGGTATCATCTAGGAACACGATTACGAATTTGTCCAGATACGGCTTACACATCCGATTCATGAGATCCATGAATACTGCCGGTGCGTTGGTCAGTCCGAAGGTTATGACCAGACATTCGTAATGTCAGTTTTGCGTCCTAAGGATCGTCTTAGGAATGTCCTTTTCTTGTATCCTCGTTTGATGGTAATCGGATCTCAAAACGATCTTCGGGTAATAGCCTGACCCTTACAACTAGTCTAACAACTCGTCCATTCGTGGTAATGGTATTGATTCCTGTTTGTCACCTTGCTTAACTCCCAGTAGTCGATACACATTCGGGAAGACCTGTCTTTCTTTCTCACAAGCAGGACTGGTGCTCCTCGTGTTGATAATCTTGGTCTGGTTAATTCTTCGTCTAACAACTCTTGCAATTGATTAGTCAGTTTCTTGCATCTTAGTCGGACCAATTGGTATGGCGCTTTGACGGTTAGTGCGGCTCACGGTGTGAGTTCTGTCCGAAACTCCACTTGTTTCTTTGGGGTAGTCCAGGTAGATCTTCTAGAAAATTACAAACAACTTCAATATCTACCATTTTTCTTTCCTTCTATGCTTGTTTCGTGATACGAACTAACATCGTTGAGTATCCTTTCTGTAGGTACTTGCTAGCCTATGACGTGGTGTTTCGCGTTATTCTCCGTCGTTCTCTCTGAATAGGGATCTGATTATCATTTGACAACGTAACATTGATCTATCTTCTTATTGCACACACTCTCTGCTTGGTCTGTAGTTACTAGTCTGTCCCCACCACTGTACCAAAGTTTTCGGGACTTACTGAAATTTGGTCGACCTCAAATTCGTGACCCGTCAACACCAAGGCGTATCCTTTGAAAATGAGTTGTGTCTCAATCAGCTTACAGTCGGCTAACTCTTACAGTCTAAGGATGTTGGGGTAGTGTTAAGCATTTTACTAAATTCACTAAGCATCAGGCTATTCTTAGCACCAATATCATATTACATACTAGCATAGGCATTATGTAAAAGGAACGTACCAGTCACAATGATAGGATCATCTTTTGCTTCTTTGGAGTCATTTACAATTTCAGGGGTCATTGTCATGCTTTCTTTTTCCTTCAGCTGTGGGCAATCCCTGCGCCAATGCCCAGGCTTGCCACACTTATAACATCCTTTAACGACTTTCTGGTTGTCTTTGCTACTAACTGGCTTGCTTCTACACTCCTTGGCCATGTGACCGTTTCTTCCGCATTTCCGACATCGATAGCGTTCACACTGGCCGTTGTGATGATATGGGCATCTTTTGCACTTAGGGTATTTCCCTTGGTAGGCATTCTTGCCTTTGGTACTGGATGGCGTAGCAGTACAGTCGCTAGTTGTTGCTGACTGGTTATGGAGTTGCATTTGTTGGGAAGAGGGAGTTTGATTGTGACTAGGCTCCCACTTGCGCTTGCGATCCTGAGGCTTCAGGTGTTCACCCTTCTTGGGTAGCTTACCCTGTGCTACCGCTTGGTTAGTCAGATGATAAGCCAAACAAATAGTGGGTTGAATGAGTGTGGGGTCTGTCGCGGTAATCAGGCTTCGGATTTGTTGAGGTAATCCACTAACGTATGGATCGATCTTTCTGTAGTCCGGAGTCACCATTTCTGGGTATTGTTTACACCATTCGTGAAATCGAGTGGTGTATTGTTCGATTTCAGATCCTTCCATTTTGTGATTCCAAAACCGCTCTAGTTCCTTGATTTCGTTCTGTGGATGGTATTCTTCCTTCAACATTTTGACGAAGTTTTCCCAGGGAATTGAGTTAGCAGTCCCCAGACTCAGTGTCTGGACATGCGAATTCCACCAAGTGAGGGCTTGTCCTTCTAGAGTCCCGGTAGCAAATTTCACTTTGTCTTTTTCAGAACACTGGCACATGTGGAAGATTGATTCGACCCTCTTAACCCATTGGAGCAGTCCTACCGCTCCTTCTGACCCCGTGTATGGTTGAGGATGGTAGCTGAGGAAAGTTTTGAAGGTGCATCCTCTTGAGCTGTTGTTGTGAATCTCACTTCCTGTCTCATTGTTTAAGTATGCAGCCTCGTAATCCGTAATGGCCTTGTTAACCAGTTGTTCTACCATGGCCTCGACAGTCGCAGAATCGATTGACGGGTTGTTGGTGCGCACATACGTTCCTTGACCATCCATTTGTTGGTATCTATATACAATAGATATTGTATTACTCACTGTTAGAGTTATTGCGTGTAAGCATGTGTAGGGAGGAAATATATCATAAACTTAAGATATCATTTCAAAAGTAGGATCATAGGTTTGACGAGATTACTACTACCAAAATGATTTGTATGAGCACCACTCGCTCATATCGTTTCTAACAGTAGTACACTACTATATATACATAAGAAATAACTACTCGGTGGGAACAGCGGAGCTCGAATCTCCACTTTCAGAGGTGTACTATACAGTTTCCCAGCTGGTTGTAGCTTATCAATTGAACTTGCCAGAATTCGTATGTACTTATAAATTCACGATTACGTTGGCCACCATAATCGTCAATTTATCTTACACAGTCATTCTAGTTCATTCAATCTCAAGCTACTTTAACAATCTCGGGTTCGAAGTTTTGCTTCCTGAGAGTCGATACTAAGGTTACAATCCTTAAACATGCATCATTTGACTGGGTTTACATTCAAGAAAGAGGTTGGAAAAGGCGTTTGATTTGAGTTGGATTGTGCTATAGGAGTCTTCTTCATAGCATAGAAGAGTTTCCTCTTCGGTTTTGAGTTCGCCTTTTCGCTAATTCCCTTGCACAGGCCGTATGTGTAGTTGAGTGTTAACGCCCACTAAGGGTGCCCGAGGCATGATCGTAAGAGTCAGATCAAATCACAAAGCATGTTGTTAAGTTAAGCACATAATGTGTTGTGTGAAACTAGTGTAGTGTCTAATGTAGAGCAGTGGCTATAGTCTAAGTTCACTACATGCAAACCTAGTTCTCTATAACCAAGGCTCTGATACCAGTCTGTCACACCCCCAAATTCCCACTCGTGGTGTCAGTCCACGTAGGTGTGACGTGGCCAGGATCACAGCTCATGGTCATACAGAACGACTCTATATGAGCTAACTCAACCAAACAGTTTGTAAAATAAGAACTAGCTTCATAAGATTAGCAGCGGAAAGACTCATCATTAAAGCAGCGGAATTAAGTAATCAGAACTACATTGATAACATCGTTCAAAATGACTAAAATCAAACATAAGCCTAGAATTAGAGTCTATATGTATGCAGACTCTCTTGTGCATCTCCATGTGCATCCTAGCTCGTGTCGTTCAGTTACCTGAGAATACATGCTAAAATGTGTCAACATAAAGTTGGTGAGTTCACAGGTTTAAGTATTGGAAAACAGTAAATCAGTTATATATGCTGGGTATGTAAGTAGTTTTGTTGGATCTACGATCCGTAGAGTGTGTCATGTCATCTTACCGAAACTCGACTGTTTCCATTTGCCTCTGCGGGTCATCGCGGAACCCGAAATCAACATCGATATTACACTCGTTATGACCGCAGTCAACGTTGTTGCCGAGTGGGGTTGGTCAAACCCAGTAGTACTACGTAATAACGACTCGTTTGTACACAACTAACGGTAAGGGTAGAGAGGACTTGTTGCGATAATAGTACACTCAAAATAGTTTTGTAACATACCAGTCATATATCTAAAGCAGTTGCATAGCATTCTCACCCCAAAAGATTAGTAAAACATTCAATGAGTAAAAGTGGGGCTGTAAACTCACCTGAGTCTGCTTGAGTGCGTTCTTACGAGAACGGAGTAGCTTGCTGGCTAGTAGTTACCTATATCACATAGGTGTTATAAGTTTGCGATCATATTTGTGTTGGTCTCACAGGACCGTATTCATGTCTAAACAACTCCTGGTTGTTATGCGGGTCGCGTTGACCGTGGTTGACCGTGTTGGTCGTGTTGACCGTGTTTGACCTAACGACCCGTTGGTGAACCAGGTGACGGTTGTGAATCGTGTAGCAAATGTGTAAGTGCTCGTCGTGTGCAAAACGCGCAAGGCGCGTTTATGGACAACTTACTATTTATAGTAAGTTTCCAGTTTTGGAAAGTTCACAAAGCATAACAGTTTTAAAGTTCTAGCATGCTTGTTAGTCCTACGTGATCATGTTAACACATAGCACGTCATCATACGGTTTCACATAAGTCGTTTATAACATGCTAGCACATAAGAGTTTCCTAAAATGGAAAGTTTCCATTTATAGCATACGTGACATCGGAAACCATCTATCTTAGCATCTAATCATCATATTACAACATAATAAGTCATCTAGCATGCTCGAATCACACATCATGTTTACAAATCGGTTTTTCTAAAAATAAAGTTACTATAAATAGTAACTTTGTTGTTTTAGCATAAAATAACCATTTAAGCATTTCTAAACCTATTTTCATGTTACAAATCATCAAAATAATCCATCTATCATCATTTAAACATGTCAACATAACCTAACTCATCACTTAGCAATATTTCATCAACAAAAGTTACTAAATATGGTAACTATGTCAAAATGACTATAGCCAACCTCTAAATCGTATTCTAATCATCAATATCATTCTAAATACATTAAAACAACATTCTCATATACATGCATGATTATCATTGTTACCAAATCACCATTTCATAGATAAAAGTTTCTATTAATAGCAAGTTCATCAAAACTTATCATTTTCATCATTTTAATCAAATCTAACTATGAAATCACCTCCCAATATCATCAATAAATATACCAACAAACTCAAAATCATCCCATCATTCTTGTATCATACATGCATGGCCATTTTTCAATATTTGCATACCAATCATGAGTTCTAACAATACCCATCATCATAGATCATCACAAAACTCAATCTAGTCATCTTAGATCATCAAGAAACATTGTGAAATCAACAAACCCAGAAAATAAATTCGTGCATGTGGGTGATTTGTGCTTGCATGTGGGTTTTACCCATGCATGTGTGTGTATTGATGTGTAAGAGAGTGTTTTAGCCATAGGAACTACCTTAGGAAGTCCTAGAAGTTCGAGATAGAGACTCAACAGCTCCTGGAGCTTCTGGACTATCAACTTGTGCAGCTACAAGGTGAGGAAGATGATGTGAACGCTCTAGCAACGTCTTCCAACCTTCCCCCAAAGCTTCCTTGTGGTTCTTGAGCTCCAAGAATGGCTTCTATGGCTTCCAAATGAAGGTTACAGGTGCAAATGGCGGAGAATAGCCGAGGGTTGGCGTGTTGGGTCGAAAGAAATGATGAGAAATGGTAGAGTAGGCATAATGGTCTTGGTTTTATAAAGATTTGTCGTCTGACACCCGTCGCGTACCGCGACAAGAGGCCAAAAAGATGCTTCGCGCTACGCGAAGGAATCCGGGAGTCAACTCTTCGCGATGTCTGTCGCGTACCGCGACAGGAACTCCTGTTGGGCCATCGCGTACCGCGATGGGTTCCTGAGTAGCCCAATAAGCTTAGTTTTGTTGTTTCGAACCGATTTTCGCGTATTTCTCGAATACGATCATCGCTTCTCGACACTTAAGCGTTGTTCTACTAAATTAGGTTCTCCGGAACCTAATTGTGCAGTGTATGTGTACTGTGGTTCAATCCGTTCACCAACGTTCGTCATTCAAGACACGTGCAAGTTCTGTGCGATAATTTCTCGAATTATCGGTGCGTTTGGTCCGTTGTGCCACGTGTCACACTAAATACAATTATTCTAGTGCCACGTATGAAATAATAATACACATTATTATTAAAATAAAATAAATGTTGACCTGGAATTTATGGGGTGTCACACATTGGGATGTTGAACGTAGTAGTTTTTTTTTTTGCTCTTGGCGAGGAGGTGCTGCGCTTAGAGATCGTCTCGTCTGTAAAGTTTCTTTGAGGTTGAACCACGTTTGCATTCGGATCGTATACTTGATCCTTTGAGCTACTGTCTGGCCACGCAAGTTCATCCAGCTTGATACAACTGTTGATCTTGACTCTTCTTCATTATACTAGTTTCCTCGAGCACCATTAATGTGAGTTTCTTCACACTCCCTTTTACCTTTTTTTTGGGAGGTTACACATGTCTTATTCAAAACATTATTCATTCTTTTATTAATTCAATCTATGATGCAAGCCTTAGGCCTAATTAGCCTTATGTGTTAGATGCTAAGCTTATACAATGTGTTGATTCTATGTGTGATTCTATGTGTGTTGCCAGTCAAGCAATCTAGTACTCAGTAGCCTAAGATGGTTAGATACTATCTTCGCAAAGGCTTTTGCCTTTGTGTAAAAAAGGTGAAAAGTACACCTAGCAAACTTGTTGAATTATAACTGTTAATTTATAATATGGTCATACTTGAATTAACATTTTGTAAGGATACTTGTTTGGACACAAGCTATTGTTATTCATTCATTCATTCATTCAATTTATTCAAACTTGTATTCATGCTATGCTTATGATACATATCTAGTTAGGCTATAGTTTGCATCCTTTTTTTTATACATATTATTTAAACTTTGTGTGTGACTCACCAACTATGCAAATAGTTGACAAACTCTATTTTACATATGTAACAGGATAAGAAAGCATGATGAAGACATATGATAAGACTTAGTAGACCTAGTTAAAATTTTAAACAATGTTTTAGCATTCAATTGTAATTATTTTGTATTTAATTCATGTAATGTTATTTGAATTTAATGAATGACAAGTTGTGTTGTTTTAATAATGATGCATTAAATATTGAAACGCATAATAGCACCATGAGCTAATGAACAGTCAAACTCGCGCCCTAACGTATTCCGCCGTCGGTCGGGGTGTGACAATCAATTTTAGTTTTTATTAGATTTAATTATTAATCATTCCAATTCAATTTAGTTTTAATTTGATGTTTAGTTAAATAATCAAATGAAATTATATAACACTGACCACATGTTTCTCGTGGATACGATACCTGACTTACCCTAGCTACTTAGGTTAAATAGGTTTTTACATGACTCCAATGACATGTCATCATTGTTTAAGTTAACAAGTTTTAAATATATGTAAAACTTTAAAAGTGATTTTGTTAGTAATGTAATGTTAAGTGTGTTTGTAAGTAGTTAAAATACAACATAAAGTCTTAAATAATGGTTTTAAATGCCCGGATGGGACATAAAGTAACTCAGGTGTTACAACAAACACGTTATTGTATGTTAATTTAAATTGAAAAATCTGGAACCAAACTCTTACGTTGCTTTTCAATCACGTGTGACGGGTTGGTTGAATTTAGATGGTTACAATGAAATAATTAAATGTTTAAACATAGGCTAATAACAAATTTACATACATCACATTAACAGAACATGTGATAATGAATACGAAAATGGTATAACATGCAGAGGCATCCCGATAGATGAGACACCTAATAATGTCAGTTTTAGAATTTTAAATAATGAAACGATTGCCCGAAGACTAAAAATGTTCAAACTAAAGATAGAAAAAAAGACTAAGGTCATGTTTAGTATATATGAATGAAAGAGAGAATGAAATTACTCGTTATGTTGGAATGAAAAAAAACTTGTTTAGTAACCACATAGGAATGAAATGAACTATTACATATGGATGTGATTCCTTATGTTCTAACGCTTATCATTCCTTGGGATTCTTTTTTTTCATTCCATTTGGGAATGATATGATCCAACCCATTCCTCCACCGAACCATGACCCGAACCATGACCCCAAACTATCACCCAACCCAAGACTCAACAGCCATGGCCTGAACCATGACTCCATGACATCAACCATGCTCTAACTTATAGCCTGACTCATGACAAATTATTTGAACTGAATTATAACTCGAACCATGACCTAGAACATGTTTGAACCATGATCTGATCCGTGTTCGAAACATGACTTGACCTTCGACCTGACCATGTCATGAACCATGAACTCACGTGTTCATGAATTGTATTATATGAAATCATCTTTTTCAATTCTATCTACAATGAAGAAATGATTTATTTCATTCCAATTTGATAACCAAACATGATAATGTAATGATAATAATATATTTCATTCCCTCCTTCATTATACTCCATCATGTGTTTCATTTCTTCATCAATTATATTATCTCATACCAAACCAGACACTATGAGAAAATATATTGAATCTGTACGTTTTTGATGAATTGCAAATATGGAAACAAAACTTCACTCAAACCTCTCAATTTACTACATTATAATAATATACAATTTGAAGTTGCATCTACAGTTGTAATTCATGATTTCATGCGTGATAATAATTAAATGATATAAACAATTAATATATAGTGAAAGTCAAAAAAAAGCGGCGTACATCAATAATAATAATTACGAAACTATAGTAATAATACTAATTATTATAATATAATTAAACAAAAATAATCAATTAACTAACACTCAAATTTTTTGTAGACTGTATGATTTATTGTTTTAGGATGTATTGATTGACATTGTGATTGTTTTTTGTTAACATTTTGGTATTTGTGATACTCTTACCTTAAAAGGACGGTAGGCTCAAAATTAATTAATAATAGTAATTACTAAATAATAATTAATAATAATAATTAAGTTTTTACTGTTTTATTTGATTCTCTTATGTTTGTGTTTATTAATACTATATTTTATAACTAAACATGACGTTTTTGTTATAGTATGACATACACATTTATAACGGCTACACTTTATGGTTTTACATCGTAGTGACAACTGTTATAACGTGTTTTATATCAGAGTTTTGATATACGGGATCATGTATGCATCTTGATATTAGACTACACATTTCAAAACGTGTGATACAGATTATAAAGGTGTTATTAGATACTTAACATCGTAATGTGTTTTTTTTAACTTCGTTCAATGGCTAAAACCGAGTTAATGTAGTAGTGTTTTTTATTAACATTTTGTTTTCCTGAATTACATTTTCGGCTTTACTTCTATGTTTCGATTTAAGTTAACATTTATTAAATATTGACCCGTTCAGTTAATTGCAGTCTTCCACATCTAATATTATAGCTATACGATTTATATACATTTGTTTTCATGTTTCCAATCCTCATTTTTACAACGATAAACATTTATGTCCAATTTTATTATCAATTAGCCTGATTACCGCCGCGAAGCGCGGGTATAACCCTAGTTATTATCATTTCGTAGATTATAGTCTGATTCTTATCTTGTTTTTAGGTTAGTTCACATATTGGATTTCAAGTTTAATATTTTAACATAGAGAGTAAAATGTTATTTTAGTTCCTATGGTTTGGCATATTTTGTCATTTTAGTCCAATAGTTTAAATTTTGTCGTTTTGGTCATTATGGTTTCCATTTTATTGTCATTTTCGTCCATGTGTTTTGGTTAATTTTACCATTTTAGTCCAAAAGTTTAAAATTTAATTGAACTAGTATGACAATAAAATGAAAACCATAATGACCAAAACGACACTAAAGTGAAACAATAATGACCAAAATGACAAAATTTAAACTATTGGAGTAAAATGACAAAAATTGTCAAACCACAAGGACTAAAATGACATTTTACTCTTATTTCTAACTCCATCACTTTCTTATGCTTTAAAATGATCAAGGCTAAGTAAATGATACTCCCTCCGTCCCTCTATAAGTGTCATAATTTGAAAAACACGAATATTAAGGTAGATTGAATGATTGTTGTTTTTGCTTACCAAATGACAATAATGCCCTTTACAATAGTTTACATATACGAAAATATCAATTATGTAAAAGATGTAAACAAATTTCTGGTGGGCCTACTTAAGAGTAAACTTGGATATTGGCTAATAAATTTTGAAAGTGAACATTTGAAATGGAACAAATAGAAAAGGGAATCTGGACACTTTTAATGGGACGAAGCGAGTATATCATTTTGATCAAATAAATTATTTAAATTCTTAAAATGGAAAACATTAATAATGAAATCAAATTATACGCATGTTTATAAATATATATTTGATTTAATAATATTAGTAGTGGAAGAAAACTGGGTTGATGCTAAAACCCAGACCAGATTGGATGGATGCTCATTGGCTCGATATACGAACCGTTGTTTTATCCAAAAGTCAAGCATAGGCTGTCGGATAAACAAAATACATGGTTCCCGTTTTGATTCATCAACAAGGGTCTTACGGTCTCAATCTTAAGGTCATGAGTTCTAGTTATGAGGGGTGATATTTTCTCTGTAAAGCCACCGACTCGAGTGCTTGCGCTCACGATTTACCACGCAAGTGGGTTCCCCGGCTGAGTTTCATACGGCTGGGAAATGGGTGGATCAAAGCTAGAGATCGGAAAAAGGCAGATTGTTTCTTATTGAAGGCTAGGCTATTATTAAATAACGAAATTTTGTATAATTTAAAAAATTACGGTTTTGGCCCCTGTGGTTTGAGTGTTTTAACTATTTTGACCCAAAATAGAATCTTCTATCAATTCAGCCCCCATGGTTTAGAAAACTATCGGTTTTGGCCCCTCAAACTTAACTATTATAACGGTTTTGGCCCAAAACTTAACTATGGTTAGGGGCCAAAAACGATAGTTTTCTAAACCATGGGGGCTGAATTGATAGAAGATTCTATTTTGGGCCAAAATAGTTAAAACACTCAAACCACAGGGGCCAAAACTGTAATTTACTCTAATTTAAATTATAAAATTATAAATTACAAAATTACTTCTTTAAACATTATTTTTTTAAAGTTTGTTCCAAGTATATCGTCGCAATTTTTTTTTTGAAAAATTTAAAATTTATAATAATTTTATTTTTTTAAAAGTGTTTTTTAAATTAATATATTAAATAATATTTTTTTAATTTCAAAAATGTATAAGTATATTTTAACATGAGATGTATTTAGGGTCAATTACATATATCCCTTTGCTAAAACCATTTATTACATATTTACCCAATCATAAAACTAAATTACATATTTCCCCTTTCTAAACCAAATATATTACATATTTATCCATTTCATTAAAAACAAATTATGTATTTCCTATTTTATCCTTAATGAACTAACTAAAAACAATTCACATATTTCTCCTTACTAAGGGGCAATTTTGTAACATAAGGATATTTGTAATTTTAGTTTAACATTAGGGATATATGTAATTTTAATGTTTAATAAGGAGATATATGATATTATCCCTATTTAGTACAAGAGATAGTGGCGTGCATGGATTGTTGTGTTTTTTTTTGTTTAGTCCAAATAGAGGTGTACAAAAAAACCCGGACCCGGAACCGGAACCGACAACCCGAACCGGAACCGGTCATACCCGAACCGGTGGGTACGAACGGGTACGATTTTTCAGACAAATTAGAATTGGAACCGGAACCGGAACCGAAACCGGAAAACCGGAACTGGTTCCACCTGAACCCGGCCAAAACCGGAACCGGCCAAAACCCGAACCGGAACCGGTCAAAAACCGGTTAAAACCTGGAACCGGAACCGGAACCGGGGATTGACTTTGTTGACTGGAACCGGAACCGGTTCTGGAACCGGTTCCAAAAAAAAACCCGATTTGTACACCTCTAAGTCCAAAACCAAACCAAAATTTTGGTTTTTGGGTTTATAGCCCGTTTAGGTTCAGTTTTTATCTTTTTAAAACTCATTTGAGTTCGGTTTAGGTTTCGGTTTTTCTACTTATGCTTAATTTTTCCTTATAAAAAAACGAACTAAAATATTGTATTTATGCTAAACATATTTAGAGTACAACATTACTTAATATTTTAAATTATATATAAAAATCTTCAAATTTAGTAAAAATTATATGCTCTTTTGATATCATAAGCCTAAAAAAGTAACAAAATATATGATTTTATATTTTCTTTTGGTATCAAAAACCAAGAAAATAATGATAGATGGTTTATAAATTGTTAAAATTTTTGAAAGGCGATATGTATATACACACATACATACATATGTATTCGGTTTTTTTAATTTTTATTTTAGGTAAAACCGAACTCAAACTTTCGGTCTTTTAAAAAACTTATACCAAACTCATGAGCTTATATTTGAGTTAGGTTAATTTAGTATGGGTTTTTCGATTTTTGTGTTTTGGGTCGGTTTTTTCGATTTCATGCACACCCCTAATAAGAGAAATGCGAGAAATCAAAGTTAACGTGTTTTGTATTCAAATCCGAGTATTTCCACATGTGACAAAACTTGCCCCTTGATGGCATGATGTACATATATCCTTCATCCGTGTGAGTTATTGACTCTCACTTTCAATTAACATGGTTTATTATTATTCAGCATTAATTGCCTTATGAGTTACGAGAATTTATCTATCTATTTTAATAAATCAAGGTTTTTCGTGCCACATGGCATATTTCTAGAGCTTTTCAACCATGATTTCTCACATCTCTCTCCTATTAAATATGTCTAATATTAAATATACTTTTAATACATTTTTAAAATAAAAAATATTTTTTAATACATTAAAATATATTAATATTATTATTTTTTTAATACTTAAAATATTAAATTATACGAAATTGTAATCATATTTAGATTAAAACTATTTGTTATATTTCTTTATTTAACTCGTCTAATACACATGGTACTAACCTAGTATATAAGTGCATCCGTTAAACTTTTATGCAGAACATCATATGTAGTTTTGTTTGACAAGCTACATATATGGAGAAACGATTAATACTACAATAAACAATTACTCGTTAATCAAGCGCATATATTTGTTCCAAACTCTGCAAAACTTGTTCACCAGAAGGCCTGTGCTTGGGATTGTTAGCAATGCATCTTGAAGCAAGTGCACTGCATTTGGAAGCACTTTTTTGGGGGTACATTCCTTTAAGACGTGGATCCATTTTTTTCTTTCGATTTCTTTTGTTTGATCCGATCCGAGCGGCCCATTTCGGCAAGTTTTTCTGCCCTACACGCTGTAGAAGATCCATTGCCTTTTGGCCTGTTATAGTTTCCAGCAAAACCATTCCCAAGGCATAGATGTCACACTTTGTACTCAAATGACCTGTAGTGTTGACTATCACATAATTATAATGTTCAAAGTTTATGCAACATTTTGTCGTTGACCAACAGGTTTCAAAATGGAGGCATTGACCTTTGCAAAAATACATGCCATTGTTCTTGCAAAAACACAAATTTTAGACAAAAGGTGGCAAGCACAATGTTAGCTTTTATCTTAATCTAAAAATGCACATCCTTATCAATTAAATTACTTCATTAGATAGATAGTAACACACACAAACCTGTCGCCGTGTACTCTGGGGCTGCATAACCGTGGGTTCCCACAACCCTAGTAGTAACATGTTTTTTACTTTTTTTGGGGCCATTTTTGGCCAATCTAAAACCCCTTAGTTTTGCATTAAAATCCTGGAATAAATGAGGAAAAATAAAGTGGTTAAATAATTTGATGGCATAAAGGCATAATTTCAGGTGTTTTGATCACCTCCATCAGTTATAACGTGCTTAAGAATACGTACTTCATCCAGTAGTATATTAGAGGGTTTTAAATCATGATGTATGATATTTTTCAAATGCAAATATGTCAGTCCACGGGCAACTCCTATCATTATCAAAAGTCGTGTTCTCCATGAAAGTGGCGCCGCAATATCTGGTGCATGTGAAAAGATTTCATCTTACATAGCAAATATGCAGATAAATGTTTTAGAGAGATCCTAATATGGTTTACCTGAGAATAAAAAGCGATCAAAACTTTTGTTCGGCATGTACTTGTAAACAAGCGAGTGAAAAGGATCATCTTTGCAGTAACCCAAGAGTCTAATGATATTAGGATGAGCCAAGCGTCCTAAGAAGTTCACCTCTGCCTGAACTCACAAATTTTGTAGTTAGATTTCGCAAGAAGATCCATAATGCAAAACATTTAACAATGTTTTATCAAAGAGATTCCTAGGTTACTGAATCATAACAGTTTTACATGTGTTTGTCGCTCACTCGTCTAATTACCACAATGTAAATAGGTCTCCTATCACAATTTCAATAAAGTTTACATAAAACTTGTTTGATGGTAGGCTTTAACATTAACTGGAAAATGTAGCCAACAAACTGTTGTACATTGACCTTCCCTGGATCCTAAAATCACTCACTTTCTTCATCATAATTGAATCAAACACTCATACAAATTATATGTATTGATCGAAACAACCAAAAGAATACTAAACTGATTCGTATGTGTATATATTCGATTCATTGATGATGACCAACGGATTATATAGGGCAGCAAGTAGGCAACTTTTTTCATCTCGAAATTGCAACCATTCACCTATTTCTTTGATTCTGGATATCACCCTACGGCCGTTTAAGCCTAATCCATATGCAACCTAAATGACCCAATAAATTCTTTACAAGACTCATTAACCCTTGGGAATTACAAACATATCAGCCATTACTTAAACATAATACGAAGTGACTAAATTGTTTGACCCAAATAACATAGACATAATCTATCTATCTCTACCTACTCTAATAAATAAGTGTATTTACCGTTCAAAAAAAAAGGAGTGTATTTACCGTTCAAAAAAAAGGAGTGTATTTAGGAGACACGTGTCACATTTTGGTGAAATATGAAATTTGTTTTCCCGCCTCTCTCTTCTAATAAATTCTAACAATTTTTAATAATTAAATATTAAAAAAATATAAATCTTCATATTCTAATAATTTACTAATTAACTAAAACTTGATAAAACTATAATAAGATTTAAATTATATATTATCTTAAAATATAATTTTATAATTATTAAATATTATTATTATTTGTTTTATAATTTTTAGATATTCATATTTCTTATTTCACCGGTAGCTTACAAATCTAACATACAATTTTTTATAAAATTATTGTTTATAACATGTTATATATATTCAACTCAGATAATACATGGGTTTCTAATGCTAGTAGAATAATAAAACACAATAATTAATTAAGTAGAGTCCAATACTCCTCCCCCCCCCCCCCCCCCAAACCCCAAATTAGTTAATTTGAAGCCTTCCATTCCTTCTAGCATTGACATCATTTTCATTCACCAAGAGAATGAAGTCTTCATCTTCATTTGGATCACTTTTACCGTGCACCTCCTTCGTGCCTTCATGAACTTGGATTGCATTTTCATCTACTCCAACTGGTTCACATCCAACCAGAAATGTCTCTCACCGCATTAACTCTTATTTTCTTCCACTTGGCCTTGTTTGTAGTTGCTTCATGTTGATCATCACGACCTCTTTACACTGCTTCAATTCCCACTCTTCCTTTTCATTAAGCTTTACTTTATTTTTTATGTTCACATAGTACCATTCGAATAGAACAAGATAATTCACATACATAAGCCTCACTTCTTCAACATACTTTCACATAATGCCAAGTTTTGGTGTGACAAAGTCCATCTTTTTTCTTTGCAACATTTTATCTAAACGCCTTCAGACTGAACGATCATATACAAGTTCAACAACTCAACCTTTGTTCCATCGCTCAATTCTGTAGAGAACTTGTAACTTTGTGTTTCATCAACATACCATCGATTTTAAGGGTTTAAATAAATCCCACACAACTTTCCAAAGTGGTTTCATTTGGAAAGATTATAGCATGAGTTGATGTACTATCGTCTACATCATTCACATATGTTGACACAAGATCATGAAGTTCCTCATTAACACCTTCACCCTCTTCAAAGTTGTCAAAATGCATACTACTCATTCAAATACTCTTCCAACTTGTTCCTTTCATTTTTCATGCTTGGTTACTTTCTTGAATCCTTTAAAATGTTTAACCAAGTATTGATTTTTCAAGTTTTTGATGTTCTGTGAAACTTTTTCATTTTTGGGTTTTCCAAATCTTTTGATTATAGTACAAGTTTCACCCTCAAAGCAGTTTGTCTTTTGTTTTTTGTGTCTTAAGCAGTTTTCTACATCAGCAGTTCTTTCCGTCTTTAAAAGTTCTTTGTCTTCATTAGTTGTTTTGCTTCAGTCTTTAGTTGTTTCGACTTCAGCAAATTATAGATTTTCAGCGGTTGTTATCTTGGATCTTTAGTACTTTGGACATCAAGACCTCCGGTCAACTGGTCAAGATTGACTCGTCAGAAACAACCAAAGCAGCTTCATCACCATCAAAACCCAAACCCAAACCCTAACCACCCTTCCCCATCTCTCTCTCGCTTACATCCTCATCCTCTCTCTCTCACAATCGATCTAGTGTCCGGCCAGTAGCTGTCCTAGGCTGCTGCGAAAAACACGCGACCGTCGACCGGGAAATCTGACCCAACAGGAAGCAGCAAAGGACCATTTTTCTTGTTTTTTTTGGGGTGTTGTACTTGCAGGGACAGCGAGAGAAGGATCCACACTTAAAAAGGGCGCGCATCATACACAACATACGTTTCAGACAACCCGCGGTGAGATTGCTCCATTCTTTTGTTGAAATTTTGGATTTAGAAAGTGCATACAGTCACAATTAACACGATTAGGGCAGAAATTATTGTGTGTAACACCATTGGTAATACTTGTGTGCATCTGTTTTTGTGTGTAACATCATATAGGTACTGCATTGTGTTGAGCATTGTGTGTGTGGGAGGTTTTGGGCTACTTGTGTGAGTTTGGGATATAGTCTGTGTGTGCTTGTTTATATCTGAGCTCTTCGTGTGCATTATTGGTCCGTGTGGAGACGTGTATCTTTGACTTGCCAACATAGACGGGAGAGCACATTATGATACTTTGAGATCATGTCCAGGGGGAGAGGTGTGGGTAGAAGGAATAACGGGACAGGGGAGATATTGTGCATAGGATCATGGAACATCAGAACACTTACGAGAAGAGTTTTGGAGCTGATGGATGCACTCAAAAGACGCAAAGTTAAAGTTGCATGTCTGCAGGAGACAAGGTGGAAGGGAACAAAAGGAGCAGAATATAATGGATACAAGTTGTGGCACTCAAGATCCAATGGAGTAAAGAATGGAGTAGGATTCTTAGTGAGCAGAGAACTTCAAGTCCAGGTGGTGGAAGTAAGAAGATACAATGACCGGATCATGATGTTGAGGATGGTGATAGGGGAGGAGGTGATAGCAATAGAAAGTGCCTATGCACCACATGTTGGGTTGGGAGAGAATGAAAGGAAGGAGTTTTGGGATTGCATGAATGAAGCGATGAGAAACATCCCAAACAATGAGAAAGTTTGTATAGGAGGAGACTTCAATGGCCACATTGGAAGGGAGGAAGACAGGTTCCCCATGACACATGAAGGTTTCGGTTTCGGATCCAGGAACGAGAGTGGGGTCACACTTTTGGAGTTTGCAGTGGCGCATGACCTAGGAATCATAAACTCCTTTTTTAAGAAGAGAGATTCACACTTGACCACGTTCAGTAGTGGAGGACGGGACACTCAGATTGACTACTTCATGATGAGAAGGGTGGATCGTGGCAGGTGGTGGGACTGCAAGGTATTCCCGGGGGACACAGTGGTGTCGCAGCATAAACTCTTGGCAATGGATATTGTTATGCGTAAGAGGCTCGTAGATGGGAAGAAGAAGAACCCTCAGATTAGGTGGGGCGCCCTGAAGGGAGAGAAGATCAAGTTATTCAGCGACAAGGTACTCAAAGGGAGACATACAAGTACATGCGAAGACGCAAATAGCTTGTGGGAGGAAATGGCCGAAAAGGTGACAAGAGCGGCAAAGGAGACACTTGGGATGACAACAGGTAATAAAAGCGGGCAAAGGGAGTCTTGGTGGTGGAACGACGAGGTGCAGATCAAGGTTCGAGAAAAGCAACAAGGGTTCAGAGAGTTTGTCAGATGTACAGAGAGCGCAGAGAGGGCACGACTGAAGACGAGGTACAAAGAAGCGAAGCGAGAGGCAAAGAAGACAGTTGCAGAAGCTAAAAGTAAGGCTTATATAGAGATGTATAAAACGCCTTGAAACTAAAGAGGGAGAGCACACCATGTTCAAGATTGTCAAGGGCTAGGGAGCGAAAGAGGCAGGACCTGGGAGTAGTGAAGTTCATAAAGGGAGAGGATGGACGCGTGTTGGTAAAAGAAAGCGAAATAAAAGACAGGTGGCAAACATATTTCCACGATCTTTTCAACAAGAGCAACTATCAAGAAGAGGAGAGAGGAAACCTCAGAAACACAAGAACATCAAGAAACAACTGCTATTGTAGATGCATTACCAAAGAAGAGGTTCTTACAGCCCTCAAGAGGATGGGTAGAAGGGAAACGGTGGGACCTGACGATATTCCCATTGAGGTATGGAAATGTTTGGGGGATGAAGGTTTGGGATGGTTGACAATGTTGTTCAACACTATACTTAAGACCGGGAACATGCCAAACAAGTGGAGAAGAAGCACTTTAATCCCTCTATATAAGAACAAGGGAGACACACAGTGTTGTGAAAACTATAGGGGAATCAAACTGTTGAGTCATACTATGGAACTCTGGGAAAGGGTGATTGAGACCAGACTGAGAAGAGAAACCCAAGTTACGGCAAACCAGTTCGGATTTATGCCAGGAAGATCGACAACGGAGGCAATGCACATTCTGCGGAGACTAATGGAAATTACAGAGAAAAGAGGAAGGACTTGCATATGGTATTCATCGATCTTGAGAAGGCGTATGACAGCGTACCACGCCAGGTGATTTGGGATACCTTGGAGAGTAGAGGTATTACCCAGAGGTATATAGAAGCAATCAAAGATACCTACGAGAATGCTAAGACCAGCGTGAGAGCACCGGTGGGAGATACGGACTTCTACCCAGTGGAGGTGGGACTACACCAAGGATCGGCATTAAGCCCCTTCCTTTTTGCGGTAATTCTGGATGAGTTGTCGAGGTATATCCAGGGTCATATCCCATGGTGTATGCTTTTCGCGGATGATATTTTCTTAGTGGCAGAAACAAAAGCGGAGCTAAATGGTCGTTTAGAAGAGTGGCGAACCGCTCAAGAGCAGAGACGACAAAGTTTAAATACCTAGGATCGTTTATACAAGGCGATGGCGACATTGACAGCGACGTAGCTCATCGGGTTCAGGCAGGTTGGAAAAGTGGAGAGCAGCAACGTCCATCATATGTGACAAGAAGTTCCCAGAAAAACTCAAAGGTAAATTCTATAGAGTGGCGATCAGGCCAGCAATGATGTACGGCACTAACTGTTGGCCGATTAAGAAAAACCAAACTAGAAAGCTAGTGACAGCGGAGATGAGGATGCTGAGATGGATGTGCGGACGCACGAGGCTGGATCGGATAAGAAACGAGGTTTTTCGGGAACGATTACAGGTGGCAAACATCTCGGACAAAGTTAGGGAAGGAAGATTGAGATGGTTTGGACATGTCAGAAGAAGAAGCGAGTCAGCCCCCGTAAGAAGAATAGAGTTTCTCACGGTGGAGGGGAAAAGGGGAAGGGGCGACTGAGGTTGACATGGGAGTTGCAGATAAGCTGGGATTTCGCAGAGCTACACCTCTCGGAGGATATGATCTATGATAGGAGTCAGTGGAGACGTAGAATAAAGATGCAAGATACATAGGTCATTTCATAGGTTTCTTGACATAGGGGTCGGCAGCTGTTGTTGTGTCTGCTTGCGGGTTTGGGTTTATGATACGTGTTTATATATGCTATATGAATGTTTGCGGGATGGTGGGTTGGTATGAGTTTCTCTGAAGGATGTGTTTATACGTGTTATCTGTGTTATATGGATGTTTGGGATCTTTGTATGTGTTTATACATGCCTGTTTGATGGTTTGGTATCTATGATATGTGTACAGATGTGTTTTTTGATTGTTTGCGGAAGGATGGGTGGGGTGTTTCGCTCTCTTAGATGACTTACATGATTTTACACGATTTAGTGCTTACGTGTCCGTTTATATCGTTGGTGTTTTCATGTTTGTACTTTTTGCTTCTGTTTGTGATTCTATGTCGGCTATTTTACGTGGGTATATGTTGTAAAAAAAAACTTTTTTGAGCCGAGGGACTCTATCGAAGCAGCCTCTCTATTCTACTTGTAAATAGGGGTAAGGTGTGTCTTTATCTCCCCCCGACCCCACTCTAAGTGGGATTCTACTGGGTACGCTTGTTGTTGTTGTACTATATTCATCGGTTGTTTTATATGTGAAAAAACTGATTTATTCTGTGATGTGTTGTTTTTAAGTATTTGGCCATTAGTTCTTTCTTATTCTCAACATACTCCCAACCCACCACTAAGCCCAAACAACCTTTAAATCTCCATAGCACTACCCTTCCACCAACTTCCCCTTTACCAAAAAACTACACCACCGCCTTTAATGATCCTAATAGTACCACACCATGACTGACGAATATAGGGCCCTAATAGACAATTAAACAAGGGAAAACACAATTGTCATTGATTGCGTATGATTATTTCTTCATAAATTTCATGCTAATGGTGCAATACAAAGATACAAGGCTTGTTTAGTTGTGAATGGCAGAGCAGAACATGTTGGAATTGACTTTGATGAGACCTTTAGTCTAGTGGTCAACCAAATTATACGGTAATACACACTTATTTGATCCTGGTTTCTCTAAATCATGGCCTATTCATCGATGGACGTCGAAAGCACATTCCTACACGGGGATCTCAAGGAGACAATATATATGCCTCATCTCCTAGGCTATGTTGATAAGGCTGATCCTTCGTATGTGTACTGGCTAAGAAAATCTCTCCATGGGCTCAAACGCGCACCTAGAGCATGGTACCAACGGTTCACTACCTATATTACTAAATGTGGTTTTTGTAGTACCACTATGAACGGGCTTTGTTTGTTTACAAGCATGGTTCGAAGATGGCTCACTTGTTACTATACGTTGACGACATCATTCTCACTAATACTTAACTCCTTAATCATATCATTTCTCTTATATACTGAGTTTGCTATGAGTAATCTTTGTACACTACATCAGTTTTTGGGCATCAAGGTAAAACACTCATCTAGTGGTCTATTTTTATCTAAGTAATGCTATACCCACGAAATTCGATCCAATGCTAATATGACGAATTGCAAACCAAGGGCCACTCCGTGTGACACTAATTCGAAGTTTAGTGCAACTACCGGCGATCTACTCTCATGGAACCCTTTAACGCAAGTTAGTAGGTGCATTACAATACCTCACATTCACCCACCTATGCAGTTTAACAAGGTTGTCTTTTCATGCACACACCCCACGAACCACATTTTTAATACCTCAAACAGATCTTGTGATATCTACATGGCGCACTATCTTATGGCCTTCGGATAACCACTTCCATGTCAACCAAACGCGTTGCTTACTATGATGTTGATTGTGGGGTAGCCCTTCTAATCAGTGTGCATTTTTTGCAACAATCTTGTCTCATGATTTTTTAAACGCCAAAACATGGTATCTAATTCTAATGTCGAGGCCGAACATTAGGGTGCTGCAAACCCTACATTTGAGACTGCATGGTAGAGTAATTTACTTACTAAGCTTTATGTTCATATTCAAGATGCCAGTATTATTTTCTATGATAGGGAATCTACTGTCTTTTTGTCTAGAACCGGTTCAACATCATTTTGTTCAGGAAAAAGTACGTATGGGCTCCATTCGTGTTCTATCTATACATTCAGATTAGCAGTATGCAGATATCTTCATCAATGGCTTACTAAGACCATTGTTTCAGAATTTCAAATCCAATTTTCATATTCAAACCATCGCTCTGAGTGCGGGGGTGTATTAGTTTGTATTATAATTGTAGATGAATTGCAAAGACACTACTACAAAATCAGCCAAATGCAACCTTTATATTAAAAAAAAGGCTGCATTAGCTGCAGTTGCATTAGATCTAATGCAACTTTTTTGTTATATAATGCAACTTTATTTTTTCCAAATGCAACATTTTTAAATGCAACTCTTTAAAAAAGTTGAATTATGTAATAAAAAAGTCGCATTAGGCTAATGCAACTTTAGCTAATGCAACCTTTTGTGACAAAAAAAGGTCCCATTAGGCTTGTTTTTTGGTTCTTTTCATAGATAGAGGAGATTAGTTAGCTTCATTATATTCTACAAGGACTCATGATACATCAATAATATTATTTGAGTTCTCTGACTTTCATTATATTCTTCGTCAAAATTCTAATTTTTGGCCTTTATTACACTAATAAATTGATTTGCATTTGGTGATACTTACTTGGCAATCAGTAGATCCTTGAGAGCTTTTTTTTTTCAGCCTTTTAACAGCAACAACCATTCCAACACCTTGTTTTGAAGGGGCCAATGTGTTCTCCTCAACCCAGCCAAAGAACACCTTCCAAAAACCACCCTCACCCAATATCAAATTTGGACTAAAATTATTTGTAGCTTTTTTCAAATCAGAAAGCTTAAATACTTTCAGATTTGGGCTTGGACTCCGGAAATGAGCAGGAACTTCCTTCATATGTGGAAACATATTGTCTCCCTTGCTATTGGTTGATAATTTTAAATTAACTTGGACCAAAATAGATGAATACAAACAGATAAAGTGTAAGTTTAAACTTTCCAAAGAAAAGACTACCAGAACATACAGGTTTGAATTATTGCGAAGATTCTTATGCTGCAATATGAATTTGAAGTTATGAATCAATTTGAAGGATAACCACACGACATATTTATAAATAAAACTTTCAGGTAATATGGCTTCTTTGTTCTATCATACATCCTCCCAGTGTTGTAAAAATTGGCCTAGGCGCTAGGCGGCCTTCGGGCACTTTGATTTTGGCTAATCGGGCCTAGGCGGACCAAATCAGCCGGATCCTAGAGAAATTCTAGCGGCCTTGGAATTTCCAGCGAATTCCGGTTAAAATTCCGACTAATCACGATTAATCCGTAGTTGTTACCCGTATGCTCGACTAGCGCCTAACGATTTCATGCTCCATAGTTTCAACAGATGTGATATTCTCTAAGTCTCTAACTATTAACATGAAACCAAAGATGATACAATATGAAAATTTTATACTACACTCCATAGTTTTTCTCAGACAATTATGCAGAGTTTAGAACAATAAAAAGAACTATGGCCTCTAAAACATCTCAATCAAACATCTCACTGCAAAAGAACCCCCAGAATTCACGTCATTACTAATGAGTGACCACCCAGCAATTAGAACTACAAAACATAAAATAAAATCAACATCCCATGATGGAGGGATTCAGATTAATCTAGTGAAAGTAGTATAGGGATACATGATGTACACAACATTATAATAAACACCTTATATAATTGTGTTAACGCAAATAACTCTGTCAAGATCAACCCAAATCCTTAGTTTTTTTTCGTAATTTTTATTGTACATATACAAAAGTATATTCTTTTATGTGTGTGTACAAATTCTTTTTTGTTTAAGATCTTATACTAGTATAACTTGTCATCATATTAAATAAATATTAGCAGTGTAATGTAAACTTACACTTGTTTTAAATCTTAAACGCTTGTGAATTATAACATACACATAAAAGAATATAGTCTTGTACATATATAATAAAGGTCATGAAAGAAAACCCAAAGATTTGGATTGAACTTGATGGAGTTATTTGGGTTACCACAATTAAGTTAAGTTAACAACAGATGCTTCCCCTATATATATATATATATATATATATATAAGGAGGGTTCATAACAACTCCTACTTAGAAATATACTTTCAACCAATCATATAAGTTATAAATTATTTATTAATTTAATCCATTTTCTAAAGATATCAATGTAATATTACACATTTTTACCAAAAAATCATTGTATGTATTGTGTTACGTATACGTAACGATTAGCGTTACATATACGTAACACCATGTCGACAAGAAACAAAACAACATGTCAACAAAAAACAAAAGGCATTGTTGGTACATAGCACAATATATACAATGATTTTTGGTAAAATGTGTTATATTACATTAATACCCTTAAAAATAAAAATAAGATTTGTGTAAATTATGTGATTGATCGAGAAAGGTTTTTGCGAAAGTAAGTTTTCTTAGGAGCCTATGTATGTATGTATGTATGTATGTATGTATGTATGTATGTATGTATGTATGTATGTATGTATGTATGTATGTATGTATGTATGTATGTATGTATGTATGTATGTATGTATGTATGTATGTATGTATGTATGTATGTATGTATGTATGTATGTATGTATGTATGTATGTATGTATGTATGTATGTATGTATGTATGTATGTATGTATGTATGTATGTATGTATGTATGTATGTATGTATGTATGTATGTATGTATGTATGTATGTATGTATGTATGTATGTATGTATGTATGTATGTATGTGTATGTATGTATGTATGTATGTATGTATGTATGTATGTATGTATGTATGTATGTATGTATGTATGTATGTATGTATGTATGTATGTATGTATGTATGTATGTATGTATGTATGTATGTATGTATGTATGTATGTATGTATGTATGTATGTATGTATGTATGTATGTATGTATGTATGTATGTATGTATGTATGTATGTATGTATGTATGTATGTATGTATGTATGTATGTATGTATGTATGTATGTATGTATGTATGTATGTATGTATGTATGTATGTATGTATGTATGTATGTATGTATGTATGTATGTATGTATGTATGTATGTATGTATGTATGTATGTATGTATGTATGTATGTATGTATGTATGTATGTATGTATGTATGTATGTATGTATGTATGTATGTATGTATGTATGTATGTATGTATGTATGTATGTATGTATGTATGTATGTATGTATGTATGTATGTATGTATGTATGTATGTATGTATGTATGTATGTATGTATGTATGTATGTATGTATGTATGTATGTATGTATGTATGTATGTATGTATGTATGTATGTATGTATGTATGTATGTATGTATGTATGTATGTATGTATGTATGTATGTATGTATGTATGTATGTATGTATGTATGTATGTATGTATGTATGTATGTATGTATGTATGTATGTATGTATGTATGTATGTATGTATGTATGTATGTATGTATGTATGTATGTATGTATGTATGTATGTATGTATGTATGTATGTATGTATGTATGTATGTATGTATGTATGTATGTATGTATGTATGTATGTATGTATGTATGTATGTATGTATGTATGTATGTATGTATGTATGTATGTATGTATGTATGTATGTATGTATGTATGTATGTATGTATGTATGTATGTATGTATGTATGTATGTATGTATGTATGTATGTATGTATGTATGTATGTATGTATGTATGTATGTATGTATGTATGTATGTATGTATGTATGTATGTATGTATGTATGTATGTATGTATGTATGTATGTATGTATGTATGTATGTATGTATGTATGTATGTATGTATGTATGTATGTATGTATGTATGTATGTATGTATGTATGTATGTATGTATGTATGTATGTATGTATGTATGTATGTATGTATGTATGTATGTATGTATGTATGTATGTATGTATGTATGTATGTATGTATGTATGTATGTATGTATGTATGTATGTATGTATGTATGTATGTATGTATGTATGTATGGACTTACTCCATTAAGAACCATTAAATATCAAAGAACCATAAGAACTAAATTTTAACCACATATTTTAAGGGGTATAAAAGTAATTTCCTTTTAAAATGGTGGAAGTTACTTTTATGTCCTTCTAAATTTGTGGTTAAAATTGGTTCTTTTAGTTCTCAAGTTTAAATAGTTCTCATTTGAACATCCCCTGTATATATATATACATATTATATATATATATGTATATAGGATTTGAATCAAATGAAAACCCGGTCTAAAAGAGAAAACTCTTAAACCCAATCTCAACCCTTAGATCAAACTTATTTTATATTTGAATTAATTAAATAAAAAGGGTATAATGGTAATTTTCTCACACTTCCTCCATATAAATATTTGATTTTATTCACATTCTCATAAAATATTCACCTCTCACCTCTCTCCTCTCTCCTCTCTCCTCTCTCCTCTCTCATCTCTCATCTCTCATCTCTCATCTCTCATCTCTCATCTCTCATCTCTCATCTCTCTATATATAATTTATATACTTGATTTTCCAGAATATTACACATGTGTAGTGTTTTATTTTTTGGTTAAAAAAATATTTTTTTAAAATATTAATTACAACTACAAAAATGTATATTTTCATACAAAAAAAAGTCATATTTTTTTTAAAAAACAAAAAATATACACATGTGTATCAACCATATTTTCAACCATAATAAAAACATTAAACATATGTATTTTACACATAAAACATACATTACACATGTGTAATTTTATACAGAATATCAAAATTACCAAAACCACACTACACATGTGTAAAATAAAAATGTACAAATTTTTATTGCGTAAAGTACTACTATAAGATCTGAAAAACGACACATGTGTAGTAATAAACATGTACAAGTTTTACTGCGTAAAGTACACTTCGTCAAGCAGACATCTATAATATCTGAAAACTACACATGTGTAGTATTAAAAATGTACAAATTTTACTGCCTAAAGTACACCTTGTCAAGCAACACCTATAAAATCTGAAAAAGTACACATGTGTAGTATAAAAAATGTACAAGTTTTAGTGCATAAAGTACACATTGTCAAGCAATACCCATAAAATCTGAAAACTACACATGTGTACAAAAAAATGTACAAGTTTTATTATGGTTAAGAACATGGTTGATACACATGCGCAGATTTTTTTTTTTTTTTAAAATTATGACTTTTTTTGTATGAAAATTATACATTTTTGTAGTTGTAATATTTAAAAAAATATTTTTTAACCAAAAAATAAAACACTACACATGTGTAGTATTCTGGAAAATCAAATATATAAATCATATATATAGAGGAGAGAGAAGAGAAAAGACAAAGTCAATTATACCCTTCAAAGGGTAAAATAGTAAATTTACTCTTAAAAACCCCAACAAAATATTCACCTTTAATTGTGGACCACATGTTTTTTCTGATTAATTAATTAAAATATAAAATAACTTTGATCTAACGGTCCATGTATGGTTTAAGGGTTTTCTCTTTAAGATCGGGTTTTCAAAGGATTCAAACCCTATGTGTATATATATATGTGTGTGTGTATAGGGTTTGTATCAAGTGAAAACCCAATCTTTGATAAAAAACCCTTAAACTCCATCTGGACTGTCCATTTGGAATCTTGAAAATAAACAAGCGATCGACATTAAACCACATTAAAATTGATTTGCTTATTCAAACCTCATTTTTTTATTCAAATTTAATGTGAACCACACATTTATTTTCAAGATTCCAATTGGACGGCCCAGATAGGGTTTAAGGGTTTTCTCTCTAAGATCGGGTTTTCACAGGATACAAACCCTATTTATATATATATATACACACACCGGTATGTTTAAAATAAAAAGTTTTTATCGTGCGAAACAGATGAAGGAACGCGGATCTAGTGGAGTGTGCAAGCCGTTTGAATCACATGATGGGTGAGTGACGGTTACAGTCATGACTAAGTCGGTGATGACCAATGTGTTGGATCTCTCGAGAGCTTCAACGAATCTTTTAGGTAACTGATGAAAATGGTTGCTGCAACTAGAAAGATTGCATTAAAGTTTTAGCTGGAATCTGGATCATGGGGACGAGAGGCTTGGAAGTCTTTGTTTAACAAAGATTATTGAAGTTACTGAAAACTGAGTTTCTTTGTGCTTGGATGGTGTGCTACTGTGCTTGACTTTATCGCAAGGCTTTTGAGTGGGAGATTGTTGGGTTCATAGGCCATGGGCCGTAAAACAGAAGATAAAGAGAAAAGGCAGCCGACCGTAGCTCATATTTGGCAGCCATTTATTTTAGTTAACTGGTAGGGAGGCACTGGTCTAGACCCATACTCCACTACCTACAAGCCAGACTAAAAAAATGGATTAATTTGGCCGAGCTGGAGTTTCTAAATACTTGAAGGCATAGGGTTTGAATGACCCCACATTTTTGTTCATAGCATTTTTGTTCAAGCTAGTAGTAAAGAACGGTGTTCATAAAAATATGTCCATGGGCTTCAGGTTTTGAGAACTATGAGTTTTTTTTTAATAAAATTGGTATTAATTAACCCATAAATCATGAATTAATAAGAAAAAGCCTTTGAATTATTTATAAAACTCTACTTAGTTTGAAAAATTATGTACATAATTTTGAAAAATTACGTATAAAATTCCAATTCAATTACTTCCGATTAATCTCTAGTCGGTACCTCACCGCCCGACTAGCGCCTAACAATTTTTACAACATTGCATATACACTCTCTATGTATGTATGTATGTACGTACGTACGTATGCACACAAGTTTGTGTGTAGGCACACATCAATAATCTTTCTTTCTAGAAGTTAGGAGATGTCATTTCTATATCTTCACTAATATTCTACTCATACAAGCAAAGATAGATATGTCCACACAATTGAAAAAGAGTTAGAATTACCAGAGAATTCTCGATTTGAGGTGAAGGGAAACAAATTAACCATTCTACCAAATATTCTTCTCCATCCAGATTGCAATGACTTATTGAATTTCTCTTGTAATGCCATCACAGACTCAAGACTAAATAGAACCTCAGCCATGGTCGGTCGTTGTTTAGGACTGTCGTTAATACACCTCTCTGCAAGTTTAACATATTCCATCAAACATTTTGGTGATATTTCACCCCTTATATCTAAATCAATTATACGCTTTAAGTTCCCTTCTGTGATGGAATCTTGAACCCATTTCACTAAACCAAATAGCTCCTCACCAAGGCTTCTATCAACCGCACGCTTCCGACACAACACTTCCAACAACACCACCCCAAAAGCATACACATCAGACTTCCTTGTCAGCTTACCAGTTGTATAATAATTTGGATCCAAATACCCAAAAGTGCCTTTAATATGGGTATTGACAGATGTAGATGGTTGGTTTGTTGGGCCTATTTTTGACAACCCAAAGTCTGATATCTTAGCCGCCCAACTTTCGTGTAATAATATATTACAGCTCTTGACATCGCGATGTATGACACCAGATGTAATCCCGGTGCCTGTGTGCAGGTAGTGTAACCCACGACCTGCACCTATGCAAATGTTGAGTCGCTGAAGCCAAGAAAGAGGGGTACGGAGCTCATGTAGATGATCATTAAGTGTTCTGTTGGGCATATATTCGTATACAAGTATCATCTCTTGTTCATAATTACAGTAACCAATCAAAGACACAAGATTACAGTGTCGCAACATCGAAAGCATTTCAACTTCCGCCCAGAACTCGGCTGCCCCTTGATTGGACATGGAATCTAGGCGTTTAATCGCAGCAACAACAAGATTTGTTCCAATGGTTACGTTACCTTTGTAGACTTTCCCAAAACCTCCGCTTCCAATCACTAATGATTCGTCAAAGTTTTCTGTTGCAATCAGAATTTCTGGAAATTCGAAGTGACGGCATGACCTTTGCATGGAAGACGAACTAGAGGGTTCTGATTCCTTGCCATCGCCGGTAGCAAAGGACATAATTATTATCGTTATTGATGAATTGGAATTGAAAATTAATATGAACGACCACAAATTTGAGGATAAGGATTATCGATTCATGGTCAACTTAGCTGAATCGAGGTAACGGTAGCGGTCAATGAATGACGTCGATTGATCTCAACAACGGCCGGTCGACAGTAACTGGTGTTGATAGTGGAGGTGCAATAGATCTGGACGGACAGCGGCTGTAATTTGGTAAGACAGAGGTGGTAATTGGTGTTAGGTCTGAACAGGAAGGAATGGGAGGGACCTGGCTGAGACAAGACCTTCCGCCTTGGTGACCGAGTCTTGGGTTGGTGCCTTGGTGGGCTAAATTGTTAAAAAGAAAATAATATTATTTTTTTAATATTTTGAAAACAACAATAAATCATATTTATATAATAATTTATATAATAAATATATTAATAAAACTTGAGTTTGGTTGTAAAAGAGAGAAATTATTTTTTAATATAAGGTTGGGTTGAGTTCGGTCACCGATGCGTGTAGTCTAAGTATTAAAGTAAACATAGAAAATAAGAGTTCTACCAAGAAACATGGGTTGACCCCGGTGTGAGTTTTTTTTTTACAAATAGTTTGATCAGTTTCTTCATTGGGCTTATAGCCTAGTGGTACTTTTTGACTACCTGCAATGGGAGGTCTTGGGTTCGAGTCTCGTCTAGAGCAAAAAATGTTCTAGGTGAGCTAGGGAGTTTTCTCAGTGTGAGTTTCCTCCTAGATGGTGTGGCGGTTCCTCGATTCGGCACTCGTCAACGCCCGGCTTTAAATGTTTCCGGGGGTTGGTAGCGGTCTGTGGTCGCAGCGCGTGGGTGTTGGGTCCGAGGACTTGTTTAGCTGTTTAAAAAAAAGTGTTGGTGAAAAAATTATTTACTAAAATGGTGATTCGAAAAATATTTATTAAAATATGTGTTTTTCATTTATTTCTTTATTTTTAATTAATTTATTATAATTTTTTTAATTTAATCAACATATTATCATAGTTAGTTGATATTATCATAGTTAGTTGATCGAAAAAAAATAGAAAAATATTATAATATGTTGATTGAATTAAAAAATTATAATAAAATAGTTAAAAATAAAGAAGTAAATAAAAAACATCTATTTTGGTAAATATTTTTCAAATCACCTATTTTGGTAAATATTTTTTTCACCAACACCTATTTGGAAAAAAAAATCCCCCCACATTTACCCAACATTTGTTCATTTAAAGTTGAATTTTCAACGCATTTCTATTTGAAAATTCCCAAAATGTCCTTTTAACCAATTTTTTTCCACAAAATGTTCAGTTGACTTTTTGATACCTAAAAATGTCTGCTCTCTATATGCGGCGAGCCCATAAAACCAACAAATTAAAAATTGTCATATGTCATTTACGGGCCCAACGCCCACAAACTCTTACAAGCGTCCATACAGTTGAAAATTTTGTCATGGGCGTTGGGTCACTCTAACACGATTTTCATAGGCGGTGGCGCCCGTAAATTTTTTTTATTATTTTTTATGTAGGCACTCTTTTACAGGCATCTGAACCTAGTATACGGGCGTCCGAACTGTCACACCCCGAGCCGGCGAGATGGATCGACTTCCCCGTCGGGTGGAAGGTTCCTGGGGTGCAATATCAAAAGTGATAATCGGAATGATCAGATTGTTTACATAGCATCAATGTTAAGAACATCTAAAGCACACTGACATTAAACTAGAAGTTACAAAGTTAAATTACAATTATCCACGTTCGATAATTTAACCAAGTAATTCTACAAATGAATTGTAAGTTTACTATCTTGTAACCGTATAAGATATCAAAAGTGATTCATAGTAGTCAACAAAGTATGTGCTTCCCAAAAACTACTAAGTCCTCTAACTGGCATCCTAGCATGCGTTCCTGAAATCTTAGCTTAATCTTGTACATCACCTGAGAAAGTATGAAAGAAACAAAGTCAACACAATGGTTAGTGAGTTCATATAGTTTAGTTGTTGAAAAATAGGTTTTGCAAATCCCTTTTTGTGACAATCCGACTTTTCACACTAACCTTGTTAACGGGAGTTGGTGTTATCACAGGCCCAACAAGGCCAACCAAGGCCCAATAAGACCAATGAAGGTCCAACAGGCCCAACAAGGCCAATCAAGGCCCAATAATACCAATGAAGGCCCAACAAAATCAAGGAAGGCCCGGTAAGACTTAATGGAGCCTATGAAGGCCCAACAAAGTCTAGTAGGCCCAATAAGATTAATTTAAGCCCAAGGAAAACAAGGAAGGCCCAATTAGACCAAATAAGGTTAAAGTAGGCCCATTAAGGCCCAAGTGTAAACAAATTAGGCTTAGGGAAGGCCAAGGTAGGCCCAGGAAGGCCCAGTGAGGTCCAATTGGATTAAACTAGTCCAATAAAGTTTCAATTGTTCTAATTAGTGGCAATCCGGCGAGTTCAGATTAACTTTGTTAATCAGGAATTGACAGGAATGATTCGAAATCAATCAAGATTTAATTAGAGGTGGTATAATTAATCAAATTGAATTTAGGAATACCCAATTTACAAGAATTTGATTTGTAAAAGGGAAAATGGTTAATTTTGACTTTCACAAGTCAAATTACGGCCCAAGAGTTAAATTGAAATTGAAATTCGTATTAATCATCAGTAATTAAACGAATTAAACTTTCAATTAACTCACACTAATGATAATATTCGGTTATCAGAAGATTAATCATCCATAATGGTCGAATTTAATTGGAATGATAACAAAAGGATGTAACCGTAACTGGTATTTATCAAAATCATCAAGCTCGATCACAATTCGTGAAATTAATCACTCAGAGACTTTATTCGGCCCTTTTAGAGTGTTTCTCACACAACAATTTCAATCCAGAAGCAGTGATTCGAAGAATTCGAACAAAGGGCGGCCGAATATCAACTCACAAGTGATCTCTTTCGATTTGCTATCAAATCCAGTAAGTTTTCGTTCCTAAACTTTCTAAAATGGCCGATTAAGGTTAAACATATGTCAATTTGGATTTATAACAACGAATTGATAGCATTTGAATTCTAGGGTTCTTAATATGATCGGTTTTGGGGATTTCAAACCAAATGAGTTTAATATTCAAATCAATTTACATGGATAGTTTCAGAAGATCTCGAATAAGCTAACACACATGACAATTTCATGTAATGTACACGAATTGTTTGATTTCGACAATTAGGGTTCTAAAGAGAAACGGTTTTGGGGGATTTGATTTCAATGGATTTAAAAATGAAATCAAATGATATAGTGAGCTTCATAAGGTTCCGATCAAACTGTTTATCATAACAATTTTATTTAGAAACATCAAATTCTATGATTTCAATATTTGGGTTTATGTTAAGAAGATGGTTTGGGAAATTCGTATCAAATGGGTTCTGGAATCAAATTAAATTATATAGGAAGATTCAGATGGATTCGATCGAACTAACACCTAAGTTAATTTGATGTTATAATCGGGAATTATAAGATCTTGTGTTGAATGTGAGTTCGGTTCAAAACCGAACCTGGTTGGGATCAATTAGAACATTTTGATTAAGTTTGGATCAAATTAAAACCATTATTAGAATCGGTTGGATTCAAGGAATAATAGCCCTATGGTTTTAGGTTTGATAGAGTTCGAATTCACGATCAATTGAAGGGTGTAAGCTTCGGCTATATTATGGAAAAGGAATTGGGCTGGAATGGTATTTAAAAGAATTTAAATCTGATATCCATTGCGACACCCTAGCGGGCTGAGTTGGTTAGATGCATGTGTTTGGTGTTGAGGGTCGCGGGTTCGAGTCCCGGCCCAACCGAATTTTTGATGTTTTGATTATTTTAGTATTTTAGGCATAACTTTTGTATACGAACTCCGATTAAGTCCGTTCAAGTTGCGTTGGAACCGTAACGGAAATACGAACACATTGGAATGATAAAATCCATATTTTAGTCCGAACACGAAATCGCGTATAATTACGATTAATTAAATAAAATCAAATGTGATTTTATTTAAACGATTTCAAAAGCACGCGTACTTCCGTATGCCTAATGCTCACACTTTAACATACGTGTGTTGACACGTATGTGATTTTAAGCACAAAACGATTATTCGAATAACAATAGGTTATTGTTTAAATCACAGATTCTTCGTAGAGGATTTCTACGCAAGTTCACACGTGTTTGATCATTCTACTATCATCAAAGGTGCGTACACGGCCCCTTTCTTATTTTAAACTGTTTTGGGGGAGAAAACATGTGCAACAAACTGATTTTAGATACATAACACTTGCATGAGTTATCTGTTTACATTATGTGAAAACATATCAACTTGAAAGTCCTTACACACCTCGAACCGTTTAGTTTGCTGTAATGCAAAGCGTGGTAGTTGGAAATAGATCTATTAGGTTTGACAAACCTCACCTGGTAGATGGGATCTACGCAGGTGTTTGACTGACCAAACACACATTTACTATTGTTGTGATAGACAATAGTGGCAAGGCGAAAACATGCTATAGCATGGCAACTAGTCAGCTTCGGTGTCGAACACGTATGTAAATAGTTATATGACTAGCTATCATGACTGTGCAATTGTGATTATGTCATCTACAACTTGTTATTCAAATTGATGTTTTGAACTCTATGATTATTTAAAACCTGTGTTATGCACCAACCTTTGTGTTGACTTGATTTGCATGTTTTCTCAGGACGCTAAGGCGCGCGTAACAGCTGGCATGGACTAGGAAGATAGAGTCACATGCATTTCTTTCACTTTGATTATTTAAATCAGAATATTTTAGTACTTTGAATTGTAATGTTTGATTTACAACTGTTTATGGTTTTTAAACGCTTCCGCACTTCTTGTAAACTCTGGTTATTATGTTTGTTTTAAAGACCAACGTATGTTTTTGAAATTCATATAGAGGTCTTCGCTATGTCTAATGATCTGAGATCCTGGTTTGTCACGCTTCCAAACGGTATGGTTCCGTTAGTTGAAATTGGGGGTGTGACACTTTTTAGATAACAACCTTAACCTCATTAACATCACATGTATCATCCAACTCGGTATGCTTATGTATAGGGCATACGAAAGGGTCGAGCCTACAATCCGCCTAGACGCCATCCCACCACATACTAAGCCACATAGGACATTGTTGTTAATGATAATTAAGCATTTTATCTACCTTTAAATTCCATTCCAAAAGAATGGCCTATTTCAAATCTTTTAGGTAACAACCTTAACCTCATTAACATCACCTGTATCATCCAACTCGATATGCTTATGTATAGGGCATACGAAAGGGTCGAGCCTACAACCCGCCCAGACGCCATCCCACCACATACTAAGTCACATAGGACATTGTTGTTAATGATAATTAAGCGTCTTACCTATCATCCAGTTTCATTCCATTCTAGCCTCAAACATTTCGTTTAGAAGTCTAAAAACATGTATACATTAGCATTTACCAACCTCTTCGGTAACAACATTAACCTCATTAACATCACATGTATCATCCAACTCGGTATGCTTATATATAGGGCATACGAAAGGGTCGAGCCTACAACCCGCCCAGACGCCATCCCACCACATACTAAGTCACATAGGACATTGCTGTTAATGATAATTAAGCGCTTTACCTACCACCCATCTTCGTTTTAGAGTTTGATTTTCCACAACTGAAACATCACTGATTTCTTGAGTTCATCATGCATTCATGATTACCCATAACACTTGTAGAAATATAATAATAAATGTTTAATTAAATTAATAATTAAGCATTTAAATACAACTAAGACATGATGATTGGGCCTTATTTGACTCAATCAATTAGACTTAGTCATTGATGGTTGTCCAAGTTGTACCCTCTCACACGTGGCACATATCAGGCATGACCCACAAGGAGTCTACCTGTATGCGTCGGGACTTTCATGATTTGCCCATATCAGCTTGACCCTTAAGGTCTACTGTTTCTGTCGGGACTTTAGGTTTTGCCCATATCAGCTTGACCCTCAGGCCTACTGTACATGCCGGGACTTTAGGATATCCTTTGATTCTTGACCGTCTTTGTTCTCTGATTTCGTTTAATAGTTTTAGTTATGTCCATATAACTTGACTACAAGAGTCTACTATTTATGACGGGACTTTCTGTGTATTACACGTGATCTTGATTTCCGTACAACTGACATCCACCTTAGCTTACACATTAATGATTTCATTAGGTTTTAATGAATTCATTATTTCATTGATTCATACACGGTTATGATTCCTTGAGTCTCTTGATTCTGATCTTTAGAATTCCATGATTTTCATACTGATTAAAGATTATAGATTCTTGAATAGGATCCTTAGCTTTACCGAACCACACATTGAATTAGCTTTCCTTGAATTTGATTCTTAGTTTTAGTTTTCGTGGTTACACTTTGAGTTTAGATTCTATGAATTCAAACTTGATGGACTAAGTGTTTGTTTTAGGGTCTTAGAATTTAGGTATTACTCATAAGAGTAATTAATTAACTTGTTAGTTAATTTCTACATAACAATTACCCAGACATGAGTCTAGGATTTATAAACAAGCATATATAAACATATATTAAGTAAAAGCATTTACGTAAAACAATTTAAATAAAAGGTTTATGCATGCTTCTCAGCCCCGCGTTTGAAAACAAAAATGTTTAGAAAAGGGGCAATGAACTCACCTGTGTTGCTGCGCAAATGAACCACAAAGATATGCGCGCTCGTTGATTGTCATCTATGTATCTTTAGCACCTAAGTTGTTTTAAGAGGATTAGAACACGATAAATATTTATAATAGACACATCTAGGGTTTTGGTCTCGGTGTGCAACTAAGTGTCCTATTTTACTAATGTGTTTCTAGGATTTCACCCAACTAGTCTACACGTATTACCCGTAAATAACCCATGTCCCAATATTATTCACTACAAACCCTAGATGAGTAGGGTTTCTATTAATTACATCACAAGTCTTTAATTAAAACATTTTTAAGATAAATCATTTTAAGTTCAGCATTTAGTTAGAAATCATTTAATTTAATTTAATAAGGTTTATAATATAATTTTTTTTTATTAAAACATAACTTGTTTAAGAAAATTATAATTAAACATGATGGCCTTGTGTTAATCCCATTTGATTAACCTCGGCCCAATAATAGCTTTTGTTCATTCATGATTCCTTGATCGATTTTGTGTATAATCCATCCTAGATAGTTAAAATAACTATCTAATGTAATTATGTGTTTCTCATAAATTGTCTAAGTATTAAGTATTAGCCGTGAGTCCAACACTTTATCCTTGGACTACAATCTTTGAACCCAACATTCATTTGTTAGTATAATCTATGAAAAGTCCTTGTCTTTGAAAACTCTAGTTCATATGTGTTGAAACCAAGATGATTCCCACAACTTTTGTTTGAATGATCTTAGAATTTCATGAAAGCTCTTATTATTGAAACCCTAATTTATGATAGTTAAACATAGATTCATGCGTTTTAGACTAATCCCACTTGAAATGATTCTCAATGTCATTTAAAGAAACCTTAGTTCTTTATTCCATAACCAATCCATATGATGTTTTTTTAGAAACCCTAAGTCACTTCCATGCACACACACAAGATCGACTCCCATGCATGCTACACGTCACCCACTTCATGCATGCACAAGCAACTCGATTCGATTCAAGTCTCGACCGGACAACCATGAGGCCGTGTAAGGGATGGGCCGAACTACTTGGGCCGACTGACTTGGGTTAGGCCGAATGAGTGCTTGTACCGAAAGGGGTGTGCGAATGTGTTAAGCCGACTGGGTAGATCAAGGCCGACTGAGCTGGGCCGATTGAAGACGGCTGAAGGTCATGATTCAGGCGAAAGAGGTTAGTCGCATGAATTAGGCCGAGCGAATGAAGGTGGGCCGAATGGTGGTTAGGTGCAAAGAGGGGGTTAGCTGGTTGAATGAGCCCCATGCTCGACCGAAAGGCTTAGACCGACCGAATCATTGGACCGAATGAAGGGATATGCCGTGCGAATGTGGAGTATCCTGACTGAACATGCCTCAGGCCGACCGAATGAATGGGTAAGGCCATGTAACATCCCAAATTTTCTAATACAAGATACTTGAACTTACAATTGGGTAACGAATAATAAGCTTGTAGGAAAATAGACGAAAAATAACCAAGGCGGGGTGTAGAAAATCGTGTACTCAAAATGAGAAGGATTTCGAATACACCACATTTCGAGTACACCATATTTTCGAATACAGGGATCATCCCTATAAATACCAGTGCCTTGGGAATAGTGCGAACCTTTGGTTGGAAGCACAGTTTCTTTTGAGTACTCGAAGTAGGAGTCCAAGAACATCAAGAATCGAGCTTTGAGCGACCAAACAAAGAAGGAAACGCACGGGATTCTACTAGGAGAATCAGCTACCTTCAAGTAAGTGATTCATATATAGAAAGCTGGATTTTTATACAAAAGTTAGGATGGTCATACAAAAAGGGAACTTATGCATAAAGCTCACACCTTTATGCATAAAGTTCGGAACTTTGAGGTTCCAGTGTGTAGATAACACCCTAAGGAACCTAGAACTAGCTCCCTAAAGTCTTAGATGAAATTCTGAGATGTTTAATGATGAAATGATGAGTATACGAAATCATGAGCAGAGGGTACTCGAAATCATACATGTTATTTTGAGTACATGGACAATTCGAGTACAATGGATATTTCGAGTACATGACTACTTCGAATACAAGGGCCATTTCGTGTACAAGGAGTAGTTCGAATACACTTAATGATTTCGAGTACAATCCATTTCGTGAACTCCAGGGATTTCATGTACATGGGTTTCAAGTATGGGGTGTTTAATGAACCTCAAGTGTTTCGAATACTTAGCTAAGGTTCGGGAACTTGAGTTTATAACGGGGACTAGTTGGTTATGAGGACCTGGAGTAAATTCTAAGTCTAAGGAGGTGATGTGATGTAATGTAACGAGACGATGTAACTGATGTAGGTCCTTAAGGCCCTAGCTAAGGAGTTCGGCTAAGGATAACAGGAGTCTACTATCAGGTGAGTTCTAGACGCCCTATTTTATGTTTAATGTTTTGGGCTGGCATACATGCTTATTGTTATGTCTATGATGTTATGTGCTTATGATGATGATGAATAAATGATGATATGCCCTGACTATGTATGCATGTTTATGTGTTAGCATGATTTATGCATGAAAGTATGCTAAGTATGACGAATGCATGTTAAATGAGTTATGATGATGAATAACATGACATGATAATGATGCTAGCATATGATATGATGATGACTTTATGATAACATGCTTCATGATGATAACTATGAGAATAGTTATAGGAGTATGACAAGGTCCTAGGTTGCTAGGATGGAAGTATGATATGTAGGCATGATGCCATGATGTTATGATATGATAACGATGCTAGCATGATATGTGCATGATGCTAGGATGCTATGATGATATGATGAAATGATGCTAGTATGACATGCCTAAGATGCCATGATGACTACGATAAATGATGTTATGATGCTAGCAGGAAATGTTATGATGATTATGGTAAAAGATGATATAATGCTAGTATATCATGTGTGACGAATGAACGATGTTCCTATACGTGTTATAGGATATGTATGAATGATGTACCAGTTCTTGTGTTGGGTAGGTATGATAGTCAACCATGACTATAACTGGGTATGATAGTCAACCTTGACTATAACTGGGTATGATAGTCAACCACGACTATAACTGGGTATGATAGTCAACTACGACTATAACTGGGTATGATAGTCAACCAGGACTATAACTGGGTATGATAGTCAACCACGACTATAACTGGGTATGATAGTCAACCACGACTATAACTGGGTATGATAGTCAACCATGACTATAACTGGGTACAATAGTCAACCACGACTATAACTGGGTATGTAGCCTTGTGCCGGCATAAGCCCACTGCTCATATGGTAACAGTGGAACGTATGATGATGATGTTAAGGATGTTATGTGCTAAGGTTATGGACCATGTGTATGAAATGATGTTTATGTTAAGTATGTTTAATGTTGTTTTATGAAAACTAGAACTCACCAGCGTAAGCTGACTTGATTTAGCATGTATGTCAGGTTAAGGCTAAGGGGAAAGAGGTTATGGAGCTCGGGGCATCAGGATAAGGAATTCGATGGTTTTGGCAAATCCGTTTTGTTTTGATACAGACACTTTATTGATTTCTGTTTATCAAACTATGTTTACATTTCCACTGCATGATTATGAAAGTTTTTAGTTTAAGAGCTATGTGTTATGTCGAAACCAACCCCTGCGAGGTGCCCGGTTTCGGGGCCTCACAAGTTGGTATCAGAGCCATAGTTTGAGGGATCTTGGCATCCCAAATGCCAAGACTTAAACTGAAAATGGGATTAAATGATGCGGATTGCCAACCACGGATGAACGGATGCCACGAGCTGAATGTTTATGTATGAGTTAAGGGTTAGATGTAAGGTTAGGTATGTAGTTAGAGTCATGCACATTGAAGAGATGGGATGGGAAACGTTTAGAGCCTATGAGGTGGGTAAATGGTTAATAACACCTGATCAACGTCATTAACGATTTACAAAGCTTATTTCGTGCTAAACTGATTCCTGTACTAACTTATCAATTGTTGCATTATGTAGAAAGTTAAGATGGCTGGACAAAAGGGTAGACCACGTAAGCAACCACAGGAACCTGAAGAACCACGTGTCGAGAGTGAAGAACCCGTCAACGAAGACGACCGCGAGCACAACGAGCAACCTGAGAATGAAGACGAGTTCACTCTAGAGCCTATTGTGGTGAAGGCTATTTCAGACGAGGTCTGCAAAATCATGGATGAAAAGCTACCAGCCTTGATTGCTAAGGCACTGAAGGATGCTCTAAAAGACAAGTCTGAAGGAACTATGGAGAGCACCAAAGAAGATGAGGTGGTGATCATCGAGACGAAGAGCGGCGACTCTATGACTGGGAAACTGAAGGGCTGTGACTACAAGTCCTTCAAGGGGTGTAACCCACCGACCTTCGATGGTAAGAAAGATGCTGTGGCCACCTGCCATTGGATATCTGCGATGGAGGCTGTTATCTCCATCAGTGAGTGCCGAATTGACCAAGCTGTCAAGTTTGCAGCTCACTCTTTCGTTGAAGAGGCACTTCATTGGTGGAACACCATTAAGCAGTCCAAGGCTGCAGCTGATGTAGAGAAGATGACTTGGGATGATCTAAAGGAACTGGTCACTAAGCAGTTCTGTCCCAAGAATGAGTTGGATAAGGTTGAAAGGGAGTTTCTGGTGCTGAAGGCGGGAAGCCTAAATCATAGGCAGTACACTTCACGATTTAATGAGATGGCAAGACTTGTTCCTCATCTGGTTTCTACCGAGGAACGCAGGGTGAAGTTGTACTTGGAGGGCTTGCCTCCAAAAGTAAGGATTCATGTCAAGGCCAATGCTCCTAAGACCTTTGACTCCACTGTTGAACTCAGTGGTATTGTATGGGATGATGTGATGGCCGATGAGCCAGTGAAAGAGGAAACCAAGGTGAAGGAGTCTTCCGGGACTAAGAGGGGTCGAACAGACCAACGAAAGTTTTCAGGCAAGAAGGTGAAGCGTGAGGATGCGAACCGATGCACCAAGTGTGGTAAAATTCACACTGGGCAGTGCTTAGTGGGCACTAACTTATGTTTTCGATGCGGAAAGACGGGACATTTTTCCAGCAATTGTCCGAGTGCCACCAGATGCTACAACTGCAACGGGTTTGGACATCTGTCCAAGGATTGCAGACAACCACGGGCCGATGCTTCGGGCTCGGGTAAGAAAGAGGAGAAAGGAAAGGAGAAGCAGAAGGCTAAAGCACGAGCCTTTACGATGACGAAGGATGATGCGATTGAGGACCCTGATGTGGTCACAGGTACCTTTTCTATCAACAATATTCCTGCTTCTGTATTGTTTGATTCTGGTGCCAGTATGAGTTTTGTATCTTCTACTTTCTGTGATGGGTTATCTGGGAAGGTTAAGAAGATAGATTGGGTATTTGATGTAGAGACGGCTATTGGTAAGATGACCAGGGTGACTGAGGCTATTGATGATTGTTATGTTGAGATAGGAGGTCATAGGTTCCCAGTACGATTGTTTCTTATAACCTTAGGAGGCTTTGATGTAGTTTTGGGTATGGACTGGTTAGCCAAATATGAGGCTAACATTGTATGTCGACGAAAGATGATATGTTTACGTGCGATGGATGGGAGCTCCGTGACGGTTTATGGTGATAAAGCGATGTATGCGCCTAAGATCATTTCGATGATCAAGGCTGATGTTATGATGAGGCGAGGGTGTGTAGCCTACTTGGCCTACGTGATTGAGGAACGTATGGATATGAGGACGATTGATGATGTTCCTGTGGTGTGTAATTTCCCCGATGTATTCCCTTAGGAATTTCCTGGATTACCACCCGAATGGGAAATTGAGTTCCAGATCGACTTAGTGCCGGGGGCACAACCCGTTGCCAAAGCACCTTACCGTTTAGCTCCAACTGAGATGAAGGAAATGATGACCCAGCTACAAAAACTCCTTGATAAAGGTTTTATATGACCGAGTGTCTCTCCGTGGGGAGCACCGGTGCTGTTCGTTAAGAAGAAAGATGGAAGTATGCGTATGTGTATCGATTACAGGGAACTGAATAAGTTGACCGTAAAGAACAGGTATCCTCTACCAAGAATTGACGATTTGTTCGATCAATTGCAAGGTGCAAGCTGGTTCTCTAAGATTGATCTCCGATCCGGTTACCATCAGTTGAAAGTTCGAGAGCAGGATATTCCAAAGATTGCTTTCCGTACGCGTTATGGACATTACGAGTTTCTCGTTATGTCGTTTGGATTGACGAATGCTCCTGCAGCATTTATGGATTTGATGAACAGACTATGTCGACCGATGCTGGACCGATCGGTGATAGTGTTTATTGATGATATTTTGATTTATTCAAAGAACGAGGGAGACCATGCTTGCCACATACGTGAGGTATTGGAGATCCTGAGGAAAGGGAAACTTTATGCTAAGTTCTCCAAATGCGCCTTTTGGTTACGAGAAGTACAGTTTCTGGGTCACGTGGTGAACCCAGACGGCATTATGGTGGATCCAGCTAAAGTTGAAACGGTTATGAAATGGAGCCCTCCGAAGTCACCTACGGAAGTACGCAGTTTTCTTGGGTTGGCCGGTTACTATCGGAGATTTATTCAAGACTTCTCCAAGATAGCGACGCCGCTGACGAAGCTCACGAAGAAAGATGTAAAGTACGAATGGGGCCCGAACCAAGAACAAGCGTTTTCAGTGCTGAAGGAAAAACTTACCCAAGCTCCTGTTCTAGCACTGCCGGATGGAAATGATGATCTTGATGTGTATGCCGATGCGTCACGACAAGGGTTGGGATGTGTACTGATGCAAAGGGGAAGGGTGATAGCTTATGCTTCACGCCGGCTAAAGATTCATGAGGCTAACTACCCAACTCACGATCTTGAACTCGCTGCAGTGGTGTTTGCATTGAAAATATGGAGGCACTACTTGTATGGAGTGAAGAGTACCATCTATATCGACCATAAGAGCTTGAAGTACTTCTTTGAGCAAAAGGATTTGAATATGAGGCAGAGACGATGGCTTGAGCTGTTAAAGGATTATGACTGTGATATTTTATATCACCCAGGAAAGGCCAATGTGGTGGCAGATGCTTTGAGTCGCAAGACTGATCATCCTGCCATACGGGTAAAATCGTATAGTTTGGTGATAACGCCAGACTTTCTGAACGAGCTCAAGCAGACGCAACAGGAAGGATTGAAAGAAGAGAACGTGGGTTTTGAACGTGTCTTCGGGCAAGTCAAGAACTTGGAAGACAATGACCATGGTGTGAAGGTACGATTCGGTCGCATGTGGGTGCCCAGAAATGGGGATATTCGATCGAGGATTTTAGATGAAGCCCACAAGTCACGTTATTCGATTCATCCCGGTGCGACGAAGATGTATGAAGATCTTCGAAAGGATTATTGGTGGCCGGGCATGAAGTTTAATGTGATGCAGTATGTGAACAGGTGCCTTACTTGTGCGCAAGTGAAGGCTGAACATCAGAAGCCATACGGATATGTGCAACCTCTTGAGATACCGGAATGGAAATGGGAACACATCACCATGGATTTCATCACAAAGCTACCAAGGACAGCTAAACGGCATGATACCATATGGGTGATTGTGGACCGACTGACGAAGAGTGCACACTTTCTTCCTATCAGAGAAATGTATACATCCGAAAGGTTGTCTGAGTTCTTCGTAAAATAGATTGTGACTCGACATGGAGTTCCTGTCTCCATTGTGTCAGATCGAGATACGAGGTTTACTTCCAGATTTTTGAAGCAGTTTCATAATGCTATGGGAACGAGACTAAAACCGCCTATCACCCCCAAACGGATGGACAGTCAGAAAGGACTATTCAAACGTTGGAGGATATGCTAAGGGCGTGCATTATCGATTTTGGAGGAAGCTGGGATGACCACTTGCCATTGGTGGAGTTTTCGTACAATAACAGCTATCACTCTAGTATCGGAATGCCCCCATATGAAGCGTTGTACGGAAGACGATGTAGAACCCCGGTATGTTGGGGTGAAGTTGGACAGAAAGAAATGGGAAACAAGGCTGCCGTGATTGATATGGCAGAAAATCTACGGGTGATAAAAGCACGTATGAAAGCTGCACAAGATCGCCAAAAGTCTTACGCTGACAAGCGTTGACGACCGATCGAGTTTAATGTTGGCGATCGAGTGTTGCTGAAAGTATCACCATGGAAGGGAATCATTCGATTCAGAAAGAGAGGAAAGTTGAGTCCGAGGTACATTGGACCGTTTCGAATAGAGGCAAGAGTAGGGAAAGTCGTGTATCGACTAGACTTACCAGAGGAGCTGAACGGGATTCATCCTACCTTCCACGTGTCACATCTTAGGAAGTGTTTGGCAGACGAGCTAGCACGTGTTCCTTTGGATGACATTGAGGTAGATGACCGACTGAACTACGTTGAGGAACCTGTTGCCATTGTGGATACGAAGAAAAAGCAGCTACGGAATAAAACGGTTCGTCAAGTAAGGGTTCAGTGGAAGCATCGGAAGGGTTCAGACACGACGTGGGAATTGGAAGATGAAATGAGGAAGTTGTATCCTCATTTGTTCGATATGTAACGAGGCAGGTTTCGGGACGAAACCTATTTTAAGGAGGGGAGACTTGTAACATCCCAAATTTTCTAATACAAGATACTTGAACTTACAATTGGGTAACGAATAATAAGCTTGTAGGAAAATAGACGAAAAATAACCAAGGCGGGGTGTAGAAAATCGTGTACTCAAAATGAGAAGGATTTCGAATACACCACATTTCGAGTACACCATATTTTCGAATACAGGGATCCTCCCTATAAATACCAGTGCCTTGGGAATAGTGCGAACCTTTGGTTGGAAGCACAGTTTCTTTTTAGTACTCGAAGTAGGAGTCCAAGAACATCAAGAATCGAGCTTTGAGCGACCAAACAAAGAAGGAAACGCACGGGATTCTACCAGGAGAATCAGCTACCTTCAAGTAAGTGATTCATATATAGAAAGCTGGATTTTTATACAAAAGTTAGGATGGTCATACAAAAAGGGAATGTGACAATTCGACTTTTCAAGTTAACCTTGTTAACCTCCGTAGGCCCAACAAGGCCAATGAAGGCCCAATAAGGTCCATGAAGGCCAGTAAAGCCAAAGAAGATCCAGTGAAGTCAAGGAAGACCCAACAAGGCCAATGAAGGCCCAATAAGGTCAATGGAGGCCCAACAAGATCAATTAGGCTCAACATAGTCAATGTAGGCCCAATAAGCCAAGAGAAGCCCAGTAAGGCCCAATAAGGGGCAAGTGAGGCCCAATGTGAACAAAGTAGGCCCATGGAAAGCCAAGGCAGGCCCAGGAAGGCCCAGTGAGGTCAATTGTATTTAAGAGGCCCAATGGGATGAATCAAGCTTGAAACCAGTTAAATTGTGCCATTTAGTGATAATTAGGAATTTTAAAGTAGTTTTGAAAATCAAAACAATATGTTATGGATTTAGAAAAATTCTTAGGAGTTGAGATTAAGCCAAAAATCAGGTTTTTAAGTGTTAATTTCAAGAATTAGTTTATAAATTGAAATAGCAATTGATTTTGACTTCTAAAAGTCAAAATTTGGCTAAACTAATTGGGGAAATTCGAATTTCATGGTTCTTTCAAGTTAAACCCGAATTTAATTACTCATAATCATGCTATTGATGATTACAATGAGTAGAAGCCGTTATTAGTCCATTAATATGTCGAATTAATAGCAATAGTCGTCCAAAGGTTGTAACCGTTGTAGGACTAAATCAAAACTGTAAAATTTGATTGTAATTCTCACAATTGAGCATTGGCACATCAAAATCGGCATCTTTAGAGTTTTCCTCATACACCAATTCGATCTCAGTAGTTCTAGACAGAAGGATCGATCCAGAGTTGGCCGAACATCAACCTTGAAGTCGAACTCCATTGAATTGAGATCAAACCAGGTAATAATTTGTTCCTACACAACCTAAAGTAGCCGACTAAGGGTTATCTTAAATCAATTTCAACTGTTATCATCGTTTTCATAAAGTTCGAGAGATTAGGGTTCATATAAAAACTGATTTGGGGGTTTTGATCTTAAAGAGTTTAAGAATCAAATTAAAATATATGGATAGTCTCAGAAGATCCCGAATAAGCTAACAGACATGACAATTTCATGTAATGCACACGATGTAGTTGATTTCGATTTCTAGGGTTCTAAGCATAAACGGGTTTGGGGGTTTTGATTTTTAAGAGGTTAATGATCGAATTGAATTACATAGAAAGTTTCATAATGAGCCGATTGAACTAATGCCTAAGTTAATTTGATGTTTCAAACGTGAATTAGAGGATTTCGAATTCAAAAATTGTTTGGTTGAAAACCGAGACTTATGTGGGTCGATTAGAACATATTGTTTATGTTTTGATTGAATTAGAACCACCATTAGGTATTCATAAGTGGTTAGAATGATTAGATTGGGTTGATGAGTGCAATCGAAATCGAAATGGTGGTTAATCGGGGGAAGTAAGCTTCGGCTATAGATGAACAAAGGGATTCGAACTGGAATGTGGTTAAAGGAATTAATTGCTGATATCTTTCGCGATACCCTAGCGGGCTGAGTTGGTAGATGCGTGTGTGTTTATGTGGGGGGTCGCGGGTTCGAATCCGGGTTCCACCATTTTTTTGGATTTTAAATCAATTTTGGGTATTTTTGTCATAACTTTTGCATACGAACTCCGATTAAGCCCGTTCAAGTTGCGTTGGAACCGTAACGAGAATACGAACGTGTTAGGATGATAAAATTCATATTTTAGTCCGAACACGAAATCGCGTATAATTACGTTTAATTAAATAAAATCAAATGTGATTTTATTTAATCGATTTCAGTGACACGCGTACTTTCGTATGCCAAATTCTCACACTCTAACATACGTGTGTTGACTCGTATGTGATTTCAAGCACAAAACGATTATTCGAATAACAATAGGTTATTGTTTAAATCACAGATTCTTCGTAGAGGATTTCTACGCGAGTTTACACATACTTGATCATTCTGCTAAAAACCAAAGGTGCGTACACGGCCCCTTTCTTATTTTAAACTGTTTTGGGGGAGAAAACATGTGCAACAAACTGATTTTTAGATACATAACACTTGCATGAGTTATCTGTTTACATTATGTGAAAACATATCAACTTGAAAGTCCTTACACACCTCGAACCGTTTAGTTTGCTGTAATGCAAAGCGTGGTAGTTGGAAATAGATCTATTAGGTTTGACAAACCTCACCTGGTAGATGGGATCTACGCAGGTGTTTGACTGACCAAACACATTCTTTTACTATTGTTGTGATAGACAATAGTGGCAAGGCGAAAACATGCTATAGCATGGCAACTAGTCAGCTTCGGTGTCGAACACGTATGTAAATAGTTATATGACTAGCTATCATGACTGTGCAATTGTGATTATGTTATCTACAACTTGTTATTCAAACTGATGTTTTGAACACTATGATTACTTAAAACCTGTGTTATGCACCAACCTTTGTGTTGACTTGATTTGCATGTTTTCTCAGGACGTTAAGGCGCGCGTAACAGCTGGCATGGACTAGGAAGATAGAGTCTCATGCATTTCTTTTACTTTGATTATTTAAATCTGAATATTTAAGTACTTTGAATTGTAATGTTTGATTTACAACTGTTTATGGTTTTAAACGCTTCCGCACTTTTTGTAAACTCTGGTTATTATATTTGTTTTAAAGACCAACGTATGTTTTTGAAATTCATATAGAGGTCTTCGCTATGTCTAATGATCTGAGATCCTGGTTTGTCACGTTCCCAAACGGTATGATTCCGTTAGTTGAAATTGGGGGTGTGACAGATTGGTATCAGAGCCATTGGTTATAGCGAACTAGGTTTGCATTTGTAGGCCTAGACTATGACTGTTAGACATTAGACACATCTGCTTATACACATTGCTTAGAAATTACATATGACATTATGTAATTGATTTGCTTACGTATTCCATGGCACTGCACTTACATATAATATTATGTAACAGGCATGGCTTCATCATCAGTTCCTTATGTTATCATTGATGATTCTGAGGACGAGGAGCCGATGGTTCCGGCACCACCATCATCACCACCACCACCCATTCCATCACCACCACCATATGAGATGGAGGACTCCGATCCAGAGGAGGATCCGGAGGAAGACCCGGAGGAGGATCCGGAGGAGGATCCAGACGAGGATCCTGATGAGGATCCAGAGGAGGATCCAGACGAGGATCCAGTTGAGGACCCGGATGAGGATCCGGTGGAGGCACCATGGGTGAATACCCAGGGACTCTATGCTGCAGGACCATCTACACATCCACCACCCGTACTGGACGCTCCTGAGCCTAAGAGGCAAAGGACGGACGCAGAGGAGATCGCCAAGTTGCGCGAGGACGTGGATACAGCAGAGGAGAAGCTCTATCAGAGATCTCAGGAGTTATGGGATGCCATTGAGAGGCAAGAGGAACTTGCCCAACTGGTTCATGACATGCGAGATGAGATGTGGAACATGATTGGTCGTTTAGAGGAGTCAGAGAACCGAGCCGAGATCTTGGAGGGCAGGATTGAAGCTTTAGAGGATCTAGTAGTAGTTGAGAATGAGGAACAGGACGAGGATGAAGAGGAGGAACCAGCACCAGTTGCTGAGTCCGATCCTGAATCCACTGTTGAGGACGATTGATTCTCTTTCTTTATTTCTGTTTTGTTTAAACTTATTAGGAACGGGTTGTGTTCCTACATTAGTAGTTTGAAATTTTGTATTTCATTTCAAAAGTATTGTACTCAAAGAAAGTTTCTATTTATGAAAGAACTATTGTTTGTTTCCAACAACTGTGTTGTTTATATTGCATGTTGTATTTATTGTTTTACTTACACATGTCAAAATTTGATTTTGATTGTGCATTAACATTTCTTGTAAATAGGAAGGAAATGGCTGAAGGAAATGTTCATATGACTGTTGCTGAGCTCAACGAGCTAATCAACAACAGGGTTGCCGAGGCTATTGCACAGTACGCTCAGACACACAACACAGGACCACAGGGTCCAGCTGGGGGAGTGATTAACCCACAAGTCTGCACGTTCAAGATGTTCTTGGACTGCAAACCACACAACTTCAAAGGGTCGGAGGGAGCCATAGGACTTCTCCGATGGATTGAAAAAGCTGAATCTGTGTTCGAGATGTGCAACTGCCCGGATGACAGTAAAGTGAAATTTGCTACTGGAACGTTGGAGGGTCCAGCACTGACTTGGTGGAACTCCAATGTTCAGACCCTGGGGTTGGGTGAAGCAAATGCATTGACCTGGAACAACTTCAAAACCTTACTACAAGAGGAGTATTGTCCTCGTAGTGAAATGCAGAAGTTGGAAGAAGAGTATTGGCACCTCAAGATGGAGGGGTCAAACATTGAGGAATACACGACCAGATCGCATGAACTGGCCAGACTGCTACCACATATGGCTACTCCAGTCAGTAAGTGGATTGAACGGTATATTGGAGGACTAGTGCCTCAGATTCAGGGGATGGTTACCTCAGCAAATCCCACCACTATCCAACAAGCTGTACGTCTAGCACATCAGCTTACTGATCAGGCAGTGTTACAGGGAACCCTGCCTAAGCGGACATCTGCTACTAAGGTAGGAGATCACAAGAGGAAGTGGGAAAGCAACAACTACAAGGGTAATAACCAACAGCAGAACAGGAAGCAGGACTCGAACAAGTCCTATCATAATTCAAACAGTGGGCAGCAATCATCATCGTCAGGGGGCTATATTGGTAAGCACCCCAAGTGTAACAGGTGTGGTTACCATCATGCGGGTAACCAATGTGATAAAGCTAAGTGCCAGAGGTGTGGCAAGGTTGGACATGCGGCTAAGGATTGTCGCGGAGAGCTACAGAACAACAATAACAACAATCAGAACAACAATCAAAACAACGCGCAGAAAGGTTGTTTTGAGTGCGGCAAGATGGGCCATTTCAAGAAAGATTGCCCACAACAAAAGAAAGGCGGGGACAACAATGGTAATGGTAATGGAGGTGGCAACGGTAATGGCAATGGCACCAACAACAATAACAATAATAATAACAACAATAACGGTGCTAGAGGCAGGGCGTTTGTGATCGGAGGACGTCAAGCGCGGGAGGATCCCAACATCGTTACGGGTACGTTCCTCTTAAACAATCACTATGCCTCTATGTTATTTGACACTGGTGCCGACAGGAGTTTTGTATCTAGTTCACTTGCTAAGTCACTAGATGTTAGTCCCACTGCCTTAGATAGTCCCTATACTGTGGAGTTAGCGGATGGTAAGTTGATTATAGTAGAAAACATTTATAAGGGATGTATTCTTGATTTGATGGGTCAGACATTAGAGATTGATTTGATGCCTATTGCCTTAGGCAGTTTTGATGTAGTCATTGGCATGGACTGGTTGTCCAAGAACCAGGCTGAAATTGTATGCCATGAAAAGATTGTTCGCATACCTCTTCCGCAGGGGGAGACATTATATGTACAAGGCGAGAAGAGCAGTACGCCACTGCGTCTCATATCTTGTATGAAGGCACACAAATGTCTGCGGAAAGGTCATACGGCAGTTATAGCACTTATAACTGAAAAGCCGGTAGCTGAGAAGAAGCTTGAAGATATACCTATAGTTTGTGAATTTCCGGAGGTATTTCCAGAAGACTTGCCGGGATTACCGCCTGTCAGACAGGTGGAATTCCGAATCGACCTTACACCAGAAGCAGCACCGATAGCTAGGGCGCCTTATCGACTTGCACCGTCAGAGATGCAAGAGTTATCCACACAATTGCAAGAATTGTTGGATAAGGGATTCATACGACCTAGTTTTTCACCATGGGGGGCTCCAGTATTGTTTGTCAAGAAGAAGGACGGAACTTTCCGAATGTGTATCGATTACCGGGAATTGAATAAGGTTACTATCAAGAACCGGTATCCGTTACCCAGGATTGACGATCTGTTCGATCAGTTGCAAGGGTCGAGTTACTACTCAAAGATTGATCTCAGGTCGGGTTATCATCAACTAAGAGTCCAGGAGGAGGATATTCCGAAGACAGCATTCAGAACACGATATGGCCATTATGAGTTCTTGGTCATGCCATTTGGGTTGACAAACGCTCCAGCTGTATTCATGGATCTCATGAATCGTGTTTGTAAACCTTATCTTGACAAGTTTGTCATTGTTTTCATCGATGACATTCTCATCTATTCAAAGTCTGAGGAGGAGCATGCTGAACATCTTCGATTACTGTTAGAGCTATTGAAACAGGAACAACTGTACGCTAAGTTCTCGAAATGTGATTTTTGGATGCGAGAAGTACAGTTTTTGGGCATATTGTTAATGAAAAGGGTATACATGTTGATCCGGCGAAGATTGAAGCGATTAAGAATTGGGAAGCGCCAAAGACCCCTACCGAGGTACGACAATTCCTTGGTTTGGCGGGTTATTATCGACGATTCATTGAGGGTTTCTCAAAGATCGCTCAACCACTTACAGCTTTGACGCACAAAGGAACAAAATATAACTGGACGGATAAACAAGAAGCTGCATTCCAGTTGTTGAAACAGAAACTCTGCAGTGCACCGATTCTGTCCTTACCGGAAGGAACGGAAGACTTTGCGGTGTATTGTGACGCATCTGGACAGGGTTTGGGATGTGTGTTGATGCAACGGGATAAAGTGATCGCTTATGCTTCCAGACAACTACGAACACATGAAAAGAATTACACTACTCATGACTTGGAGTTAGGAGCAGTGGTTTTTGCTTTGAAGATTTGGAGGCATTATTTGTATGGAACTAAGTGCACTATTTATACTGATCATAAGAGTTTGCAACATATCTTTGATCAGAAGGAACTCAATATGAGACAACGACGATGGGTCGAGTTGTTGAACGATTACGAGTGTGCAATTAAGTATCACCCGGGAAAGGCTAATGTCGTAGCCGATGCTTTGAGCAGAAAAGATACAACGGGAACAAGACGGGTTCGCGCACTTATGATGACGATACATACTGACTTACCTGACAAGGTACATAGTGCTCAGATTGAGGCCTTGAAAGCGGAAAACTTAGTACCGGAATCTTTACGAGGAATGGAAGAACAATTGAATGTTAAATCTGATGGAATTCGTTATTTCATTGATCGAATGTGGATACCTTTGTATGGAGGTTTAAGGGAACTCGTGATGGACGAAGCGCACAAGTCCAGATATTCAGTCCATCCGGGATCAGACAAGATGTACCATGACTTGAAGGCACTGTATTGGTGGCCTCATATGAAAGCTGATATTGCTAAGTACGTTAGCAAATGTTTGACTTGTTCGAAAGTCAAAGTTGAATATCAGAAGCCATCTGGTTTACTGCAACAGCCAGAGATACCGATGTGGAAGTGGGAACAGATTTCAATGGATTTTATTACTAAGTTACCCCGTACACCGAGTGGTTGTGATACGATATGGGTAATTGTCGATCGATTAACGAAATCTGCACACTTCTTAGCAATCAAAGAAACTGACAAGATGGAGAAATTGACTCGCATTTACATTAAGGAAGTAGTAGCACGACATGGCGTGCCGATCTCTATCATATCAGATCGAGATGCCCGGTTTACTTCAAATTTTTGGAAATCTCTTCATAAGTCATTGGGGACTCGCTTGGATATGAGTACCGCTTATCACCCACAGACCGATGGTCAAAGTGAACGAACGATTCAAACGCTCGAGGATATGTTACGAGCTTGTGTAATTGACTTTGGTGATAGCTGGGAGAATCATTTACCGTTGGTGGAATTCTCTTACAATAATAGTTATCATACAAGTATTCAAGCAGCACCGTTTGAAGCTTTGTATGGTCGCAAATGTCGTTCACCAGTTTGCTGGGCTGAAATTGGTGACAGTCAATTAACAGGTCCTGAACTGGTGCATGAAACAACAGAGAAGATAGTTCAAATCCGAAACCGTATGGCAGCGGCTCGGGATCGACAGAAGAGTTATGCAGACAAACGTCGCAAACCGTTGGAATTTCAAGTAGGAGACCGAGTTCTTCTAAAGGTGTCACCTTGGAAAGGTGTGATACGATTCGGCAAGCGCGGCAAGCTTAGTCCACGTTACGTAGGACCTTTTGAAATTCTGAAAAGGATTGGTCCGGTTGCGTACCAACTCAAACTACCGGATGAACTCAGTGGAGTTCATGATGTATTTCATGTGTCGAACTTAAAGAAATGTCTTTCTGATGAGACATTGATTGTACCGTTGGAAGAAATACAAGTAGATGAACAACTGCGATTCATTGAAGAACCAGCAGAAATCATGGACCGAGAGGTCAAACAACTGAAGCAAAGCAAGATTCCGATAGTCAAAGTCCGATGGAATTCAAGACGGGGTCCTGAATTCACATGGGAACGGGAAGATCAAATGATGAAGAAATACCCTCATCTATTCAAGACAGCTACTGCTAACACTGAGAGCGCACGTTAAATTTCGGGACGAAATTTCCTTCAACAAGGGGATGACGTGATGCTTTCACACATCAACACTGCAAATTTCAAACTGTAAGCACAAACGTTTTATTTATTCAATTGATTTTGATTTTGTTACAAATATTTGTGCTACATTACATTTTATATGTTTTATGTGCTACATTTCATATGTTACATGTTATGGTAGTGCATACACGATTGGTTACATACATTTTGCTATGTACGGGGTTGCATAGTACATTGGTTACATACACTTTGCTATGTGCGGGGTTGCATAGTACAAACAGTTTCAGACACTCACTAGGTGTGAGGCTACACAACACAGTATGATCAAACACAAACAGTCACAGTTAGGTGAACTAACTAGTGTACATGCAAAACAGTTACATTGAACGATCACAATCGAGTTGTGATGTTTCAAGCATTAGACTTTGTGTGAGAGTACACACAAGCACACAGAAACAGTCACATCACACTAACACGTACGATCTAAACTCGTAAGTAGTTTCCTAACTACTCTTAACACTTGCTAATTTTCGGGACGAAAATTCCTTCAACAAGGGGATGATGTGACAATTCGACTTTTCAAGTTAACCTTGTTAACCTCCGTAGGCCCAACAAGGCCAATGAAGGCCCAATAAGGTCCATGAAGGCCAGTAAAGCCAAAGAAGATCCAGTGAAGTCAAGGAAGACCCAACAAGGCCAATGAAGGCCCAATAAGGTCAATGGAGGCCCAACAAGATCAATTAGGCTCAACATAGTCAATGTAGGCCCAATAAGCCAAGAGAAGCCCAGTAAGGCCCAATAAGGGGCAAGTGAGGCCCAATGTGAACAAAGTAGGCCCATGGAAAGCCAAGGCAGGCCCAGGAAGGCCCAGTGAGGTCAATTGTATTTAAGAGGCCCAATGGGATGAATCAAGCTTGAAACCAGTTAAATTGTGCCATTTAGTGATAATTAGGAATTTTAAAGTAGTTTTGAAAATCAAAACAATATGTTATGGATTTAGAAAAATTCTTAGGAGTTGAGATTAAGCCAAAAATCAGGTTTTTAAGTGTTAATTTCAAGAATTAGTTTATAAATTGAAATAGCAATTGATTTTGACTTCTAAAAGTCAAAATTTGGCTAAACTAATTGGGGAAATTCGAATTTCATGGTTCTTTCAAGTTAAACCCGAATTTAATTACTCATAATCATGCTATTGATGATTACAAATGAGTAGAAGCCGTTATTAGTCCATTAATATGTCGAATTAATAGCAATAGTCGTCCAAAGGTTGTAACCGTTGTAGGACTAAATCAAAACTGTAAAATTTGATTGTAATTCTCACAATTGAGCATTGGCACATCAAAATCGGCATCTTTAGAGTTTTCCTCATACACCAATTCGATCTCAGTAGTTCTAGACAGAAGGATCGATCCAGAGTTGGCCGAACATCAACCTTGAAGTCGAACTCCATTGAATTGAGATCAAACCAGGTAATAATTTGTTCCTACACAACCTAAAGTAGCCGACTAAGGGTTATCTTAAATCAATTTCAACTGTTATCATCGTTTTCATAAAGTTCGAGAGATTAGGGTTCATATAAAAACTGATTTGGGGGTTTTGATCTTAAAGAGTTTAAGAATCAAATTAAAATATATGGATAGTCTCAGAAGATCCCGAATAAGCTAACAGACATGACAATTTCATGTAATGCACACGATGTAGTTGATTTCGATTTCTAGGGTTCTAAGCATAAACGGGTTTGGGGGTTTTGATTTTTAAGAGGTTAATGATCGAATTGAATTACATAGAAAGTTTCATAATGAGCCGATTGAACTAATGCCTAAGTTAATTTGATGTTTCAAACGTGAATTAGAGGATTTCGAATTCAAAAATTGTTTGGTTGAAAACCGAGACTTATGTGGGTCGATTAGAACATATTGTTTATGTTTTGATTGAATTAGAACCACCATTAGGTATTCATAAGTGGTTAGAATGATTAGATTGGGTTGATGAGTGCAATCGAAATCGAAATGGTGGTTAATCGGGGGAAGTAAGCTTCGGCTATAGATGAACAAAGGTATTCGAACTGGAATGTGGTTAAAGGAATTAATTGCTGATATCTTTCGCGATACCCTAGCGGGCTGAGTTGGTAGATGCGTGTGTGTTTATGTGGGGGGTCGCGGGTTCGAATCCGGGTTCCACCATTTTTTTGGATTTTAAATCAATTTTGGGTATTTTTGTCATAACTTTTGCATACGAACTCCGATTAAGCCCGTTCAAGTTGCGTTGGAACCGTAACGAGAATACGAACGTGTTAGGATGATAAAATTCATATTTTAGTCCGAACACGAAATCGCGTATAATTACGTTTAATTAAATAAAATCAAATGTGATTTTATTTAATCGATTTCAGTGACACGCGTACTTTCGTATGCCAAATTCTCACACTCTAACATACGTGTGTTGACTCGTATGTGATTTCAAGCACAAAACGATTATTCGAATAACAATAGGTTATTGTTTAAATCACAGATTCTTCGTAGAGGATTTCTACGCGAGTTTACACATACTTGATCATTCTGCTAAAAACCAAAGGTGCGTACACGGCCCCTTTCTTATTTTAAACTGTTTTGGGGGAGAAAACATGTGCAACAAACTGATTTTTAGATACATAACACTTGCATGAGTTATCTGTTTACATTATGTGAAAACATATCAACTTGAAAGTCCTTACACACCTCGAACCGTTTAGTTTGCTGTAATGCAAAGCGTGGTAGTTGGAAATAGATCTATTAGGTTTGACAAACCTCACCTGGTAGATGGGATCTACGCAGGTGTTTGACTGACCAAACACATTCTTTTACTATTGTTGTGATAGACAATAGTGGCAAGGCGAAAACATGCTATAGCATGGCAACTAGTCAGCTTCGGTGTCGAACACGTATGTAAATAGTTATATGACTAGCTATCATGACTGTGCAATTGTGATTATGTTATCTACAACTTGTTATTCAAACTGATGTTTTGAACACTATGATTACTTAAAACCTGTGTTATGCACCAACCTTTGTGTTGACTTGATTTGCATGTTTTCTCAGGACGTTAAGGCGCGCGTAACAGCTGGCATGGACTAGGAAGATAGAGTCTCATGCATTTCTTTTACTTTGATTATTTAAATCTGAATATTTAAGTACTTTGAATTGTAATGTTTGATTTACAACTGTTTATGGTTTTAAACGCTTCCGCACTTTTTGTAAACTCTGGTTATTATATTTGTTTTAAAGACCAACGTATGTTTTTGAAATTCATATAGAGGTCTTCGCTATGTCTAATGATCTGAGATCCTGGTTTGTCACGTTCCCAAACGGTATGATTCCGTTAGTTGAAATTGGGGGTGTGACAGGGAACTTATGCATAAAGCTCACACCTTTATGCATAAAGTTCGGAACTTTGAGGTTCCAGTGTGTAGATAACACCCTAAGGAACCTAGAACTAGCTCCCCAAAGTCTTAGATGAATTTCTGAGATGTTTAATGATGAAATGATGAGTACACGAAATCATGAGAAGAGGGTACTCGAAATCATACATGTTATTTCGAGTACATGGACAATTCGAGTACAATGGATATTTCGAGTACATGACTACTTCGAATACAAGGGCCATTTCGTGTACAAGGAGTAGTTCGAATACACTTAATGATTTCGAGTTCAATCCATTTCGTGAACTCTAGGGATTTTGTGTACATGGGTTTCGAGTATGGGGTGTTTAATGAACCTCAAGTGTTTCGAATACTTAGCTAAGGTTCGGGAACTTGAGTTTATAACGGGGACTAGTTGGTTATGAGGACCTGGAGTAAATTCTAAGTCTAAGGAGGTGATGTGATGTAATGTAACAAGACGATGTAACTGATGTAGGTCCTTAAGGCCCTAGCTAAGGAGTTCGGCTAAGGATAACAGGAGTCTACTATCAGGTGAGTTCTAGACGCCCTATTTTATGTTTAATGTTTTGGGCTGGCATACATGCTTATTGTTATGTCTATGATGTTATGTGCTTATGATGATGATGAATAAATGATGATATGCCCCGACTATGTATGCATGTTTATGTGTTAGCATGATTTATGCATGAAAGTATGCTAAGTATGACGAATGCATGATAAATGAGTTATGATGATGAATAACATGACATGATAATGATGCTAGCATATGATATGATGATGACTTTATGATAACATGCTTCATGATGATAACTATGAGAATAGTTATAGGAGTATGACAAGGTCCTAGGTTTCTAGGATGGAAGTATGATATGTAGGCATGATGCCATGATGTTATGATATGATAACGATGCTAGCATGATATGTGCATGATGCTAGGATGCTATGATGATATGATGAAATGATGCTAGTATGACATGCCTAAGATGCCATGATGACTACGATAAATGATGTTATGATGCTAGCAGGAAATGTTATGATGATTATGGTAAAAGATGATATAAAGCTAGTATATCATGTGTGACGAATGAAAGATGTTCCTATACGTGTTATAGGATATGTATGAATGATGTACCAGTTCTTGTGCTGGGTAGGTATGATAGTCAACCATGACTATAACTGGGTATGATAGTCAACCTTGACTATAACTGGGTATGATAGTCAACCAGGACTATAACTGGGTATGATAGTCAACCACGACTATAACTGGTTATGATAGTCAACCACGACTATAACTGGGTATGATAGTCAACCATGACTATAACTGGGTACGATAGTCAACCACGACTATAACTGGGTATGTAGCCTTGTGCCGGCATAAGCCCACTGCTCGTATGGTAACAGTGGAACGTATGATGATGATGTTAAGGATGTTATGTGCTAAGGTTATGGACCATGTGTATGAAATGATGTTTATGTTAAGTATGTTTAATGTTGTTTTATGAAAACTAGAACTCACCAGCGTAAGCTGACTTGATTTAGCATGTATGTCAGGTTAAGGCTAAGGGGAAAGAGGTTATGGAGCTCGGGGCATCAGGATAAGGAATTCGATGGTTTTGGAAAATCCGTTATGTTTTGATACAGACACTTTATTGATTTTTGTTTATCAAACTATGTTTATATTTCCGCTACATGATTATGAAAGTTTTTAGTTTAAGAGCTATGTGTTATGACGAAACCAACCCCTGCGAGGTGCCCGGTTTCGGGGCCTCACAGGCCATTCGGCCGAAGCATAACCCATGCGACCTAGGGCCTTTCGGCCCGCCTGTGGCTAAGGCCATTCGGCCATAGCAGCCTCCACACTAAAGCCCTCACCTCTCGACCTTCTTGCCTCACTTCAACTTCTCACCAGTTTCTATACTATTCTAAGGTGTTAGTGTGAAATTCCTAGGGGTTGGAAGGGTGTAAAACCAACTCCAAGGAGGTTCGAATTTAAGTGGGAGAAAACCCTAAAATCGCCATCTTTGCATCGTAATTTGCTTCGATTCCAGGGTTTTCATGGCATATACCTTGTACTTTCATGTAGAGGAAGACGAGAGCTTCGATTTGGCACCAAGATGGAGTGATTTGGTCAAGAAATGGAGAAGTTATGGAGGTTTGAAGTTTGAAATTTCTAGAGAGAGAAAGTACCGGGTTTTTGATTTTAGAGAGAGAGAGTGAAAGGGTTAAATGAAGAAGATGATTCATTTGGGGTATTTATACCCCGAGTGAGTTCGGGTTCGTTTCGGTTGCTCGGTTTCGCGTAAATGTCGGTTTCGTTTCATTTTTCGTAACGAAACGTTACGGTTTTAAAACAAAGTTCCTAAATTTATTTTAGGTGATTATTCCTAGTAAATTAACTAAATATCTTTCGATTATTTAAATTTTCTGAAAATATTTAATTTACTGTTTAAAATCGAATCATACAGTCGTCGCGCGTATTCGTTCGAATCGTCACCCGTACGAACACCACGATAACTATACTTTTCAACATGGTTTTCTAATTATCGGATATCATTCAGAACGTTAAACCTTCATATATATTCGTATAGATCGTCACCTATACGAATAATCTGTCAATTTAGCATTCACGTAACGACATCCGCGTTGTTTTGTTCTCTAAAGCGTCACATACGTTTATACTTAATAAACTCCTAACTAACAATCACATGATGGTTCTGTATTGCCAGCTAATTATCTGATGAACCATGGTTCTGAGTTTTGCTTCTGAAATGAGTTTGAATCTGTTCTATGATAACATGAAATGATAACGATGTATGAACAACAACTGAATTATGTACTTAATTCACTGTTCATGTTACTGTGTTGATCACTGTTCCGGTGACGTTTCCGGCACTGGTGTTACACGAACCTACTATATGCAGGCACTCGAACATATGTGGGCACCCAAACTCGTATACGAGTGCCCGAATCTCATGTACGGGCGTTCGCCATTAAAATGTGTAGACGTCCGCCTTTTAAAACACATGCGTCTCACTTTATTTTTGTATATAAACTAGAAAAGTTCCTGCACGCTGCGGCGTGTGGTATGATTTTGATTCGTGTGTTAATGTGTGGTTGTATGATTAAAGGAAACCTATGAAGTCATTACTGATTTGTTATGAATATGAAAACGTAGATAGACATAATTGTGCCCTATATGTTGCGGCATATGAATTTAAAAAAAAATCATAGGACAAACTATAAGAAAACGTATAAGCAAAATTGCATGAAACGACGTGTTTACGAATTTTATTAAGTACGTTGCACCTTAGGACCTTTCATTTTGAATAGTAATATTTTAGCGGCTTTCTGATTAATGTACGTTGTTGTGATTCGTAAGACATTCTCTATCCAGCCTATGTAATCTGTTTATTGCATAGGCGAGGCTTTTAAAGGGTCGCCTTTTTTTGTCCATAGTGTTAATTTTTCGGCCGAAAGGTTATTTTTAGTTAAAAATAGTGGTTTCGTCCCCTTACTTCAGAAAATTAACATGTGTTCTGGGTCCCGTAAATTTCCGCCCTCCTCAAAACATTCAAGTTTCGTCACTGGTTCATTGACAAAGATTGGTAGTTTTATAGAACTATATTTATAAAACAACTTGTTCAACTTGTTCGCGTACAATCTAATTACGCCTTTACAAAATTTATAAATGTATTTCCGCCCCATTCTCTTAGACACATGTAAATACTCATCAAACGAATCGCTGCTAGTGCCGTAGGCTAGTTGGCGTATTGCAGAAGTACATTTCTGAAGACCGGAAAACCCGATCTTACCTCTTCCGTCACACCTTTGTTAAAAAAAATCATATTTTTGTTCCAAATCATTACACACTCGTGAAAAAAGATTCTGACTCATACGAAAGCGACGCCGAAATAAATGTTCGGGGTACTTCGGATTTTTTTGAAAAATAATCTTCAACAAGACGTGCGTGAGTTCCAAGACGATCTCGATTAATTCGTGCTCTTCTAGTTAGAACAGGTCTTTCAACTTTTTGTCTAATGATGTCGAGAGTAAGTTGTGCGGCTTCGATTAAAAAATCTTCGCCTTCGCTAAAATCATCATCTTCCCGTAAAAACTGCATTTTTGTAAAAATACTAATTTTTTGTTTGATTTTTTTTATGTGATGTGAAGATTAAAGAGTGAGTGATATGAAGAAAAAATTAGTGTGTGATGTTGTATATATATGTTTTATTTAAAAAAAATTAATTTTTTTTAATGATGTAACGGTCGAATGTTTTGGGGTCCAACGGCTCTCTAAACCGTTGCCCCACTTACGCCCAATAGCCATATATGCCACTCACGCCCACAAGGGGGCGGTGTGCCATGCCCCATCACGCCCAAATAACGCCCACTCAAGGGGCACACCCACCGGTCTTAAAGTTGAACATTTGTCAATTCTTAATAATGTTGTGTGTTGTACAACATGTGTATATGTTCTTGAGAGTACCGAGATGTACTTGTTAATGGTGTAGCATGACTCGAGACTAATGATTGTTTCAAAGTACGATTGCTGATCTGATTTTGTAACTGCTTATATTGTGTCTCTCTGCACGAAAATTGGTGATATGTTAGTGTCCAAGAAGAGATTCAGAAAGATACAAATTTCTATTGTGAAGGTCTAAGAGTTATTGTATATGGTTAGCTTATTTTCTTATTTGTATCAAGTACTTTAACTGTGACAAAGTTATAATATGATGGAGCATACAATTGTTTTCTTAATAGATTAGTTGTATATATTATGTGGAAAACCAATTTGTATAAGCGATAATCAACATATTATTCTTGTTGTTAAATTTGTTTCATGCAACTCGGCTTCTTTTTATTACACAAAAGTCAACCGATTACATTGAATAAAACAATTTTGTTTTCAACTTGTATAACAAATATACAAACGTACCTAGTATATTCATACTCTTCAGTAGGGTCTGAGGAGAAGGATGAAGACAAACCTGACCCCTATCCCAGTTGGGATAGAGATGCTGCTTCGAATATGTCTCCGGCTCAAAGTTATCATTTGAAGTTAATCATCCCAACACTTTTAACGTTATTTTTACAAAAATAAGTAAAATAACGTTAAAATTAGTGCAATTTTACTTTTGTCCCTTAAGAGCTCACACACATATACGTTATATGCATGCACCGCAAATGGGGCATCATTTTCAACTTGTATATGTTTACTAACTAGTGGCTTTCCCGCGAGCTACCGCAAGTATTCTGCCACGATTCCGTGTATCAAAACACATATATGTGTTGTTACTTTGACGTAAAGCCCTAAAGGTTAGCTGTTGTAAAAGTGATCACTTGACCAACATAAGTATTCAATCATAATAGCATACTACTAAGGAATAAGAACGCAAACATAACTATATAAGTACACATTGATAAATCATAAAACCAAACCATAAAAAAACTTTACGTTTTCTAGTTGTTATTATTATTTGAATAGTATTATTTAACTATTTAGGAACATTTAGTTATTAATGTTATTTAACTATTATTATTAGGTAAATAATATTATTAAATTTAAATATTTTGTGAAGTAATTACAATCAAAATGATATAAACGATACAAATATCTGATAATGTCCATACAGGTTATAAACCTTCGAATAACACACAAAATTTCTGCGATCATTTGGGTTCGAAATTTATATAAACGTTCGTGAGGTAATTGCGGTCAAGTTAATATAATCATGACTATCATCCGATAACATAAAAACATGTTAAAACCATGTAAACATTAAAAATATGTTAGTAAAATAGAAGAGAGGTTTAAAAATAAAAGTACAAAAATTCTAAGTCCAAATTGAAACTTTAACATTAATTAATGTTTATGTGAAAGAGGACCTTTTTGAGGGGTGCAATTTTTTTTGAAGCAATTCGTACCAAGTGGCGGCTCATGCAAGCAAATTGTACATAATGCACCAATTGTAGTAAATTATGAACAGTAAATGGTAATTGTATTATTAAATAATTTGTTTTAACATTGAATCCTTCATTTAATTTTTCTAATCTCTTTGTGCTTTAATTTTTTATGCAGTTGAGATGGTACAACTTGTCACTATAACCTATTTGTGATAATATAGGATCATAAAAAGTGATAGAAATGTTGCAATTATCATATTCAGTGGGTCATTGTTTTCCAAGCTGTAATGAGCCACTATTGACAGCCTATGTTGGCACAAAAGAACTACCCATGGAGATTGACATATCCATAATTGGGTTCTGCAACTCATATATGCCTAATATCCTCTGTTTATGACCTTTCTTAAATAAATTATAAAACTATTAAAGATACCGAATCAGAAAAGTTTTAAAATCCAGAAGAAGCAATCCAAAGAAATCAAATTGAAAACTTTTTTCAAATTGAAACAACGAAAAACAAAGGCAAGAAGAAGACATTAGAAATAATAGATTAACCAAATTCAGACTGAAAAGAAACCCAAGAAATAATTTTGGTTTAATTCCCCTAATTCTTAATAAATTATCAGTAAATATTATGTATATCATTATATGGATATACATTTTTTACAGTTGATTGAAGGACGGGTTGGAAGACTAATAAACTCGAGATCTAGAGAAGTTCAAAAGAGTCGACCGTTAAATTTGCGACGGACAATTTTATCACCGTCCTTTGTTAATTATATGTTAGACTCGTGTAGCAAAAATACTACTAAGGTTACTAATGGCAAATTTACTATGTTCCCTTCTTTTGTTGATGTTGATTATGTGTATTTTCCGTTTTGTTTTCAACGTTAAGACTCGTGTCTTCTTAAAGTTGATCTGAACACGCTAGATCCTGATTTCTATTACTACAAAAGAATATCTAGTGAAAATTAACTTTCATCCCGTATTGTAGAAGATTGTTATATATTTTACAGCGTTATTGGTGAACATTTGTTACTAGAAAGTTACAAGAGGTTCGAAAACATGTATATCATTTGGAGTTAACGATGATTTTATCAAGTCTCCAAATTAATTAATGGGAAATGAAGGTGTTTATTTTAGTATGCCGATGGAGCGTTTAGTTACTCGAAAATCATTTAATTTAGTAGAAGGTTTTAAAAATTGTTGTATCTCTTATCATTCATTCATGGCCGAACAAATTTATTTCCGACGTTTTGATTCAAAAATTAGTTTTGTTTGACGAGTTGCATCACCTTATATTTATAGCAATAAAATTAAGAATAAATGTTTAAAAATATTTAAAATATAACGTAAAGAATTCGTACGGTTATATAGGTGCTCGCCCGTACGTGGGTATCAACTACAAGCATTGTTGAAATAATTATCCAATATACAGGTGCCGCCCGTACCCCTAATTAAAAGTACAGGCTCCATCCGTACAAGTACACACCTGTAGAGAACTCGTTGACGCCTACAAACAAAAGATTTTAAACTTTTCCCTCCCATCATCTCTTACGGTCGGCGCCTACAAAATCTAAAAAAAGAAACACTTGGACCACACCAAGATGCACGTGATTTAACTATACATTCAATTTGTCGGCAAATGATCGGGAACTCTACGAGTCAGTACACACAACTTTTGGTTCGGGACCACACACAAGCAACTTTTGGTTCAGTACACGAAAACATTTTTGATAACGAAGATATTGTTTGTATTTGTTTATTGTTACTTCTTTATTCATTTTTTGTGGGTGTCAAAACAAATAAACTCGTTGAACAAGGGCGTATGGTTTTGGTTGACGATTTAGTGTGACAACTGGCATGCTTGCATAGATTAAATTTGTAGTTTAATTGTGTAAAAATACTATCATGTGTGAAATACAAAACGATGATACATACACAGTTCAATAAAATAGATATTTTATACAAAGTATGGATGTTTTACAAAACACACATAAATGAAACAAGGAAACACAAATATCGGGTGAGGAAAACAAGTAAATAACTTCAAACGGATAACATTACTGGAGTACTATACTAACAGTGTATGCGTGTAGATGACGATTCATACGGATATATTTGTCAGACTTAATATTCCAAGTGATATCCTTAAACTAGAAAAGCCAGTCAGAATGATCAAACGAACGTGAGGTTTTTATAGGTGACGATCTGTACAAATACTTACGATTGAACATAATTCGTACAACTCCAAACTCGACCCGTACGAGTGAGCAAGCCATTCGTACGAGTCAGTCGTACGAATGACTCATTCGTACGAAAACTCGAGTATAAAAACAACACTTATGTTTTTCATCTCATTTTTCACCCAAATCACCCAAACGAAAACCCTATTCGCCCCTCACAAATTTTCGGTCATTTTCCCACGAAAACGGACCATTTTAGTCTCAAAATCGTGAGTATTTCATCACCATCATCTCCATTTCAAGGTCTCCACCATAACCGGACGTTTTCCGACAAATCCTAGCATCACAGTGAGTAATAGCATCGATCCACGACACCAAAACACTCCAAAATGGTTTACTATCATTTTCGACCATAAAAACATCAAAAATAACTCACAATTTCAAAAATGGCATTGTTGGTGGAATTACAGGCGAATGAGCCGCGCGAAAGACTCATTTGTACGAATGAGTAACTCATTCGACTGACAATAACACGAGAATGAGTTTTTGGACGAATGAACATAGGGACGAATGAAATGGACTCATTCGCATGATGACGCATGCGAATGAGTAACCCATTTGTATGGATGGACATCTGAATGGAATTATCCATTCGTAGGGTTTCATTCTCATGGATGAAGGCCATTCGTATGAAGAGTCCATTCGTTCCAAAAGACTTCAAAAAAAGGCTAAGTGGTTGACGTTTCACCAATACTCACAGTACCGGTAGAACCAATCCTTAGCATAAACTTCATAACTAATAATAATAATTTGAAATGAACATACACGCCCGAGAACCAATCATAAACAACAGAAACTGAATGTGTAATACGTGAAACCACATGATTCAAACCAAGTGAATACATCGGGCGCATATTTCGACGATCCCCCGACCCATAACAACAAGTGAGTTCATAATTGTAACCTTTGGGATTTTTCTTAAAACAATTTGTAAATGAAACTTTGGCTCAATTTGAATAAATTTATAATTTATAAGACAAAGCAAGACATTAATATATATTATTACAAAAGTTGTTTTATATATATATATATACTAGGTTAAACCCCGTGTGTTACACGGGTTGAAAACTAAAATGTATACTACTTTGTAAGAAACTTGTTTTAAAAAAAAAATTCTAAAAAAACTTATTTTTACAAAGCTTATGTTTTTCCTAAAACTACAAATTTAAAATAATTCTTACTTTTTTAAAAAAAAAATTGATTTTTAGAAAAAAAAAATCATGTGTTGTGAACTTTTTTAAGTGTTTCTTTAATAAAGAAAAAAGATTTCATATTTAATTTATTAAAACTATTTTTTTAATATGAAAAGGTATATGATATCGTTAGTTATTTGATTTATAATTATTTAATAAATTAGAGAATATAATTATAATTATTATAATCATTTAAAATGAGAAAGAATGATTGAGAGCATAAAAAATGACATGTGACAATAGTAATCTAAAAAAGATACATGTGGCAAAATAGATGTTTATTTATTATAATAGTAAGATAAGATAAGATAAGATATATATATATATATATATATATATATATATATATATTATATATATATATATATATATATATATATATATATATATATATATATATATATATATGGGGGAAGGTTTCTCTAAAAAGTCTATTTTGCCTAAGAAGGCTAAGAAGAATTTTCAAAAACACAAAATCCGACTCAAACAAACTCCGATTAAATTCATTTTTACATCACTGGAACCGTCTTGATGAACACTAAAACACAAACATTAAATTGTAAACAATAAACCCAAATATTAAAACCAAAACTTTAAAAACAAACCATAAAGCTAAAGATAAAACCTAAAAAGCCAAAACCAAGCCCTAAAATCTAAACTTTAAAAGTTGTTATTAAAACTAAAACTTAAAAGCTAATATTGTAGGGTTTGATGAAATGATTCCAACGTCATCAAAATAAGTTCAATCGGAGTTCGTTTAGGTCGGTTTTCGAGGTTTTAAAAATCCTTTTTAGCCTTCTTAGGCAAAATGGACTTTTTATTTGATCTTTCCCCTATATATATGTATATACAATGTTGTAGAAATCACTAGGCGCTAGTCGGGCGGTGGGATGGGGACTAGGGATTAATCGGAATTAATCGGCCAACTAATCGGCCTAATCGGATAGTCGGGCCTAGTCGGCCTTAGGGTACTAGCGATTAATCGACGGATTAATCGGCCTAGTCGGGGATTTTTACAACTATGTGTATATATGTGTGTATATATATAGACATATATATGAAAACTTTCATAAAACTTATTATATATATCTATATACCTATTAATATATTAACAGGCTTGTGGTGGTGGTGGTGGTGGGTGAAAGACTTTATTAGTTGATTTGAATTATAATTATTTTAAGTAACTAATAAACACATTTCTTTTTTAAGAGTTTGAAATAAAATAAAACAAGTTATAAAATTAGACAAAATAGTTTTACATAAAATATTAAAGTTAAAAGTAGGGCTGTTTAAAAAACTCGCGGCTCGAGGCTTGCTCGAAGTTCGCTCGAAAAAAGCTCGGCTCGAAAAGAGCTCGGCTCGAAAAAAGCTCGAAAAAAATGAGCCGAGCCCGAGCCAGGGTTGGCTCGGCTCGAGCTCGGCTCGTGGCTCGACTCGTTGGCTCGGTTCGTGGCTCGGCTCGATTTTTAACATATATATATATATACACACACACATATGTTATATTACACACAAATATATGTATATAAATATATATAACATACATATATATTATACATAATATATATATATATATATATATATATATATATATATAAATTTATAAGATATTTATATATATTTAATATCTTATACATAAATTTATATATATATATATATATTATGTATAATATATATGTATGTGTATGTAAACACACACACATATAATACACACACACACATATAGATATATTAAATTTTATATATAATTATGTGTGTATATATATATTAGATTATATATATAATAGATTTTATATATATTTAATTTTATATATTAGATTTTATATATATTATATATGTATGTATGTATGTAAAGTGGAGGAGGTTTAAAAAAAAAAAAACAAAAGAAAACAAAAACTCGAGCTGGCTCGTGGCTCGGCTCGAGGCTCGAGTTTCTTTACGAGCTCGAGCTCGATTTTTTGGCTCGAAAAAATTTCCGAGCTGGCTCGGCTTGGCTCGAAATGTCTCGAACTCGAGCTCGAGCTCGGCCTGGCTCGGCTCGGCTCGGCTCGATTACAGCCCTAGTTAAAAGTTTGAGGGATCAAAGGAGTAAGAAACAAAATCTGATTTTAAGTATAAAACTCTTAAGTGAAAATTGTAAAGAATCAGAAAAAGGAAGGACCAAGGTTGTCAATTCTGAAATTTCCTTTTCTTCCCCATGGTTCTCGTTCGAACCCTTTCCTCCGGCGGTTTCGGATCAAAATCAACCCAAAACATAGAAATTAAAATCAAACTTTAACCGAAATACGTTTTAACTAAGATTACGCACCTAAATGTTTGATTAAGTTGGATTTTAATGCTCATTGCACCGCGTTAACTATAACCGAACGTTTATGGTCCAACCGTAACATAAAATCGATCAAAACGAAAACCAAAGTTCAAATTGAGGATGCACGAACATTTTCGATTTCAATCTGAAACTTATAAGCCAAGAATCACTCTCTGAGGCGCTCTACAACATTCGATCGGGTTTGTGAAGCATCAAGAACTGTTCTTCACACGAATCCACACAAATCGTATTCAATCCAAGTGAACATTACATGCATTAGACTCGGTTTATGATAAGGAACAATAACCCTAAGATTTTACAGCCTCAAAGTTTCTCAAACGATCGAATTTGATTGTATTCAGTTTAGGGTTCATAAGATTTGGAGTGAACTCTTTACAGTGTTTAAGTTTAATTCGAAACCAAGAAACTCAACAAACTCATCACCCATTTGACCGTTTTTGACCACTATTTACACACCAAAATTTTTGTAAATTTTTTTGAAAAAAAGACAAACCTTATGATTTATTATACTTTTATCCTCAACGTTATTTTAGTTTGCATAGTTAAAAATAAAGTTTATATTAGCATTGTATTTTCATTTAACAATTTATATTATTGATTTTTATAAAAAAAAATAGACTATTTTGAATTTAACAACTTTTGGCTAGTAAATGTTTAGATTATTATATAAAGTTTTACTTACACATTATTTTAGATTTCACAAGAATGTTTAACAACGTTTAAATTATTTATTTTTAATGATAAAATAATTTTTAAAAATATATTATTTTATTTCAACAAACATGAATAAATTTTGTTCAAAAAAATTCATTTAGTAAATCAATTACTTGAATCCATTTAAAAGAAATATTAAGATTTATTATAAATATAGTCATTTACAAATTATAAAGTTTTTATGTTACACATTTCATTATATTACAAAACTCATTCATTTATAATATTTTATTTAAACATATTTAAATAAAATATTAGTAATCATAAACTTAATTATAAAACTAATAAAGTTATTCTTTTATACTAATTTATGGAAAAAATTTAAAGTAATATTTTATTTATTCTTTTACACAAATGGTTTAAATAAATATTATTTGTAAACTAATAAGTTTAAACCATGGATTTAAACTCAAAACTCTTTAAGAAGAACCATGGTCAAACTTTAGTTACAATACTTAGACTAAGACATTATTTTAAACATTAAGGTGAATGATAGAATTACTTTGCTGTACAAAATCATTATCAAAGTCATTTGGAAAGCAAAAACAAGTGAGTTTCTCATATCCGTTTTTACAATTTGTAATGTTTTGGGATGTTACACATGCCTTAGACACAAACATTATTATTCATGATACAAAACCATTTGTAGATGCAAAAGCCTTAGTTCTAGATTGAATAGGTTTGATTGTTATATGTGCTTTACTTATTGCAAACATTTGTTTAGGATAGAAGACGTTTCATACATAAACATAAACATACATTAGTAGCTTGGAATGGTTAGTTACCTTCCTCACATAGACTTAGGTCTTTGTGTAAATAAGTGAAAATGCGCATTCATCTCAAACTTATGAATTACTTGTTTAAACCTATGACCTAGCTAGTCTAGATTTGAACATTGTGATGGCACTTGTTTGGAGACATTGGTTGAAGAACATAGTGTTCTAATTGTGTTACAATGATGTTCAAAAAAAGAATTCAAGATTCGGCTTCGTTTTGGCAAAGTTAATGGGTTATCGCTCCAAGAGTGGGTTATTATTTGAACACTTCCCTATATATACATATCTATGAGTTCTCATCAACTATGCAAATAGTTGATCAAACTCTATTTTACATGTGTAACAGGTTAAAGCTATGGATGAAGATCATTTAGGAATTACAGGACCTAGTTTAATTTTAATCAAGCTATTGTAATGACAATTATGTTGTAATGATTGTTTTGAATGTTATTGAATGATCATGTTGAATGACAATTATGCTGGCTTTAAATGAGAATGTTTAAATATGAAACTTACAAATAGCACCATGAGCTTTTGGACAATTACAACTCGCACCCCGACGTATTCGGCCGTCGGTCGGGGTGTGACAATAATCGCCTTTTCTTTAACTTTTTGCCTTCCAAATCACGAGGCTGAGAACATGTAAACATCCATTTTTACAATTCAAGTAAACGTGTTAAATTTCAATGTGTCACAGCTATCAAAACGCAACTAGAGGGATGAGCGAGTAGTGATTTCAAATCTTTTTCTAAATTTTCTTTACTGGTTCAAGAGGAAAACGACACAATTTGAGAAATGTGTTAATTTTACTAGGTCGAATCATTAACAATTTCAACGACCCAAATACAATGCAAACAATAAGTTTAGTAAGGTATATGTCTTACATAATCCACTTAACATGTGCACAACGAAACAAGAACGAATAGAACGTGAAACGAGAAGTTACGCCTAAACGATTGAACCAGACACCTATTGTAACATCTGTGCCGGAATCGTTACCGGAACAGTAAACTGTACAGTAACTTGTACAGTAACTCAGGTACGCTTTACGTGAAAAACTAGATTATGCTATTGATACATTTTGATTTAACATGAAACTATTAAACGATTGTCTGAAGCTGACTGAAACCTTAGAGTTTAACAGTTAGAAACATGTCAGACAACACAGTGTTGAAACACAGATACTTGATATGATACTATTGTGTATAAACGTATGTGAGGTTAACAAAACAAAACTTTAACGGTTATTATTATGGAATGCTAAACAGACAAATTATTCGTATAGGTGACAATCTGTACGAATGATTCTGATAGTTTAACGATCTGAAATAATGACTGAACAATAGAAAACAAAAATCAGAAAGTGAAACGTACGATCGTGTTCGTACAGTTAGCGCTCTGTACGAAGACGCGCGTAAGTGACGTTTTCTAACGAAACGAAACGAAACGAAAGACGATTCGAACGATAATAAAGTTAAGGAAATATAATATTTCCTGATTTACAATTTTGAAACTCATCATAAATAAACTAAAACAAAACTATTTTAATTTCAGGCGCGTAAAACAAAATACGTGAATAATTAATGAAACGCGTTAAAAATAATAAATTACGTTAAATCATTTAAGAATAATAATATTTAACATATTTCTATAAATAATCACCCACCAAATACTTAAAATAAATCCTTTTTATTTAATTATGTAATTATGCGCGCGTTGCGATCCGGAAACGCAACGGAGACGAAAACCGAGCGACCGAAACGAACCCGAAATACCCACGGGGTATTTAAACACCAAAGGTGGCATTTAATTCATTTTTCTCAAAAACCTCTCTCTCTACTCTCTTTTCCCGTTCATCTCTTCATCTAGCCACAAATCCAACTTTCAAGCTTCATAATTTCTTCAATTGTGGACGGAATCAAGCAAACTCGGTGTCTAAACGAAGCTCTCATCGTCCTCTATCGAGAAGTACAGCTGATCGGAGCGTTCACCCACTGGAAAATCAGGTATGAGCCATAGAATAAACGGAATAATAGGGTTTTCTAAACCCACTGTTGATCACCACCTTAAAAATCCGGTTAACCCACCTTTGAACCATGAACGCACGACTCATTGAAACCATCTAGAACACCACGATCATCAGAAAGTAATTTCCTCATAACAAGAAGCTTGGAAATCGGCCCATGAACAGGGTTCGCGAGGCTCCACTGGCCGAACCTGTGCAACAGCAAGAATGGCCGAACCCTACATGGTCGGCGAGTCATGTAGCCACGAACCTTTTTAAATGGCGAACCTTCTGCAAAGGCTGAACGAACCCTGGGTGCTGCGAACCATGCAAACCACGAGCCCAACTCCATGAACCTATGGGGGGACAAACCTGACCCAGTGGACTAAGCAGCGAACCTTGTTACTTCCACCGAACCCTTTTCAGACAATGCCCCGAACCTTCTGGTCATAACCGACGAACCCTAGCCCAGAGGCGAACCTTCTCATCCAAGCAGAACTGCCGAACCCTCATGTGCACTTGTGGTATACGAACCTTCTGCCGACCCTGAGCGAGCCTATGAACAGCAACATGCAACCGAACTCTGGAAACCATCAAGGTTCGCTGATGAAGAAACCACACCCCAACCGGTTGGAACAAATGCAATTGCTGTGGCCCATCAAGGATATTCCAGGCCCAATATCATTAATTCAACTATCCCTTCTTTTGTGTAGCCCAGCACCGTATATGGTCACCTCTACTTGGCCCATGTGATTGCTACTTCGGTCCAAGTGATGAGCCCAAGTCGAATTGGTTAGGCCATCTGTGACCAACTTGGCCCAAAATAGACACTCTCGGCCCAAGGATAATTACACAGTCAAAAGAACAATCGGCCCATTTGATTAGCCACATGAATTCTCTTAGTCCAATAGACTAAGTAGGCCCATTTTTCGTTTTAATTCACTTGGCCCAAGTTTGGTTATCTCGGCCGAATTAACTAGATCATTAAGGTTGACTTAACCTTATAGTTAGGCCATGTATCTAGATTAATTCTCATTCTGCCCAAGGCCCAATTCATGGGCCCAAACTTTTGATTTTTGATCCAAGGCTAGCAACCGGCCCAACGCATGTTACTTGGCCCACTTAATCACGAGGTTAACAAATAAAGTTAATATTTAATCAACGAACGCATGAATGACTAGGATGGTTCATTATTAAAACAAAAAGTAGTGAATTCCAATTTAAGGAATTTATAAACTTAAAACATTAAGCATACGAGGGTTATGATTTAATTAAATTATTCCCATCTAACAACGTCTTTCATCATAACAAGACTAACCTGTGGGGTTTAAACCATAAATCTAAATTAATCTTGAGTTTACATGCTAAGCTTTATAACAAAACAATTATCGCACAATGGCAGTTTGAGATGTCAAAAATGGTTTAGAAGCTAAACATACAACATAAGTACATGACCTAACAAAAAAATCTAAGTGGTTAAGTGGGAGTACATGCTTTAACTAGCAAACGAGGCCGAATAAAGAACGAGACTTATAGGTGTTAGCCTACTTTAAGGCTAACACTTACACGCGTACTTATCGATTTTAATGTATACTTACAAACTACAAACAACATGAAATCAATACAGGAACGTGAATACCACTACGAACACACAACAAAGAGCGCGTGCATTCTTGTTTAACTTAGTCAACCACTACTACTACCAGGTGAGTTCATTTGTCCCTTTTCAAACTTATTTGTTTTACTTCGGGACTGAGAAGCATGTTAAACATTTTCACAAAATCATTGAATTGTTATCTAATGCTTTAAACATAAACTTGATACTTATGTTGAAAATTATTTGTGAAACTTAGTAAACATTGAAAAGCAATAGACTTGAAACATATACACTGAGCTTGATGCTTGAAACCATATGATGGATGCTTATGAGACTTGATGATTATACTTGGGAAAACTTTAAGCTATAAACATGAGACTGGAGGTCTATACTTGTGAAACTTTATACTTCAAACATGAGACTGGAGGTCTATACTTGTGAAACTTTATACTTTAAGCATGAGACTAGAGGTCTATACTTGTGAAACTTTGGGATTTAAACATGAGACTTGATGCAAACTTATAGAATTCATGATGAAACAATGTGTGAAAACTTGAAACTATATACTTGAGGCTTACAATATAGATTTGAAGCCTAAACTTTATAAACTCTTGTGATATAAACTCAATACATAAACTTTGAGCTAAATACTTATGATATAAGCTGGGTGCTTAAACTATACAATTGAGGTTTAAATTTATAAACTCTATGTTTAACTATATACAAAATCATAAGGTTTTGAAAATACTTTAAATAAACACTTATGCTTTATACAATTATTTCATAAAGTTAATGTTCTACTCCTTTAATAAAGTATTAAATTACTTTGCACTTACAATGATTTGCATAAACTTAATTGGAAACATATATTCTTGGGAATACTTATATACGTGAGATGTCTGAAACACTTGGAAGCTTAATACACTTAGAATACTTGAACACGTGAACACTTGATGCATATGGGATACTTGAATACTTGAATGCATAATATACTTTGGATACATGAACACTTGGAATACTTGATACATATGGGATACTTGAATACTTGAATGCATGATATACTTTGGATACATGAACACTTGGAATGCTTGATACATTTGGATGCTTGAACACTTGAATGCTTGAAGCATTGGAATGCTTAAACAAAAGACTGATTGACCGCCGCGTGTTGACCTGTGTGTCAACCCCTACTAGTCATCAGTGAAACTATGTGAATGCTTGAGACTTGTATGCATAAACTTTCGGACTTTGTAAGACAGACTGTTGGCCGCCGCGTGTTGACCTGTGAGTCAACCCCTACTAGTCATCAGTGTTCTTCTTTGTCAGAGTCATGTAAGACAGACTGATTGGCCGCCACGTGTTGACCTGTGTGTCAACCCCTACTAGTCATTCAGTGTTCTTCTTGATTCAGCCATGGTTATGATAAGTGACTAGAATGATTGGGTTCTTCTTGTTGACTTTGTGTTAACTTGAAGGTTCCTTTATCAAAACATGTCACAAGTCATATTTAGGATCATTATGGACCGATGTTGAATTCCTAAGGGTTTCAACTGTCCATAATGGTACCTCTCAGACTTGATACTACTTTGTGCGTGTTGAAGGGTAGGTAAGACGCTTAATTATCATTAACATCAATGTCCTATGCGACTTAGTATATGGTGGGACGGCGTCTGGGCGGGTCGTAGGCTCGACTCAGGGGTATGCCCTATATATAAGCATACCGAGTTAGATGATACAGGCGGTGTTAATGAGATTAAGGTCGTTACCTAGGGGGAAACATAAATGCTTTTGGGTCGATACATAAAATTTTAAACACGATGCTTGATAAACTTATATTGAGACTAATACATACAAATGCTATAGACTTGTAAACTTTGAAACATTAAACTAGAGTCAAGATGAAGAATGAATCGAATGGTAGGTAAAATGTTTAATTATCATTAATAGCAATAACCTTAACGAGGTTAAGGTTTTACCAAAGAGGTTGTAAAAGCTATTTTACAAATACTAAAACTACATGAACTCACCAACCATTGTGTTGCCTTTGTTTTCTTACATGCTTTCTCAGGTGACGCACATGAATAAACTTAAGCTTTTGGATTGCATACTAGGATGTCAGTTAGCAGACCTAGTATACTTTTGGAAGCACATGTTTTGCTATGGATACGAATCACTTTTGATATCTTGTACAGATACAAGATAGGAAACATATGATTCTTTAGATAGGTTTATTTAGTTAAATTACTGAACATTGTCAAATGTAATTTAACTTTGTAATCCTAGTTTATGTGTTATTGTGCTTAATTATTCTTAACATTGATGCTATGTAAACAATCTGATCATCACGATTATCATTCACGATATCGCACTCCGAGAACCTTCCGCCCGACGGGGACTCCGATCCAACCCTGCCGGCTCTGGGTGTGACACCTATGCCCGAGTCAGACACGAAAAGACGTCGTCTAGATCTGATTGCAGACACGATGGTCTACAATGAGATCATCCACGTCGGATCACGGAGTCACATCCAGCATTGGGATTGGTATCCCGGATTGATTAGACGTTGGGTGCGTGGAGAGCAAGTGTGACATTCGTCAACTTTCAGATCTGACTAACGTAACATCGTTAGTATATTTAAATTTAACTATGATTGTACTGTCATAAAACTAAATAATTAAATTTTTATTTAAAGTCTATTAAAAGAAGTTCTTATTAAAATGCATAGTTTTGCATATTATAAATTTTACATTGCGGTAAACTGTCTAACAACTTTGTTAATGAAATTATTCAATATGCTTAGTTTAGCATGAAATAATAATTCATAAGTGATGAACTTGAATTAAAAAGGAAAAACCGTAAATTGAAACTTTAACTGATATATTTACGAACAACAGACTACACGAGTGTTTTACCTGGTTAAAGTTGACACAATACACCAAATATCACCTAAGATTACTATTATTAACTAAAATTTAATTATTTTGGTGAGTTTTAATATTTTAATAATTTTAGATTAAAAATCACATATAAATAAAATTATTCGGTACAAGATTTAACCACTGTAATACTCAGTTTTTACCAGTTTTAACCAACATATATTAAATTTAGACAAGTTTGAGACACCTGTCAACATGAAATCTTACAAGATCAAATGTGATCTTGATAAACCCAATAAGTATATCTACAAGATTTGCCATGATCTTGAAAACCCCTATAAAATCCATTATCTACATCACTTCAACACATCAATTCTCTTATCTCCTCCCTCCATTTTCGTTCTTCACATCACCACCATCTTACCACCTTTATTTTTGTTGTATTTCTTCATCATTCATCAAGAACTTGGAGGTTCTTGATGATATAGTTCAAGTTTTGGAAGTTTTGATGCAAGAACTAAGTTAAAAGAAGTTCAAGAAGAGGTTCAAGAATAGATTCAAGCATGTTCTTTCTCAATATTCTTATTATCATTCATCATCTTCAGCTCCATTAAGGGTATACAGCCTCAAAATCTTGCTTTACATAATTTTTACTTTAATATGAACATGAACATACATTTATGAAATCTGGCAGAAACTTGTCACGAATTCAACAAGTCATAAAATGATCATAACAACTTCAAACTGAACAAAATAAAGTTCCATGACTAAGTTTATTGTGTAGGCTTTGCATGCACTATTTATACACCTTCTAACTCGACTAAATGATGTCTCAAACAACCTTCACAAGAATAGTGCGCGGATTTGTACCCCCTGACTTGTGATGCTGTTTAGACCTTCTTACTGTCCGAATCATAAAACTTTTCTAAACAAAAGTTGTTCGTAACACCTTAAAATAGTTGACTGGATAGTTTCGTAATTGAAATCAAAGGTTTACTGTGTTATAAATGTATCCAAACTTACTAGACTAAATCTGCTAAAACAGAAATTTCAAGGACTTACACTTGTGTGACTGTTTTGACCATTTTACAAGCAAAATCATGAAAATGTTTCTAAATGAAAGTTGTTCATAACACCTTAAAATAGTAGACTGGAAAGTTTTAAAATTTTATTTCAAAGATTGCTTTTATTTAAAGCATAGTCGAACATACCAGACAGAATCTGTCCAAAAGCAAGTTTTATAAACTTAAACATTTTTACCAAAATATTAATTATTTAATGTATGTATATAAATGTGTATATATTTCATACACATACTTGAATGCTGTGATATATATATATATATATATATATATATATATATATATATACACTTATAAACATATATATGTTGAAATAATTAATGAGTATTGAAGTTGTTAAACAAAATAGTAATTTTCCAAAATACATCGTTATAATGACAAAATTTTCTAATAACTCAACACTTAGTAATTTCAAGGAATTATAAAATAATATTTCAAATATAGTTTAAAAACATAGTTATTATAAGACAATCCTAACACTTAAAGTAAACAGACAAACACAACTATGTAAACTATAGTAAATTCACAAATTCAAAAGAAACTCATTATGTTATAGGAATCGAGTAAGTCTTCATATAAACGACAATCAATGAATTATTCATCAAAAATACCATGTGAGTATTCGTAGCCCTTTTCATTTCAAAGTCTTGGGTGAAACATGTATACGTTATTCAATTTCAAATTCTATTTCACAAAATTTGCAGATTCAAACTCTATGTCTATGTGTATAGTACAATGCTATATGTGTTAAACTATGATTCTATGTGTGTGCTATTCGAAGTCTAATTCTACTATGATCACTAACTCTATGAGCCAATGGTTACAATAATAGATCTATTTGGTGACGCACATCCATCGTTTTGACCCTAACGAGGGCCTTTGGATGATTGAAACCAAATCAAGCTAATCTTGACTTTCAAGTTGAGTGTCAAGTCAACAAAGGATCTGATCATACATATGTTTATACATACATGCTTGGAATCTACCTTGACATATGAATCGCAATAGTCTCATTTTACTACATATAGTCTAAACCTATGTCTACTCACCAACTTTTTAGTTGACTCAACTTTTATACATGTTGCAGGAAATGCAGTTTGAGTATTGTCAAGTTGATGCTAGATGTAGGATGCTATGGACCTAATGTAGTAATTAAAAACAATGTTTAGTTTATCTATTGATATGTTGAAAACAATTTGGTTTGAGTATGAATTGAATTTGTTATGATCACTCTATGAAACTTTAATTAGCGTCACATGTTATGAACAGTCGCGTAGCGCCCCGACGTTATTCCGTCGTCGGTTGGGGTGCAACAGCAAGTCTATCCACCGCTAACAACAAGAGCCGGTTCGAGTACACCCACTCTACCTGCTTTGGGAATCCCGATGGAGCAGGCATTTGCCGCATTCTTGGAAACTATGGATTGTGAGATTGGCAACATGTGCGAGGCAGCAGGAACCATCACTGGGCTACTCGAGGGAGAGCACGTTGAGACACAGAGGATGAACGCGCTTACCGAAGAGCTACTCTTGACTGACCAACATCAAAATGATCTTGTGGATGTTGTACGAGATCTGTAAGCCTAGGTGGGCTAACTCACTACTAGGGTCGAGATAGCAGAGGCCTGAGGGGCAGCGGCCAGGGCGATAGCCGAGGCAGTCGGGGAACAAGTTGCTGTTGAACAAGAACCCGAAGAAGAGGAGACCGAAGATGAAGAGGAGGAACCATATGAGGGTTGTGCCCATACAACTTTTGAAATTGTGATGATTCAATTAAAGTACTTTGTAACCTTATTTACAATTTATGATAATCAAATGTTACTGTGTGTTTCAATTATGTTGTGTTTATGTGTATGCTTTCTCATTACTTATTCATCTGGATGTTGATGCACTGTTGGTATGCAATATGTTTGGATATAGTACCTCATGTTATCTTACCATTAAAATTGTTGTGTTGTAAAGCTAATGGTAGGACACATAGCAAACCCTTGTCACAACGGACAAAGACTAGGATCATCAGCAATCCGAGTACTGGTTGAACGGAGAATACCAAGGGCAATCGCCGATTATGAAGCATCTAGGATTCACTCAAAATCCAGCGGTAATGGTCAGGGTAACAACCCACAACCTAGAGGACGCACTTTCAAAACCTTCCTACGTTGTCACCCTCACTGTGACACTTCGCATTTTCCAGGTCAGCATTACTTTTACTTTAATAATAATTTGTATTATTATTACATATGTGGCACTAGAATTAGTGATACTTAGTGTGACACGTGGCATAACAGGCCAAACACACACAGTGAGACGATGATTCGAGGAATTATCAGAAAACATACGCACGTGTCATGAATAACGAACGTTGGTGAAATAAACGAACCAAGACCTAAATTCACAACACTTAGGACCTAAGAAACCTTAAACACATGAAACAATGTTTACAAGTCTCAAAACGATGATCGTAATCGAGACCCAACCGCTCGACCTAGGCGGTACGCGCGAGGCAAATGGGGCCTGATCGAGTGTCCAGACCCAACAGCTCGACCTAGGCGGTACGCGCGAGGCAGGAAAATGCCTCAGATGCCCGCCTATCCGCGCGGTACGCCTGATGCCAGCGTCGCCCGCCAGGCGGTACGCGTGGTGACCAGAATCGCTGAAAAATCTTTTTACCCACCCAAGACCATCATTACCTCTACACCATCATTTCTTTTGACTTCAGAAGCAAACCCTCGACATTTTCACTCCCAAAAGCCCTTTGAAACCCCCTAGACGCCATTGACGAACACTTTGAAGCTCAAGTAGTGAGGGTTTGAAGACTTGGAAGCTTGGAAACAGAGTTGAGCTCAAACCACCACCAACACCATCTTGTTGCTGCAAAAATCTCACGATCCAGGAGTTCTAGGAGCTGCTCAAGCATCATATTAGTGTTATTGAAGCCTTAGAAGGTAGATCTACATCTCTAGTAGCTTAGAAACACTACTACACACACATGCAAGCACTAAATCACACATGCAGGCTCTCTAATCTTGCATGCACGAATTTTTAATAGTTTGAATCTGGGTTTGATGTTATTTCAACTGATATTGATGATCTATGATGATTTGATGATGACCCATGATGATGTTCATGAGATTTAATGAGTATTTGTTGTTATTTTGAAGAGATGGTCACATTGGGTTACATGTATGTACGATCTAATGTATTTTAGATTATGTTTGATGATGAAACATGATTATAAAATATATTTTGTATGTTTTACAAGTTCCATCATGATTATTTTTGTCAAGAAATGAGTATTTAGATTTATTACTATTTTTAGAAACTTTTATGTTTCAAAATGTTGTTGTATGATGAAATAGAAACATGCATAGGTTTGGAATGTTAATGTATGATTTAAATGATGATATTGGGAACGATCTACAAGGTTTGACATGATTGTTGTTAGTAAAAATGGGTTATTTGAATATCTTGCTAATTTTAGAAACTTTATTGTTGCAAAATGTGAATAGATGATGATATGGCAACATGCATGTGTTTAGAACTAAGATATATATTTAAAATAATGATTTGGAACCAATATGATGATTATTGATGTATTTGGGTTATTAGAATTATTAAAAGAAGTGATTTACACAATTGTTACTATAAATGGTAACTTTTTAGTTGAAAATGGTTAAATGGAGATGAACTTGATATTGCTTGCATGTTTAACATGATTATTTAATATTAACATGATAATATTAGGTATTTTGATTCACTAGAATGATGGAAATATGGGTATTCGTAAAAGTTTCCATAAATGGAAACTTTGGTTAAAAGACTTGTTCGTAAATCTTGATTTGGTCAAGTTTGAGTTATGATGATAATGTCAAGAGTCCTAGGAACATGTTAGAAAGGATTAAAGATGATTTGAATATTGAGAAATGTGAACTTTCTATAAATAGTAACTTTTAAACGAGAAACATGTCTATTTGACTACGTGTAACTTTGTGCTATGTGATAACATGATCATATAAGTAAAATATGCGTGCTAGAATAAACGGAAAATGATTTCTTGTATAACTTTCCTAATTTGGAAACTTTCCTAAAAAGGAAACTTACTATTTATAGTAAGTTATCCCACGAATGCATATTATGTGCTCACACACATCACACGACACTAGCCGCACGCTAAACAATCACTTGAACTAAATACGTCACCAACGGGTCGTTAAGTCAAACACGGCCAACACGGTCAAACACGGTCAATGCGACCCACATAACAACTTAGAGTTGTTTGGACACGAAAAAGGTTTGTGCGACCAACACAAAAGTGAACACAATCTCATAACGCCTATGTGATATAGGTAATCGCTAAAGAGGCGCACTACTCTGTTGACGTAACGAACGCACTACTAAACTCAGGTGAGTTTACAGCCCCACTTTTTACTCTTAACTGTTTTGTGAATGTAACATTTGTACATTTAGTCATGGTAGTTGTAAACAGTGTTAGAACAAATGTGTTTTCATATCAAATCAGTCAATGTGATTCATGTGTTCATAATGTGCTTGTGTGTTAGGATCTTTATTATTTAGGAACAAGTATGTATTATTTATTTTACAGTCGAGTTCGCTAGGCAAGAACAGTATTGTATTATATCAAAACAGTGGTGGGATGGCGTCAGGTACAGCAGGTAACTGGAATCTGGGGTATGCCCTATACATATACTGCGTTCGGTGTAATGGGATAGTGTTAGTGCGTAGTGTTGAGACGAATATTATGGCAATTAATCAAACAAAATCGTAATGCGTAAGCGAGACTGAGTATAGTTATGGGTGACGATCCATAATGATACGAATGTTGAACTTATAATTACGAGTGAACGGCTTTAAATAATTAATACGATCGGAAAACGTTGTAGAGAACTAGGAAAAACCCAATAATTAATGACCTAGACTATAACCTAAGCTACCCAATAGGATAAGTGCTATAGACTTGAGGATACTTAGGATCTAAGTAAACTTAAGTAAGCATTAAGTCCATATTAAGCTTGAAAGATCTTAGGGATATTTTTCTAAGATTAGATATCGAGTCAAGGAATTTGAATCGGAATTCTATAATTTTAAAAACCGAATTAAATTTCTCACATATATTCATTAAAGGATTTCAGAGGCAAGGATCTGTATTCTTAGTATCCTTGATCTGAAATTCTCACACAGAGTTCATTAAAGGATTCCAGAGGCAAGGATCTGTATTCTTAGTATCCTTGATCTGGAATTCTCAATCAGAGTTCATCAGAGGAATTTAGAGGCAAAGATCTGTATTCTTAGTATCTTTGATCTAAAATCCTTATCATGTTCATCATAGGAATTCAGAGATCAAGATCTATAATTTTAGAATCTTTGATTTGAAATCCTTGTCATGTTGTCATTATCAGGTATTCATTACCATTGGAACTTTATAACTTAGAATCTGTGTAACAGTATTCTTTAGTTGAAGTTCTCACAGGAGATCATTATACGCAGTACTGTAAGTATTGAGAAACTAGGTTAATTAACCTAGGACACACATACTAAAACCTAAGGTCTTAATTTCAAGTAAATTAAGAACCATGGTTTACACATTCATAATCATGTTCATAGTACAAGGGGCAAACATGAATCAATCATAATCAATCAAGAGTTGGAATCTTAGCTCCAAATACAAACGGCGAATTAACGCTGACGTGCTGAGGTAAGTGGTGGGCGGTGAGAGCTAGCCCTATATATAAGCTTATTTCGGTATGTCAGGGGGAATCCGGCGTTCGTATTTGAAGTAAAGATTCGGGAGCAACTGGAATCATTGAACATTAGTCAAACATTTGAGATACAATCATTGGTGAATCAAATCATTGTGCTATTTAAACTTGGATGAGTCAAACATTTCGTATGAATCAATCAAGTTGTGAACATTCTTTCAATGTAAACCTTAAGTAAAATTCTTAAGTGATTACATCATTAGTACTTACTAACATAGTTTAACAAGAAAAATGTAAAGCACACATATGATTTAGTTCTACATGTTAACGATTGTTAGTAGGTGCACACATAATTCAAACATAGTTCAATCATGGATTCAAACATCGTTCAAATTGATCAAAGATCATGCGATTCTTAATCAATGGAACATACATGGAAATCAGTACAAACATGTTGCCAAATGCTAGCAAGGACATGATCGTGGTATATCGAAGAGGTGGTGGGATGGCGTCTGGGCTGGCAGTTTGCTTGACCCTTTCGTATGCCCTATACATAAACTATCTTCGGTATATCGGGAAAGTGTCAGTGTGTAGGTTTGGTGGAGTGAGATCATGGAACATCATACATATTCACATGAGAAGTATGCTAATGAGCTGATTGCTTATATGTGTACATGCTCATATTACAATTGAATGATAATACTAGTAGTATGGATATATTACTGACTTTATCTTGAAAATTCAATTGTATCCTTCCTCATTACTGACCCACTTGTGGCTTCTATTCGTAGAATGCCTCCCCGACGTGATCCTAACGGAGGGGGTTCGACAAGTGGCAACGATGATGAGATGAACAAGATTGCCCGAGCCATCGCTTTACATATGAGAGATGTCATTCCGGGTGTGGTCACTGATATCACCCAGAATCTTCGGGGGAGTACCAGTGACTCAGCAAACAATTCAAACACTCACAACACTGGAACTGCTAACTTCACTTTCAAACAGTTCAATGATGCTAAACCTCCTAAGTACGCTGGTACTGAAGGAGCTACTGGCCTACTACAGTGGCTGGAAAACATTGAGGATATTCTCGACTTCACGGGATGTCCTGAAAATCTAAAGGTCAAAATGGCCTCAAGCGCTTTTCACAAAGGCGCACTCACCTGGTGGAATTCTGAGAAGAACACCAGAGGACGAGAGGTCGCATTAGCATTACCGTGGGACGGTTTCAAGAATCTGCTTGTGGAAAAATTTTGTCCACGACATGAGCCGAAGAAACTTGAGGTGGAGATGTGGAATCTGGTGCAAGACAGTGGTGAGAACGCGAAGTATACAACTTGATTCCATGAGTTGTGCATTCTGGTGCCACACTTGGTTACTCCTCTATCCCGCAGGATAGAGAAGTACATTGAAGGCTTACCTCTAGTTGTCAGGGGAACTGTTATGGGGAATAACCCCACTACTCTGGAGGCAGCAATTCAGCTTGGTGCTACCCTCACTGAAGAATATGTGAAGTCTGGGGTGCTCACCCGAAAGGGGTATAAGAGAGCACAGATTGATGAAGGCAAGAAGCCTGAACAGCACCATCACATGAAGAAGAAGCAAAAGACAATCAAGAACTTTGCAGCACTGACGGCAGCAACACCCACTCACGCCACACCTATTGCTGCTATGCCACAACCTGCAACCGCCAGAAAGCTGTATACTGGCACATTTACACTTTGCACCAAATGCCAATATCATCACCTACCCAACACTCCATGCAAAAAGTGTCTCAAGTGTGGGCGGATGGGACACTTGGCAGCTACATGCCGATCTGCTCATCTTGCTGCTGCAATAACTGCTACCACAACTCCTACTGCTACAGGTGGAAGGGCCTGTTATAATTGTGGAGCAGAGGGACACTTCAGAAACCAGTGTCCAAAACTCAACAACAACACTGCTACTGCTCGTGCCTTTGTTATCGGAGCTGCCGAAGCACGCGAGGAGCCAGCAGTTGTCACGGGTACATTTCTCCTTAATGGTCATTACGTTTCTATCATATTTGATACTGGTGCTGATAAAAGCTTTATCTCTGCTCATGCTGCTTCTTTGTTTAACATACAACCATCTATACCTACTGCTCCTTATACCGTAGAAGTAGCTGATGGTAAGACCATACTTGTAGATTCTATAATACATGGTTGTGAATTAAGATTAAACGACCATTTTTTCCTCATCGATCTTATTCCTATGACACTCGGAAGCTTCGAAGTTGTGATAGGAATGGATTGGTTATCCAAAAACAATGCCGAAATTGTATGTTCGGAGAAACTTATTCGAATTCCTTTACCGTCCGGCGAAACGATGAGAATCTATGGCTAGAAACCCTGCCGCGGATTGAAGATTGTGTCGTGCATCAAGGCTAGGAAGTACCTGAGGAAGAAATACTATGCATTCTTGGCTCACGTGATAGAGAAGAAACCTGAAAAGAAAGCAGTTGGAGACGTTCCAGTCATCAGAGATTATCCTGACGTGTTTCCAGAAGACTTGTCTGGATTACCACCGATTCGGCAAGTGGAGTTTAGAATCGATCTCGTCCCTGGAGCAAACCCGGTGGCGAAGTCACCATATCGATTAGCACCGTCTGAGATGCAAGAACTGTCTAGTCAGCTTCAAGAACTTTTAGACAAAGGTTTCATTAGACCGAGTTTCTCCCCTTGGGGAGCTCCGGTACTCTTTGTCAAGAAGAAAGATGGTTCATTTCGGATGTGCATCGATTATCGTGAGCTAAACAAGTTGACAATCAAAAATAGATATCCTTTACCCAGGATCGATGATCTGTTTGATCAATTACAGGGAGCAACTTGTTTCTCTAAGATTGATTTACGATCTGGGTATCATCAGTTGCGAGTAAATGATGAGGATATACCAAAGACTGCATTTAGGACTCGATATGGACACTACGAGTTTGTGGTTATGCCATTTGGGCTGACCAATGCCCCTGCAGTGTTCATGGATTTGATAAATCGAGTCTGCAGACCTTATTTAGATCAGTTTGTTATTGTCTTCATTGACGATATACTGATCTATTCAAAGACGGAACAAGAGCATGAAGATCATTTGAGGAAAGTCTTAGGTTCTGTTTGTTTTTTAAGAGGTAAAATGTCTTCAGTCTGCGGACCACATCTGCAGACATCTGTAGAAGAAGAGATGGACCAAATGTCTGCAGTCTGCAAGAAGAAGAGTGTTTGTTTTTTAACGTCTGTGGTGGGTGGTGGTGGCCGGAGGTGGTGGCTGGCGGTGGTGGGTGGCGGTGGCCGGAGGTGGCCGGAGGTGGTGGGCGGCGGTGGCCGGAGGTGGTGGCCGGCAGTGGTGGGTGGCGGTGCCCGGCGGCGGTGGCCGGCGGTGGTGGGTGGGGGTGGCCGGAGGGGGTGGCGGGCGGTGGTGGGTGGTGTTGGCGGACGGTGGTGGGTGGTGGTGGGTAGTCTCTGCAGACCTTAGAAGATCTTAGAAGTGGTTAGTCAACATCTGCACCAAGAAGACCTCGCGCAGACGTTTTTTAATGAAACGTCTTCGAAAAAACAAACAGTCTGCAGATGCCAATGTCTGCGCGTGGTCTGCTCGGCGCAGACAAAAGAGGCTGGGAAGATCTTCTTGCTAAAAACAAACAGAACCTTAGAATTACTAAGAGAGGAACAACTTTATGCTAAATTCTCAAAATGTGAATTTTGGCTAAAAGAGGTTCACTTCTTAGGACATGTCATAAACAAAGATGGGATACATGTAGATCCAGCAAAGATTGAGGCGATTAAGAATTGGACTACCCCATCTACTCCAACAGAGATTCGTTCATTTCTGGGTTTGGCAGGCTATTACAGAAGGTTCATTGCGAACTTTTCAAAGATCGCCTTTCCACTTACTACTTTGACTCAGAAAAGTCAAGAGTTTATATGGGGACAGAAACAAGAAGATGCATTTCAACTTCTTAAACAAAAGTTATGCAACTCCCCCATCTTTAGTCTTCCAGAGGGCAGTGATGATTTCATTGTCTATTGTGATGCTTCAAACCTTGGTCTCAGTTGTGTACTTATGCAACGGGACAAGGTCATTGCATATGCTTGAAGACAACTTAAGGTTCATGAGAAGAATTACACTACTCATGATCTTGAGTTAGGGGCTGTGGTCTTTGCATTGAAGATTTGGAGACACTACCTATATGGTACTAAATGTGTCATCTATACAGACCACAAGAGCTTGCAACACATCCTTAATCAAAAAGAACTCAACATGAGACAACGGTGTTGGGTTGAGCTTCTAACTGATTACGACTGTGAGATTCGTTACCATCCGGGTAAAGCCAATGTGGTAGCGGATGCTCTTAGTCGTAAGGAACCAGTCAAACCAATTCGTGTCAGAGCCATGGAGATCAACACACAACCAAACTTGAAGGATTTGATTTGTATTGCACAACAACAGGTAGTAATAGACAATCAGCTTAAGGTAGACTTAGACTGCGGAATTGAGAAGAAACTGGAACCTCGATCGGTGCTATATCTCAACTGCCGCATTTGGATTCCAAAGTCAGAAGAATTGCACACACTCATCTGTGATGAGGCTCATAAGTCGCGATACTCAGTTCATCCTGGAGCAGATAAGATGTACCAAGACTTGCGGGTATCTTACTGGTGGCCAGGAATGAAGAAAGACATAGCACTGTACGTGGGAAAATGTCTTACATGTTCCAAAGTCAAAGCAGAACATCAAAAGCCTTCGGGACTTCTGCAGCAACCTGAAATTCCTAAATGGAAATGGGAACAAATTTCCATGGATTTCATAACCAAGTTGCTGAGAACTCCGCGAGGTTACGATTAGATTTGGGTGATCGTTGATCGACTCACCAAATCTGCTCATTTTCTCCCGATCCGAGAGAATTACAAGATGGAGAAGTTATCCATATTGTACATCAACGAAATCATTGCGCGTCATGGTACTCCAACATCAATCATATCTGATCGTGATAGTCGTTTCACTTCTCGCTTTTGGCAATCATTGTAAAAGGCTTTGGGAACTCGTGTTAATCTTAGCACGGCGTATCATCCCCAAACCGACGGTCAAAGCGAAAGGACTATCCAAACACTCGAGGACATGCTTCGTTCTTGTGTGATTGAGTTTGGTGGGAGTTGGGACACTCATCTTCCACTCATTGAGTTTTCGTACAACAACAGCTACCATACAAGCATTCAGTGTGCACCATTCGAAGCTTTGTATGGTAGAAAGTGCCGATCACCGGTCTGTTGGACCGAGGTTGGTGACTCACAGGTCGTAGGACCAGAACTCATTCAGGAAAATCAGACAAGATCACAATCATTCAATCAAGGCTTAAGGCCGCACGAGATCGACAGAAGAGTTATGCTGATCGACGTCGGAAACCGCTTGAGTTTCAAGTCGGTGACCGAGTCTTACTCAAAGTTTCTCCATGGAAAGGCGTTGTCCGATTTGGGAAGAAAGGGAAACTTGCACCAAGGTACGTTGGACCTTTTGAGATCCTGGAAAGGATTGGTCCCGTAGCTTACAAACTCAAACTTCCAGTGGAGCTAAGAAATATTCATGATACTTTTCATGTATCAAATCTTAAGAAATGCTTCGCAGATCATGATGTTCAGATTCCACTGGAAGACATTCAGATTCAAAACAACATGCAGTTCATTGAATGTCCGGTTGAAATCATGGATCATGGGGTCAAGAAACTTAAACGCAGCTGTATCCCGATCGTAAAGGTACGATGGGAGGGCAAACGCGGTGCTGAGTTCACCTGGGAACGTGAAGACCAGATGAAGCTTAAGTACCCTCATCTTTTTACAGTACCTTCGTCTAGTTAATTTCGGGACGAAATTCCCTTAACTAGGGGAGACTGTAACATTTGTACATTTAGTCATGGTAGTTGTAAACAGTGTTAGAACAAATGTGTTTTCATATCAAATCAGTCAATGTGATTCATGTGATCATAATGTGCTTGTGTGTTAGGATCTTTATTATTTAGGAACAAGTATGTATTATTTATTTTACAGTCGAGTCAGCTAGGCAAGAACAATATTGTATTATATCGAAACAGTGGTGGGATGGCGTCAGGTACAGCAGGTAGCTGGAATCTGGGGTATGCCCTATACATATACTGCGTTCGGTGTAATGGGATAGTGTTAGTGCGTGGTGTTGAGACGAATATTATGACAATTAATCAAACAAAATCGTAATGCGTAAGCGAGACTGAGTATAGTTATGGGTTACGATCCATAATGATACGAATGTTGAACTTATAATTACGAGTGAACGACTTTCAATAATTAATACGATCGGAAAACGTACGCGATTGCGGGTATACACGTAATTGTGTTTGTTTAACGGTCTGTTTTCGAACAATTGAGTAAAATAATTTATTTTACATTTTTACAATTTTGAAACTCATCTAAATGATGAGAATAATATTTCTTTTATTTGAAACGCGTAAAATGCGCGTTACGTTCCGGAAACGCGAACCGAGCGACCGAAACGAATCCGAATACCACGCGGACTATAAAAGCCTTGAAGAAGGCTATTTTCTTCATTAAATGCAGCCAAACCCTTTCTCTCTCTACAAATTCGTCCTCTAACCTCTCTCTAAGAAATCCAAACTTTAAACACGCGTATCTCACTCGTTTCTCCACGGATTTGGGCGTTCTTGGTGTCCACACGTAGCTCTCGACATCCCCTACACGGAAGTACAACTGATCTGGAATTTTGTCCGGCCAAATCAAAGGTATGAACGAAAGAAAAAGCTGAAAAATAGGGTTTTCATTTGGGGTGTTGTTCGAATTTGAGATCTAGCCGGTTATTGGCACCATCCTTCGAGTCTCGCACATATAGCAACCTTTCTCAATGTTAGAATGACTTAGATCGTGGTCGGGAGCTGGTGGTTCGATGGAGGTGATGATGCTCGCACAGGGTTTGTGGGTGTAGCCTCGGCCGAACCTGTTAAGATGGCCGAACCATTGGGCTATAGGCGAACCCTAACGAACCTGCATAGCTCGTTGATCATCAGCCGAGTCCTTAGGGGGTCTCACGAACCTTCCAGTCGAACGAGCCTCTATGTATTCGACGAACCTGGTATTCAGAAACTACCAGCCGAACCCTCCTATGTACTGAACCCATTTTGGTCTTGGCCGAACCCCTGCGAACCATTTGATGTCACCGAACCCTTCACAGCCAGCCGAACCAGAGTGTCATCCAACGAAGCATGTTGGACTAGCGAACCCTAGGTGACGAACTATTCTAGGTAGGCGAACCCGGTTGATGGCCGAACCTCTGCATGTTCCCGAACCCTCAGACATCCAGCTTGACCAGCCGAATCAAAATCAGAAACGAACCTTGCATGCAACCATGACAATCGAACCCTTGCCGAACCAATACGATATCAGACGAACCATGCATCCTTTCTAAACTGCCGAACCTTATACGAGAACATGGCCGAACCTTGGAGCCTTGGCCGAACCTGAGTAGTAAAAACCAGATAGGTTCGCTGCCTTTGGAAAACCTTTTCTCTTCGATATGTTGATCTGATCAAACCACCGGCCCAATTAGTTTAAGGTGACAGCCCAATAGACATTGGATTGGGCTCATATTGGATCGGCAACATACAACCATTCATTGTATCGGGCCACATGATTCGACTAAGCCCAATAGGACACCCGGCCCATTAGCCCTATGCAGTCCAACTTAGTTTCATTCGGCCCAACATCACACGCGATTAACCCATGGCTAACTTACAAGGCTCATGGACTTTGAATTAGTCCATCATGGTTTCATGGGCTTAAGGCCCATTGGTTAGCCCACAACTTAAAGTGATTATGAATTGATCTTGTTTGGTTTAAGTTTAATCCAATCTAACTATGAGATCAAGTCATAATCACAAGGGTCTAAAACACCTTAACGTATCTTTAAATCTCATGTTAAACAATGGTCATCAAAAATCATCAACACTTGTCAATTTATGTACACATTTTGTGCATAAAAGGACATGACACATTCGTTTCATGAATCGTTATCAATCAAGTAACTCAACCATGACTTTCAAGTTCATACAACATTTTCAATCATGAGAACAAGCGATTCAAGAGTTAATCAAGTTCAAGTTAACACAAGTCAATCAATGAATAAAAGTCTATACAATTATAAATCTTATATCTTATGTATGATTACAATGATATAGGAACCAGTTAGAAGTCCTGTTTGCTACTTGCTATTTGTTATAGTTCAGAGTCTACTGCAGACAGGTGAGAACATTAGCCCCTCTTTTACTGTTTTTCAACTGTTTTGGGGTGGAACACGTGATCAAACACTCTTATTTCAAACATATTTCATTATACAGGATTTATGTTACTTTACAAACATTACAGGTTCATTGTACAAATTCAACGCATTCATCAACTGTTTTAAAGGATTTATCAACTGTCTTAAAGGATTTTATATATACTGTTAAACATATTTTACTAAAAGATTTTATAAAAGGTTCTCTAAACTGTTTTATACCTTTTTGTCAAAAATAGTTTTATAATGTTAAACTCTTTTAAAGAATAAGTTATATAAACTCTTTTACTGAGAATTTGATTTGACAAAATAATATTTTCATAAACCTTGTTATTATACAAGGACACTATCTTTGATATTCAATCAAGGGTTCCAAAACAAGGTATTCAAACAATGATTTTCATGGTGATGTTCAAACAAAGGATTCATTTCATGGTGTTCAAACAAAGGATTCAATTCATGGTATTCAAACAAGGTTTTCAAATCATGTTATCAAATAAGGCATTTAATCATTGTTTTAAAGCAAAGTTCAAAAGCATGGTGTCCACTGTTGTGAACAAACTTGTAAACACATCGAGTTTCATATTCATTAGTGTTAGTACTGGGTGATCACAACAAGGGAAAGCGGACACATTTGGGACATACCAAAATGGAGTTAGCTTTTAAATTTGTTTTATAAGCTAACTGCAGGTTTGGTTTCATTATGGTTTTATCAAAACTGCTGATACATTATCTAACTCCAAACGTAGTTTGGGACTTGATTATATGTTGGCTTCTTTAGTAAAGAGTCTTTGGAATGTTTACCACGTTTGACATACTTGATGTTAGTTTGGGTTGCAGCTCATCCATGTAATTCATTTATTGCTTTAAACATTTGCCTTATAATGCAAATTCATGTTTACAATTGTTAAACCTATTGTTCTCACCAACTACTTCTGTAGTTAACAGTTACTTTTCACGTGTTTCAGGTAATCAGGTTTAAGACATACTAAAGGACAACTAAGGAGACCGTTTAAGATAGAACAAGATGAAGAAACATGCTAGGATGGATTTAGAAACACACTAAAATCCTGAATGTTTAATTGTCTTGTTTGAAATCTTATTTTGTAAACCACATTTTGGGTCTGTAGTTATCATTCTTTTGGTAGATAGATTGTCTGTAACTAAACAGTTGTCTAAACATTATGAAACTTAGTAATCCATTGTGGTTTTTCTTATTCAATACTTGTGCATGATTCAACTATTCATACGTCACCGCGCCGTGGATTCCGCACGCGGCGCAGGGGGTGTGACAGTGAAACTCTTAGGGTGAGAATACTTTGCAACTGTTTTAGATATATGACTGGTATGCTGTAAAACAACTTTTTGTGTGTGACTATTATAGCCACAAGTCCTCATTATTCTTACCGTTAATTGTGAAACAAACAAGTCGTTATTACATAGTACTACGGGTTTAACTAGCCCCACTCGGCAACAACATTGATTGGAGGTGATAACGAGTGTAATATCGATGTTGATCTGGGTTCAGCGATGACCCGGGGAGACAAAGGAAACAGTCGAGTTTCGGTAAGATGAACTGACACACCTCGGATCGTAGATCCAACAAAACAATTTAACATACCCTACTTATATCTGTTTACTGTTTTCAAGTATCAAAACCTGTGAACTCACCAACTTTATTGTTAACACGTTTTCGCATGTATTCTCAGGTAACTGAACACACTATGCTAGGATGCACATGGAGTAGGACTAACAACGAGTCTTGCATACATACTAGCTCATATTTTGAACATTATTATGTTAATGTACTTTTATCAATGTAGTGTTTAGACAAATACATTTCCGCTGCTAAAACGTTAACATATTTCCTCTGCTAAACTTATTGTAACTTGAATTAGTTATCAAAAACTGTTTCTTTTCAAACTCATATAGAGTTGTTTTATATGACCGAGAGCTTTGATCCTGGCCACGTCACACCCAGCGGTCTGAAACCGCACGTGGGAATTTGGGAGTGTGACAGACTGGTATCAGAGCCTTGGTCATAGAGAACTAGGTTTGCATGTAGTAAACGTAAACTTAGACTATAGCCATAGCTCTACACTTAGACAGTACACTAGTTTCACACAACACTCAGAAGATGAATCACGAAGACTACGGTGATCACTAGCTTAAGATTGAAGGAACTAGAATGTATGTGTAAGATGAATTGACGATTATGGTGGCCAACGTAATCATGAATTTATAGGTACATACGAATTCTGGCAAGTTCAGTGGATAAGCTACGACCACCATGGAAACTGTGTAGTACACTACCACAAGTGGAGATTCGAACTCCACTATTTCCACTGAATAGTTTATTTCCTTATCGTATTTAGTATTGTTAGAACCTGTATGAACGAGTTGTTCTCATACAAATCACTCTGGTAACAACAGTATTATAAAACTTATGATAGTACTTTTGAAAGAAATTATTGGTGAAATGATATTTTAAACTTATTCTCTCTGTACATGCTAACACACAACATACCCTAACAGTAAGTGACACAATATCTATTGTATATAGATACTAACATATGGCTGGTCGAGGAAACCGATCAATCGGTTCTGTGGCTATCGAGGCCATGGTAGAACAACGGGTTAAACAAGCCATTACGGATTACGAGACTACACGCCTAAACAGTGAAACAAGCAACGGGACTCAAGACAACAACTCAAAAGGATGCTCATTCAAAACTTTCCTTAGCCACCATCCTCATACATTCAAGGGATCAGAAGGAGCGGTGGGACTGCTCCGATGGATTAAGAAGGCCGAGTCGGTTTTCTGCATGTGCGGGTGTTTAGAAGAGAACAAAGTGATTCGCTACCGGGACTCTGGAAGGACTGGCCCTTACTTGGTGGAATTCGCAAGTCCAGACACTGAGTCTGGAGACTGCTAACTCAATCCCATGGGAGAATTTTGTAAAGATGTTGAATGAAGAATACTATCCCCAAAATGAGATCAAGAAACTAGAGGAGTTCTGGATTCACAAAATGGAAGGATATGAAATTGAACAATACACCAATCGATTTCACGAATGGTGTAAACAGTGCCCAGAAATGGAAACCGCAAAATACACAAAGATCGAGCCATACATCAGTGGATTACCTGAATAGATCTGAAGCATGGTTACCACGGCAGAAGCCACTCTCATTCAACCCACTATTTTCTTGGCTCACCGTCTGATCAATCAAGCGGTAGCATAGGGTAAGCTACCTAAGAGGGGTGAACATCTGAAACTCCAAGATCGCAAGCGTAAGTGGAAGCCTAGTCACAACCAAACTCACTCTTCACAACAATTGCAATCCCATAACCGACCAGCACCGACTAGCGAATCCACCGCTACACAAACCAACACCAAGGGCAAGAGTGTCTAAAAGGGGAAATACCCTAAGTGTAATAGATGCCGATATCATCACTACGGCCAGTGTGAGTGCTACCGATGTCGGAGATGCGGACGACACAGTTACATGGCCAAGGAGTGTAGATACAAGCCAGTTAGCAGCAATGACAATCGGAACATCATAAAAGGGTGTTATGAGTGTGGCAAGCCCGGACACTGGCATAGGGACTGTCCATAGCTGAAGAAAATAGAACGAAGCGCGACAAAGGGCCGTGCATTTGCGATTGACTCCGGAGAAGCTAATAATGACCCGAACATTGTGACCGATACGCTCCTTTTAAATAAAGTCTATGTCAGTATGTTATTTGATACCGGTTCCAATAGGAGCTGTATGCCTAGTGAAATTAGTAAATTGCTTAACATTACTCCAACACCATTAGACTATAAGTATACCGTAGAGTTGGCCGACGACAAACTGATTGAAACACATCACATAATGCAATGATGCGTCATGATACTGGCAGATCACGAACTCGAGATCGACTTAATGTTGGTAACTCTTGGGGGATTCGACGTGGTGGTTGGAATGGATGGGTTATCAGCTAGCCATGCCGAGATCGTGTGCAACGATAAGATAGTTCGAGTTACGTTGTCGAATGGAAACCAGATCTTTATTCAGGGAGAACGACAGGGAATATTGCTAAACATCATGTCATGTATGAAGGCTAGCAAGTACCTACAGAAAAGATACCCAACAATACTAGCACTCATCATGGAACAGTCGAAGATGGAAAGGAAGATAGAAGATATCGAAGGTGTCCGTGATTTCCCCGAAGTCCTTCCTGAAGATCTACATGGATTACCACCAAAGCAACAAGTCGAGTTTCAGATAGAGCTCACACCAAGAGTCACACCGCCAAAGCGCCATACTGAATGGCCCCAACTAAGATGCAAGAGCTGTCTAACCAACTGCAAGAGTTGTTAGACAAAGGATTAATCAGACCAAGCTTATCAACATGAGGAGCACTAGTTCTGTTTGTAAGGAAGGAAGACAGGTCTTTCCGAATGTGTATCGACTATCGGAAGTTAAACAAGGTGACAATCAAGAATCGATAACCTTTACACGAACATAAGATTTGTTTGACTACTTGAAAGGGTCAAGCTATTATTCGAAAATCGATTTGAGATCCGGTTACCATCAAATGAGGACACAAGAAGAGGACATTCCTAAGAAACCTTTAGGACACGATATGGAAATTACAAATTCTTGGTCATGCCCTTCGGACTGACCAATGCACCAGTCATATTCGTGGATCTTATAAATCACGTGTGCAAGCCATACCTCGACTAATTCGTAATCATAGAAGACATCTTGATTTACTCCAAGAATTGGGAAAAGCATACTGAATATTTGAGACTTTTCATGGAACTACTGAGGACGGAGCAGTTATACACAAAATTTTCCAAATGCGACTTTTGGATTCGTGAAGTCCAGCTTCTTGTACACATGGTTAACGAGAAAGGAATACATGAAGACCCTGCCAAGATAGAAACCATCAAGAACTGGGAAGCACCCAAGACTCCAACTGAGGTGTGACAATTCCTAGTACTGGCAGGGTGCTACCGGCGGTTTATCGAAGGATTCTCGAAGGTCGCACAATCACTGACATCTCTCACGCATAAAGACAAGAAGTTTGAATGGGGAGAGAAACAAGAATCTGCTTTCAACCTGCTGAAGTAGAAATTGTGCAGTTCACCAATCTTATCCCTACCGGAAGGATGTGATGACTTCGTAGTTTATTGTGACGCATCGAAAACAGGGCTCGATTGGTTGCTAATGCAACGCGAGAAAATTATAGCCTATGCATCACGACAACGGAAAGCGCACGAGAAAAACTACACAACTCATGATTTGGAGTAAGGAGCCATGGTGTTTGCACTAAAGATCTGGCGACACTACCTATACGACACTAAGTGCACAATATTCACCGATCGTAAGAGCTTACAGCACATCTTCGACCAGAAAGAACTAAACATGAGACAACGCCGATGGGTCGAACTGATACGCAATTATAACTGTGCAATTAAGTTTCACCCGGGAAAAGCTAACGTAGTAGCCGACGCGTTGAGCCGAAAACAAGCAAGCACGTACGTGCAATACAAATAACGATTCATTCAGAGCTGCCAAATCAGATCCGAGCCGCACAACAGGAAGCCTTAAAAACTGAAAACCTCACTCATGAATCTTTGCGAGGCATGGATAAACAGTTGGAGGTAAAGACTCATGGAACTTACTATCTTATGGATCTTATTTGGATTCCACACTACGGAAGATTAAGGAATGTAATGATGGACGAAGCACACAAAAGTTGATACTCTGGACACATCCAGGTTCTGATAAGATGTACCACGATCTGAAGACGACTTATTGGTGGCCTAACATGAAGTCAGAAATTGTGACTTACGTGAGCAAGTGTCTGACTTGCTCTAAGGTAAAAGTCGAATACCAGGAACCTTCAGGACTAATACAACAATCCGAAATCCCAGTGTGGAGATGGAAGCAAATTTCCATGGATTTCATCACAAAGCTACCAAAGACGGCGAGTGGTTGCGATACCATTTGGGTGGTCGTAGACTGGCTCACGAAATCTGCGCATTCCCTGCTAATTAAAGAAACCGAAAAGTTAGATAAACTGACTTGAATCTATCTGGAGGAAGTAGTTTCTAGACATGGAATTCCGATCTCCATAATATCTGACCAAGACAGCCAATTCACGACGCATTTCTGGAAGTCCTTGCATAAGGCATTGGGGATAAGGCTAGATATGAGTACTGCCTATCACCCGCAAACGGGTGGGCAAAGTGAACGAACCATCCAAACATTGGAGGACATGCTTCGAGCACGTGTGATAGACTTCAACAACAGCTGGGAGACTCATCTACCCTTTATTGAATTCTCTTACAATAACAGTTATCACACCAGCATTAAGGCTGCACCATTTGAAGCACTTTACGGACGAAAGTGCAGATCACCTCCTTGTTGGGCAGAAGTTGGGCAGATATGAAACAGAATGGCAGCAGCTCGAGATCGACAGAAGAGCTATGTTGAAAAAAGGCACAAGCCTTTGGAATTCCCGGTGGGAGACCGAGTACTTCTTAAAGTCTCGCCCTGGAAGGGAGTAATTCGATTCGGGAAACGAGGGAGGCTGAATCCTCGTTACATCGGACTATTGAAGATCATGAAACGTATAGGTCTCGTGGCCTATGAACTGAAATTACCACAAGAACTGAGTAGTGTACAAAACGTATTCCATATATCGAACCTCAAGAAGTGCTTATCCGACGAAATGCTCGCTATTCCTTTAGAGGAAATCCAGATCGATGGACAATTACACTTCGTTGAGGAACCGATAGAAATAACGGACCGAGGTGTCAATAAACTTAAACTTAGTCGCATAACGATAGTTAAAGTGTGATGGGACTCAAGACGTGGACCGGAATTTACTTGGGAACGAGAGGACCAAGTGAGAAAGAAATACCCTCACCTGATCACTAACCAGACAAACACTGAAAACACGAACTGAATTTTGGGACGAAATTCCCTTTAACAGGGGGATGATGTGACACTTCGTATTTTCCAGGTCAGCATTACTTTTACTTTAATAATAATTTGTATAATTATTACATACGTGGCACTAGAATTAGTGATACTTAGTGTGACATGTGGCACAACAGTCCAAACACACACAGTGAGACGATGATTCGAGGAATTATCAGAAAACATACGCACGTGTCTTGAATAACGAACGTTGGTGAAATAAACAAACCAAGACCTAAATTCACAACACTTAGGCCTCAAGAAACCTAAAACAAGTGAAACAATGTTTACAAGTCTCAAAACGATGATCGTAATCGAGAAATACGCGAAGAATGGTTAAAAACATGAAAATGGGCCAAATTGGGCCTGACCGAGGGTCCAGACCCAACAGCTCGACCTAGGCGGTACGCCTGATGCCAGCGTCGCCCGCCAGGCGGTACGCGTGGTGACTAGAATCGCTGAAAAATATTTTTATCCACCCAAGACCATCATTACCTCTACACCATCATTTCTTTCGAATTCAAACGCAAACCCTCGACATTTTCCCTCCCAAGAGCCCTCTGAAACCCCCTAGACGCCATTGACGAACACTTTGAAGCTCAAGCAGTGAGGGTTTGAAGACTTGGAAGCTTGGAAACAGAGTTGAGCTCAAACCACCACCAACACCATCTTGTTGCTGCAAAAATTTCACGATCCAAGAGTTCTAGGAGCTGCTCAAGCATCATCTTAGTGTTATTGAAGCTTTAGAAGGTAGATCTACATCTCTAGTAGCTTAGAAACACTACTACACACACTTGCAAGCACTAAATCACACATGCAGGCTCTCTAATCTTGCATGCACAAATTTTTAATAGTTTGAATCTGGGTTTGATGTTATTTCAACTGATATTGATGATCTATGATGATTTGATGATGACCCATGATGATGTTCATGAGATTTAATGAGTATTTGTTGTTATTATGAAGAGATGGTTACATTGGGTTACATGCATGTACGATCTAATGTATTTTAGATTATGTTTGATGATGAAACATGATTATAAAATATATTTAGTATGTTTTACAAGTTCCATCATGATTATTTTTTGTCAAGAAATGAGTATTTAGATTTATTACTATTTTTAGAAACTTTTATGTTTCAAAATGTTGTTGTATGATGAAAGAGAAACATGCATAGGTTTGGAATGTTAATGTATGATTTAAATGATGATATTGGGAATGATCTACAAGGTTTGACATGATTGTTGTTAGTAAAAATGGGTTATTTGAATATCTTGCTAATTTTAGAAACTTTATTGTTGCAAAATGTGAATAGATGATGATATGGCAACATGCATGTGTTTAGAACTAAGATATATGTTTAAAATAATGCGACCCGATCAATGTGACCCACATAAAAATTTAGAGTTGTTTGGACACGAAAACGGTCTGTGCGACCAACACAAAAGTGAAAACAATCTCATAACGCCTATGTGATATAGGTAACCGCTAAAGAGGAGCACTAGTCCGTTCATGTAACGAACGCACTACTAAAATCAGGTGAGTTTACAGCCCCACTTTTTACTCTTAACTGTTTTGTGAAACTCTTCGGGTGAGAATACTATGCAACTATTTTAGATATATGACTGGTATGCTGTAAAACAACTTTTTGTATGTAACTATTATCACCACAAGTCCTCATTATTCTTACCGTTAATTGTGAAACAAACGAGTCGTTATTACATAGTACAACGGGTTTGACTAGCCCCACTTGGCAACAACATTGACTGGAGGTCATAACGAGTGTAATATCGATGTTGATCTGGGTTCAGCGATGACCCCAGGAGGCAAAGGAAACAGTCGAGTTTCGGTAAGATGAACTGACACACCTCGGATCATAGATCCAACAAAACAATTTAACATACCAAGTATATAACTGTTTACTGCTTTCAACTATCAAAACCTGTGAACTCACCAAGTTTATTGTTGACACGTTTTTGCATGTATTCTCAGGTAACTGAACGCACTATGCTAGGATGCTCATGGAGTAGGACTAACAAGGAGTCTTGCATGCATACTAGCTCATATTTTGACCATTATTATGTTAATGTACTTTTATCAATGTAGTGTTTAGACAAATACATTTCCGCTGCTAAAACATTAACTTATTTCCGTTGCTAAACTTATTGTAACTTGAATTAGTTATCAAAAACTGTTTGTTTTCAAACTCATATAGATTTGTTCTATATGACTGAGAGCTTTGATCCTGGCCACGTCACACCCAACGTTCTGAGACCGCACGTGGGAATTTGAGGGTGTGACGCTCACACCTTCAAAGAAGCTGAGGGAGCAGTGGGACTGCTCAAGTGGATAGAGAAAGCAGAATCTGTGTTCAGTATGTGCGAGTGTGCTGAAGATAACAGGGTTGAGTTTGCTTCGCGAACATTGGAGGGTCAGGCCCTCACGTGGTGGAACTCTCATGTCCAATCCATGGGATTGGAAACTGCTAATGCAATCCCTTGGGTTGATTTCACATATATGTTGTGAGAGGAGTACTGCCCTTGCAACAAGGTGAAGAAATTTGAAGGAGAGTTCTGGATCTTGAAGATGGAGGGATCCAAAATTGAGAAATACACTACGCGCTTCCATGAACTGTCTAGGCTATGCCCAAGCATGGTAACACCAGAGTACAAGAAAATCGAACAGTACATCAGTGGCCTACCTCCCCATATTTAGAGCATGGTCAATTCAGCTAACCCTACCCTCATCAAGCCCACAATCAGGATGGCACACTGGTTAACCGATCAAGCTGTGGCACAAGGAAAGCTTCCAAAAAAGGGGGTGAGCACCCGAAACAACAAGATAACAAACGAAAGTGGGAATCCAGCAACAGCAAGTCTTACACCCCCAAAACAATCCTCACAACACTGATTCGTGCCGACCAAAGCCTTCATTGCCACCCAATCTGACAATAAGGGCAAGGGAATCTACAAGGGGAAATACCCCAAGTGCAACCGATGCTCTTATCATAATTACGGCCAGTGCGATACGTTTAGGTGTTTGAAGTGTGGGAGACATGGTCACACGGCTAGGGTTTGGGGGGGAACATGATTGGAAACTTCCAAGAGACACCCAAAGGATGCTACGCATGCGGGAAACCCGACCACATTCGCAAGGACTGCCCGTAGCTTAAGAAATCCGGTTGCAATACAGTAAGGAGTAGGGCTGTTGTTATTGGCTCGGGAGAAGCAAAAGATGATCCAAACATCGTGACTGGTACATTTCTCTTAAACAATATCTATGCAACTATTTTATTAGATACTGGTGCTGATAAAAGTTTCACATCTAGCGAGTTTAGCCAATTGCTTAACATCTCACCAACACAATGAAACCATAAGTACACAGTAGAGTTAGCCGAAGGTAAACTTATCAAAACAAAACATGTGTTCCGAGAATGTGTCTTGGAACTGGAAAACCATGAATTCAACATCGATTTAATGCCGGTAACTCTGGGAAGCTTTGATGTGGTGGTTGGAATGGATTGGCTAATCGCAAACCAAGCAAAGATCGTATGTCACGAGAAATTCGTTCGTATTACATTGACCAACGGAGAAAGAATAACTATCCAAGGAGAACGGAGAGGAATACCATTGAGCATCATGTCACGGATGAAAGCTCACAAGTGCTTACAAAAAGGGTACATGGCGATACTTGCACTTATCACTGAACAACCGAAAGAAGAAAAGAAAATCGAAGACATTCCAGTTGTTCGGGACTATTCCGAGGTATTTCCTGAGGATCTACCTGGACACCCACCCAAACGACAAGTTGAGTTCCAGATAGACCCCACACCTGGATCAACACCAATAGCGAAAGCACCGTACCGACTAGCACCTACCGAAATGCAAACGTTGTCCAACCAGCTCCAAGAGCTGTAGGACAAGGGTTTTATTAGACCAAGCTTATCACCATGGGGAGTGCTCATCTTCTTTGTAAAGAAGAAATATGGAACATTTCGAATGTGCATAGATTACTGTGAACTGAACAAGGTGACGTTCAAGAATCGATATCCACTCCCACGCATAGATGATTTGTTCGACCAATTGCTAGGGTCAAGCTACTATTCGAAGATCGACTTGAGATCCAGTTATCACCAACTGAGAATACAGGAAGATGACATTCCTAAAAAACCTTCAGAACTCGTTATGGACACCACAAATTCATGGTCATGCCTTTTGGACTGACCAACGCACCGACAGTATTCATGGATATCTTGAGTAGGGTGTGTAAACCTTACCTCGTTAAGTTTGTAATAGTGCTCATATATGATATTTTAATCTACTCCAAAAATTAAGAGGAACATGCGAAACATCTAAGGCTAGTTTTGGAACTATTAAAGAAGGAAGAAATCTATGCAAAATTTTCCAAATAAGACTTCTGGATTCGCGAAGTTCAATTTCTTGGACACTGATCAACGAGAAAGGAATTCACGTGGACCCAGCTAAGATAGAAGCCATCAAAAACTGGGAAGCACCAAAGACTCCTACGGAGGTGTGACAATTCCTAGGATTAGCGGGTTACTACCGTCGATTTAACAAGAGGCTGCATTCAACATTCTGAAACAAAGACTCTGCAGTGCACCAATCCTATCACTGCCAGAGGGCAGCAATGACTTTGTGGTGTATTGTGACGTCTCACACCAAGGACTAGCTTTTGTGTTGATGTAACGCGAGAAAGTCATCGCATACGCATCCCGACAATTAAAAGTACACCAAAAGAACTATACCACTCATGACTTAGAGTTGGGAGCAGTGGTGTTCACATTGAAGTTCTGGAGACTTTACTTTTACGTACCAAATGCACTGTATTCACTGACCATAAGAGTCTTCAACACATATTCGACCAGAAGGAACTAGACATGAGACAACGAAGATGTGTTGAACTTCTGTGCGATTATGATTGTGCAATCAAGTACCATCCGGGGAAAGCAAACGTAGTGGCTAACACTCTGAGTAGAAAAGAAACATCTAAAACGAGGCGTGTACAATCATTACAACTTACCAACCATGCCGAATTACCTAAACAAATACGAGATGATCAACAAGAAGCACTAAAAACGAAAAACCTAACCCAATAATCCTTGCGGGCATGGATAAACAAATAGAGGTAAAGACTCATGGGATATATTACTTTGTGGACCGAATTTGGTTGCCAAACTACGTGTAACACCCCGCCTGACGGCGGAATCATCGGGGTGCCACGAAGTGTAGATTGTTCATACCACAAGATTTAAAGTTGTAAATACTTAAAAGTCATCACATTCAATTCAAACATTAAATTCAAATATTCAATACATAGTCAAACGTTCAAAACCTAACTATTACTTTTAAATTCAAATACATAATTCAAAACAAAATAAAAACTAAGTCGATGCTCATGATAATGCTAATTGGCATTCCCACCTGAAACATGTTAAAATAAAGTGTCAACTACAAAGATTTGGTGAGTTTTATAGGTTTGAATACTCACACCAAAATGTTTATAAAAATGTTATAAATAATGTCTTATGTGAACCCAAAGCACAATGAACATAGTCAAGATGAACTAGCAAGTAAAGCAGATCAAAAAATGTTAACAAATGGTGTTTGACCTATGTTTAGCATCACTAAAATGCTTAAATAGTAAACTATCACCGTGGGCCTCCCCCGAAGGGTAAATCAAACAATGGTGGGATGGTCGGTCCAATAGATCTATCATAGTCACTAAATGGGTGTGATCAATGCCTATTCTTATCTAAAGTTCACTAACTATAAGGCCATTAGCTAAGTTCACATGAAAATGTAATAGATAAGTTGCATGTTTCACCCCCAAATTGAAAACAGTAAAAGAGGGGCTATGAAGACTCACCTCAATGTGTGAGCAAGCCTTTGCAATGAGTGTCAAATATAGCTCAAATATGTCCAACAATTTCAAAGTCCACCTAAGTAATTAATTAGGCATATGTTAACATAACTATGGCTTTCTATGGATTTGCTAAAGTCTAAATGGATCAACGGGTTTGATTTGTTTTAAATTGTTAAAATTTTAAATTCATTAAAATAGTAATGAGATTTACAATTTTAAATTACTTATGTTGACATCAAACATAAATTAAAAGTTATGTAATTAAACTAATTTATGTTTAACCAAAATGTTAAAACACTTGTTTAATAAATTTTTATTTCAAACCATATTAAATAAACTTTTAAGGAATTTATTAAATATTATGTCAATGTAAAAATTTATTATAACATATGTTTAATTACAACCAAAATACTTGAATTAATAAGTTACAAATAATTTAAATAATTGAAGCTTATTTGGATGTTATAAAAAGACAAAGATATATGTTTACAAAATGTATAAGAAAATTTTAGTTTATCAAAATATTTTTGTAACGTATGTTATTAAAAGAAATTTATAAAATATTTGCTTAAGTGATATAAAATTATCAAATAATATCACATTAAGATTTAAATAAATTTTAGTTTAAGTAAACTCTTGTTTCAATTTAATAAAATTATTATTAGAATATTAAGAAAGTAATTTATAAAATTTTATCAACTAATAACCTTTTAATATTTAAATAAAACTCATTATTTCAATTAAAATATTATAAAAGTAATTTTTAAATTTTCAGTTAATAAATGATATAATTTACTAAAAAACCGTGTCGGATTATATTTAACATAACCCGAAATCCCCTTTCTCCAAATCAGTTCATGTGTACCGTAAACCTTAAGTACTTTCCCGTTCAAGTTCAATCGATTTCGTTCTCAATCGCTTAAACAAGCATAGGGCTATTGTTTAGGACTAGAAACCGATCAGTTTGATGTATAGAACGTGTACCTTTGATTGCGATTTAATGGGTTTCGAGTTAGAGCTCAAGAATGAGTCGGCCATAGCTTGTTTGATCTTGATTCGCTATTGATTTAGTTCGTGAGTTGGATTTGTGAAAGAAGGATTCGCCAAGACCAAAAGTTCATTTTGGTTGATTTAATCTTGTTTTTATATTTGTTAACATGTATATTGAATTCGGGGTTTTGGTCCGTATTTGGTAAATGATTCCGAATTGATTTGGTATAAATTCGTGAAATCGGTGATAGGCAGTGATTTACGCGACCAAATCCTTGCCAAAACGAGTTTTGATTAGCTGTAATCGATTTGTATAGAGTGGGATCGAAAACGAGTAAAGAACGGGCTGTGGGTCGATCCAGAGGGGTTGTGGGTGAAGGTGGAAGAGATTTTTAGAGATATTGTAGGATCATATGTTCTCATTTGATCAATATTAGATTATAGCAGCGGAATTCAAAGATGAATTAGCCCAATAATAGCAAGAACAAAGTTAATTCATTCAAACAGTAATCGCTCAAGTTTGTTATAGAAAGAGAATTTCTGCAAAAGGAATATTTCTTTCAATTGCACTAACTTCGTTAAAGATACAATGTGTCAACTGCCCTAATATAGAAGTAGTGACGTCTGATGATGTCACATGATGTTGACATCTAACAGACAAAAGATAACTACTGAAAATAACTAAACTACTGAGAATGTCTTCAACATCTGAAGACATCCTCTTATAACTACTAAAAAGATAAAACTACTGAAATAGCATTACAACTACTGAAGGCTAACTACAACAGCTGAAAGCTAATACTTCAGCTGTTGTGAACAACATCTGAAGACTTGCTCTTCAGAGCTTGTAACTCTTCAGATCTTCTCTTCAACAGTTGTTTGTCTTCAGCCGTTGTGCTCTTTTACAGATGTTGTAAGCCTGTGGGACTTAGAGGAATTTCTGATCAGGCTCATTGGTTCTTTTGGTCCAACAAACTCCCCCTGAACCAATGCAGCCAAAACCTCTAATTATTAGTTGTCCCACTTATTGTTGATTTTCCAGGCAGAAAAATGTGTCTTTTTCCTTAGAGATCAGCTTCTAAGATGACCAATTAAGTGTAGGCCTGGATGACAGCAGCTACAGAAGATCTAACAGTTGAAGAATGAGAGAGAACTCCAATTGGGGAATGGACTAAGAGTTGTTGCCTCTCTCATTGAAGCTACTGCCCATGCACAAGTTTAAAAGATTCTCTGACATAGGCTTCCAGAAGAACTACTTGATCTTCAATGGTTAGTAGCTCTGGCTCACCTTCAAAGAAGAATTCAGGTCCATAGTATTCAGAGAGATACCTGTATGTGGACCCATTGTGCAATTCAATCCTTGTGATTTCTCTGTAAACAAATTCATCTGGATGTTTTCCTTCCAGGAACAATTGTAGCTCATTCTTCTTTACCCCTTCCATTCTTTTGTATACCAGCCCCTTCTTGATCATTTTGTTCTCCAATAGCTTTGATACTGGCATCTTAGCATTGTAGACCTTTTTAAAATCTTCAATGATTTCCCAAGGGTCAATCACAAACCCAGCCATAATGTCAGCACTTATCACCTTTTTGATTCTTCCTCTGTAGTCTTGTGGAATGTTTCTTTTGTGTATCCTGTGTTGCACCTTTGGGTCAGGCCATACCCGGATTACTTCTTTCCTGTACTGGAAGGTATGCCTTAGTGCAAACAATCTTTGTGCTTCCTTTCTCATGACTGTTAGTGAGGAAGTCTGAGGGTAGTTTTTGTCTACCAATCTCAGAATTTTGTCATCATATAATCTCTGACTTTCTTCTTCTTCTATCTTCACTTTTACAGCTTGCATCTGAGATTCAGGAGTTATTACAGGAATAATGGAAGATTCAGGCTTTTTCAGTTTTAGAACAGTTGACAAAGGTTGCCTATCTTCATCATCTTCCTCCTGAATCAACAGCTTTCTCCTCTTCTTGAGAGGTGCATCAATTGTTTTGACAGCTTTTGATTTTGAGATGGAAGTGACTGATTTTGGAGCAGATTTCTGAAAGTTAAGCATGCTGGAAGTGAGTTCCTGTTGAGATTTCTTAAGCATCTCCTTCTTTTTCTTCAGACCTACCACATCCATTGCTTCAACAATCAGTTCTTTGTTAGGAGTCTCAGAGCAGCAGATCTTTGTTGTAACTTTGACAAGATTATTCCTATCCCAAGCCCTGATCTCAGCAACTGATCTCCCTAAGAATTTGGCTACAAATCTGGACATGACATGAAGTCTCTCACTTTCTTCCTTGTCATATTGCTTCCAAATATTGTCTATGTGATTTATTTCCAATTCCCTGATCTTCTTATTCAGATCTTCAGGTTCAGCATTTTCCTTGAAAATGTGACTTATAATCTCATCCATGGCTTGAAAGTGAACTTGATCAGCCTGTTGTACTAGCTTCTGAAGCTTAGACATTTCAGGCTCTATCACATCAGCAGCCTTTTCAACTACATTCTTTTCAGCTTTTTCACTTGAAATCTCTTTCTCTACAATCTTTTCAACCATATCAGCCTTGGAAGATTTCTTCTGCCTTTTGTAGGTAAATTTCAGAGAAGATGCAGGCTTTTCAGAATCTATAGGAGATGTAGGCTTTTCAACTTGCACACTCACTTCCTGTACATCACCAGAGTCTTTTCTTTTTGTCTCTATGACAGGACTAGACTCCCCCTTTTTGGCTGCAGTTGGTATACGTGGAAGTGTTTGTGTGACCTTCAAGATTTGAGCCCAGAGGATTTGTGCCTGAGGCAGAGGCTGGTGGCTTATCAAAATGTGGAGTATAGGTGGAAGTGTTTGTGTGACCTTCAATATTTGAAGGTGCCATCTGTGGGGTAATAGGGGAAGATGGACTTTTGTCCTTGGACATCTTGGTGAGTAGCTCATTGAGCCTACAGACCTCAGCCTCAAGGAGTTTGTTCTGTTGCAGAACATCAGCAAGGGTCCTTTGGTCATCAGTAGCCTTGGCTAAATCATCTGACCTCCTAAGAGTATCAGGATCTACCTGAGTTGAGTGTGGCTCAACATGATCAGGTGCCCCTTTTTCGTGGTACTGGGGACTTCCAACCTCAGGGGTAATCCCTTCATCAGTTGTTGCCTCTAACAGGGTCTTAGCTATGTTACTACTATCAATCACTCCAAATGATGGAGGTGATGAAGTAGCAGCCCTGTCAGATATCAGAATCTCTCTTTCCACACTAGGAGATCTGATATGGTAGTCAGAATCCTGTGGGTTATCAGAAACACTTTGCTCCTCCCCCTCAATGTTGGAGCTAATCCCAGTTGTAATAGGTGTCTGGGTGGGGATAGGAGTGTTTAACTGATCCAGGATTTGGTCAATTACAAAAGTTGGGCTTTGTTGGGTGGTTTCAATAGTAATAGGCGATGAAACAGAGTGCACCCGGGGAGAATGGTGCTGTTCAATAGAAACATTTTCAAATGAAAGAGGTTCTAGAAGTGTGTCTACCCCTTCCATGGTTTCACCAAGTTCCTGTTGAGAGGAAACCTGGCCAGTTTCAGCTGGTGGAGTCTGATGGACCACTGGCTGACTACTTCCAGTGGCCATATCATGCCTTGGTGAGGCATGGGCAGACTCAGGGGACTCATTTCCCTGAGCAGCCGTTTTGGGCTTTTTGGATTGTGGTTTGGTGGGGACTTTGGATTTTGATTTGGAAGTGGAGACTGTGGGTTCCCTATGCTTGGGTTTTAGCTTTCGGGCAGCCTCTTTGAGAGTAAGGTTTGAGTTGTGTCGGGAATATACTTCCAACAGAACTGCTGGAGCAGAGACCCCCTGACCAACAAGGCCATTGTGCTGTAACTGTTTTTCTATGATGGCCATGATAAATCGTGGATAAAGTAGCCATCTAGAAGAAACAGGCTTAGCAGCATGTTCAGTTAATTCTGAAAACAAGATTTGTGAAAAATTAATTTTTGAGATTCCAGAATTGAATACAATACCTGTTGCCATCTGGAGGACATCTGGTCCCATGAAGAAGATTTCGGAGCCAAGCAAATGTTGATCATGTGAAATATCAGGCGCTCCGGATCATTGAAATGCTTCTTGTAGAGTGTGGAATCACTTAAGTCACCCTGGTATTCATGACTCGTGAAACAGAGGTCAGTTAGATTCTTTGGGAATTGCGTGACCAAGTTCGCATCATCAAGTTGGAGAACCTCCCTCAGTTCAGCTGGACTGATGTGCACATTGTGTCCATTGACTGTTGAGCGAAGAGAGAGAACACCAGTGCCGATGTTGATAAGCTCGACATTCATCCAGAACTGATGAATGGATTCGACATGAAGTGTGGGATTAATAAGAAAGGCGGTTTGGAATTGGGATGCATTCATTAGATCAACAGCTTCATCAAATTTTGACCAGAAGGAGGATTTAGTGAGGTAGGCAACGGAGTTATGACGAGGTTTAAATTCATGGTCACCATGGAAGCAGATACTTGAGAGGGAAGATAGAAAGTTCTGATGAAGTGGTAATGAAACAACTGAAGAAGGTTTGATATAAATAGAGAATTGGAATATGTTCTTCAGATGTTATAAAAAGAAAACAACAGAGGTTGAAACAGCTGAAGAGTAAAGGTGCTCATCAGGTGTTGGTGACAGATTTTGTTCATCAGCTGTTTTCATCATATACTCATCAGACTTTGTGAAACATCAGATTTTCTCATCAGATTTTGGAAAAATTTGTCATCAGACCTTGTGAACAAAAATTGTTCATCAGGCGTTGTGAAATATTTTTGACCTTCAGTACTTTGTCAACCAAAACTCATCAGTACTTTTAACTGAGAATATTGGTAAAGGTCATATATTTCCTTGAATCAGTACTTGTGATATTTATCAGTATTTACTGAAAATGTCAAAAGTTGCAAGGTTATAAAAAATTTGAGTTGTGGACAAAGGGAATATTTTTGTATTTTTGAAAATTTTATCTGGTGGATGGAATTTTATTAGTGTGAAAATCAATTTATTCAAGTTGCAGCATACCAAGCCTTAGAACTAAATTTTGAAAAGTGGAAGTGTCTAAAGGCTTAGTAAAGATATCTGCAAGCTCATCAGCACTAGGAACAAACTTTGGATCAATCAGACCCTTTTCAAAACAATCCCTTATAAAATGATGTCTGATTTCAATATGTTTTGTCCTAGAGTGCTGAACTGGATTCTTGACAATACAAAGAGCTGAGGCACTATCCATTAACAATGGTGTCTTAGACTCTTTGATGCCATAGTCCAAAAGTTGAGTCTGAAGCCAGAGAATTTGTGAAGTACAGCTTGCAGCAGCAATGTATTCGGCTTCAGCTGTTGAAGTGGCCACAGATGTTTGTTTCTTACTTTGCCAAGAAACCAGACAGTTTCCCAGAAACTGACAACCACCAGAGGTTGATTTTCTGGTAAGTTTGCATCCTGCATAGTCACTATCAGAGAAAGCAACCAGCTTGCAGGAATGCCCAGTGGAGTACCAAATTTCCAGAGATTGAGTGCCCTGCAAGTATCTGAAAATTCTTTTAACAACAATTAAATGAGATTCTTTAGGTGCAGCCTGAAATCTGGCACAAACACATGTAGCAAACATAATATCTGGCCTAGATGCAGTGAGATACATTAAGGACCCAATGATACATCTATAAAGAGTTTCATCAACTGATTTACCTTTCAAATCAGCATCAAGTTGTGTGGTGCTGCTCATGGGGTTAGAACATGGTTTACAGTTTTGCAAATCAAATTTCTTTAACAACTTTTTTGAGTATTTGGATTGGTGAATGAAAATTCCATCAGGATTTTGTTTGATTTGGAGACCCAAGAAAAACTGTAATTCTCCCATGGCACTCATTTCAAAGTTTTTGGTCATTAACTCAGTGAAATCAGCACACAACTTTGGATCAGATGAAGCAAATATTATGTCATCAACATAAATTTGAACAAGGAGCTTATGCTGGCCTACCCTCTTTATAAACAAAGTTTTATCAATGGAGCCTCTAGTGAAATTATTTTTGAGGAGAAAAGTGGATAGAGTATCATACCAGGCTCTAGGGGCTTGTTTCAGCCCATAAAGAGCTTTATCAAGCTTGTACACCCAATCAGGATGTTTATTGTCCTCAAAGCCTGGTGGTTGGCACACATACACTTCCTCTTTTATTTTACCATATAAGAAAGCACTTTTGACATCCATTTGAAAAACTTTAAGTTTATGTAAGGCAACATATGCTAAGAACAGTCTAATTGCTTCTAGTCTGGCGACAGGGGCAAAAGTTTCATCATAATCAATACCTTCTTCTTGAGAAAACCCCTGTACAACTAGTCTAGCCTTGTTTTTAATTATTTGACCATTTTCATCTGTTTTATTCCTAAACACCCATTTTGTGCCTATTGCACACTTACCTGGAGGTAGAGAAACCAGCTCCCAAACTTGTTGCTTCTTGAACTGCAACAACTCCAACTGCATTGCCTCCACCCAACCATTGTCTTTGAGTGCTGTGTGATAGTTCTTGGGCTCTTGCTGACTCACAAATAAAGCATGAAGACAGAAATTTGACAATTGACTTCTTGTGGAAACACCAGCATGAATGTCACCCAGAACTTGAGATAATGGATGATCCTTCAGTTCTTGATATGGAATAAGATCAGTGCAAATATTTGCTGGAGGTTCAGTTGCTGCAGATGTTGATGAAGAACCAGGGAACAATTCTGCAGGAATTTCAAATGAAGTAGAAGATTCTTGAATTTCATCAGCATTTGTATTTAGAGGAACAACTGGAGCAGGAGGAGCATCAGATTTAGCAGTCATGGGCAGATTATCACTAAATCTGAACAGATGAGCACTTGCATCGTCATCATCAGGACTTCCTTGTATGTTTTCAGTAGAAACTTTTGATGAAGCTGCATGAGATACATCATCTGCCACAACAACAGACTCAACTGGAGATTGATAGGATTCATGTTGCAAGATGTCTAGATTAAACATCTCAACAGGATTTTGTGGAATAGAAACTTTTGGGCATTCATTGAATTTGACATGAAGAGTTTCTTCAACCATCTTTGTTCTGCAGTTGAACACTCTATAAGCCTTGCAGGTTGAAGAATAGCCAACAAAATATCCTGCATCAACTTTGGAGTCAAACTTTGTGAGTTGATCTTTGGTGTTAAGGATATAACATGGACACCCAAAATCTCTGAAGAAGGAAATCAAAGGGGTTAAAGTATGAAGTATTTCATATGGAGTTTTCAACCATCTTTGATTTACCAAAACCCTGTTTTGCACATAGCAAGCTGTGTTGACAGCTTCTGCCCAAAAGGACAGTGGCAAACCAGAATCAGCAAGCATTGTTCTGGCAGCTTCAATCAAAGTCCTATTTTTTCCTTTCTACAACTCCATTTTGTTCAGGAGTTCTGGGAATACTGTACTGCCTTTGAATTCCCTTTGAGAGATAGAATTCATCCAAAATGTGATTTCTAAATTCTGTGCCATTATCACTCCTTACACACTTGACAGGAATAGAATATTGCTTTTCAGCATACAACACAAAGTTCATAATAGCCTTGGCAACCTCACCTTTTGAGTGTAAGAAGAAAGTCCAGACAAACCTTGAATAGTCATCAACAATAACTAGACAGTACTTCTTCTTTGCCATAGACATTATCTGTACTGGCCCAAACAAATCCATGTGCAACATTTGCAAGCAACCAGTGGATTTTGAATCTCCAATTGGAGGAAAAGAGACTTTGTGTTGCTTTCCTTTCAAGCAGGCAGTGCAAGTCTCATCACAACTAAAATCCTTTAAGGGAAGACCTCTAACCAATCCATGTTTCACCAATTGATTCATGTTTTTGATGTTCACATGACCTAATCTTCTATGCCACAGATTTGATTCCTTGAAGGAAGCCTTAGAGAATAAACAAGGATGACCCTTAACAGAGATTTTCTTGGATAAATCAAAAGCATATACCTTTCCTACTCTGTTAGCCTTAAGGAGTGTATACTTATCTAAGACTTTGCCAATCAGAGGCAATACATCAGAAGATAAAATCCTACAATCTTGCTTGGTGAAAAGAGAAATATGACCCTTATCACACATTTGACTAACACTCAGAAGATTATACTTAAGATTCTCAACATGATTTACATCATCAAACCTAATCTCACCATTTGTTACCACACCTTTCCCTATAATTTAACCCTTAGCATCATTTCCAAAGGACACAAATCCTTTCCTTCCAGTAAAATAGTTATGAAGGAGAGATCTGCTCCCAGTCATATGCATGGATCCTCCACTGTCAACATACCAGATGCTATTTTGGCATGCTGAAGGACCCTGCATACATCAACACACTCAGTTAGACTTTTGGACCCAAACCATTTTGGTTTTGGGTCTGTTAACACATGATGAGACAGAAGTAACATTTTCAGTTGAAGCAACACTTGAAGTATTCTTATCAGAAAATTTTGCCCTAATTTTTTATTTGGATTTCTTCTTGTGAAATGAACCAACAGATGCATCTGCTAGATTAACTTGACCTATCAGTTGTTGCATCATTAGCATCAGTTGATTATGATTTTGAGTCAAAATTTTGATTTCATGAGACACATTAGAACTTGATTTTTTATTTTTGTGTTTTATCATCTTAGTGTCTTTAATTGATGAAGAATCTTTCAAGTGTTGTTTCTCTAAATCTGGAACAACCCCGTTTCCTTTCTTGGATGTATTGGATTTATTTTCTTGTGAGGATTTTCCAGATTTTGAAACTACTGATGATTCTGGTACAAACTTGGAACTAAATTCATTTTTCAGTTTGAGTATGTTCTTGTTTTTATGCTTTATTTTGTTGAATTTAGAACCTTTTCTGTACCAGCATTCATCAGTGGAATGATTAAACAGCTTACAGATTTCACAAGGCACCCTCTTTTTCTTTTCCTTGTGAGTGTCTACAAGTACTGATGACTTAGATATAGATTGTTTGTTCATCAGAACATGTGGAGCATCAGTATTTGTAGACAATTTGACAACAGCTGATGTGTTGACAACTTCTGAAGAGATATTCTTCAGCACTTGTCTATCAACACATTTATCATCAGTAGTTGTTGCAGTATCAACTTTTTCCACAACTGCTGATGAATGACTCTGACTTATCAGAAGCCGTGCATCATTTTCTCCAATCCCATCCCCATCTGATTCAATCAGGTGTAAATTTAAAACATTTGAAACTTTTTCATCAGGATCAATCTCAACTAAGACACTATCCTGACATGTGTCATTTTCAATGATATTTGTACACCCAATTGAATAAGAATATGTTTCAATCTCAACATTTTCAGACTCAATTTTGCAAACATTTGACTCTTCCTCAGATATGTCTACAGAATCAGACATTTTTGAAGATTTGGTAGATTGATATACACTTTCCCCATCAGACTCACAGTCAAAACATTTTGGTTTATAATCAGCAGGGGGGGCAGTGTGATTGTAACCAATTCCAAACTTAACATTTGAAGCTGACTGTTTGTTTAACAACATTTCAAACCCCTTACAGGACTCAACCCATTTTTCACAATTTACTTGGGTTGCTACAAGTGTTTGCTTCAGATCATTATGCTTCACAAGCATGACTTCCACTCTAGCTTTTTCATCAGACAATAAACATTTGAGTTTATAAATTTCAGACTCTTTGTCATTTAAAGCTTTTTCAAACTCAGATTTGTTTTTAGCCACAGCCTTTTCTAATTCAAATTTCTCATTAATCAATTCTACATTTATTTCCCTAATGGAAGCAAATGCTGAAATGCATGACTCTGAACATAACTTTGCTTTTGATTCAGAAGATACCTGTGATGTTGAAGAAGAAGGACAAAAATTGTCAGTTGAATCAATAGCCATCAATGCAAGATTTCCAAATGGATTGTCTCCCCCATGTGGACCAGCTTCAGAGTAAGGCTGCATGTTGAAGTCAGATAAGTCATCAGGTAAACTACTCCAATCAACTACTCCAGGAGTAAAGAAACTCTGATGATGTTGTTGTTGAGATTGTTGAGTGGTTTGAGATTTGCTGGGATCAGGAAGAGCAGGTGATTGTGGAGGAATTAATGCTGGAGTGTGAGTAGGTTGAGGCATGTAAAAGCAAGGATATGGATATGGCATAGGATTTTGTGGAACAAAGTGGGCTGGATAAAATTGTTGTTGACTGGTTCCAGAAGATTGATGTACTTTGTTTGATGTGTTGTTGCTTGGAAAAGTCACAAAAGGTGCAGAAGAATTAGATCCAGTAGATTTGCACTCTCTAGCAAAATGACCAAGCCTGTGACACTTATGGCATCTCAACTTCCCTTTGTCAAAACCAACTTTGGTTTTGCCAGATAATCCAGGAAATTTTCTTCCTGTTCGTTTGTAGAACTTTTGAGATCTGATGTTGATTAATGCCATTTGACTCAAAATGTCCATTTCCTCTAGATCATCATCTGGGATTCCTTTCAAGTCATCCATCACAAAACACAAGTTATCACCATAATTTCCTGCATTACGATCAACTCCCACAAAGGCATGTTCAGAATTGTTAGTAGAAAAGTCAATATGTTCATCATAAGAACATTCAGACCCATTAAACTCTGACTCTTGACCTATCAAAGCAGTGTTACCAGGAACAAAATCATCAGCAAGTTTTCCAGATGAAGACAGTTTTCTCTTCTGTTCTACCTCTCTCTCAAAAGTTAATAGTTTCCCATGAAGTTGGGTGAGAGATAGATTCTCTAGATTAGCACTAGAGCGTAGGACAATTGTATATGTGTTCCAGCTCTCAGGCAATGATCTGAGAAATCTGTTATTCATCTGACTATTTGTATATTCCTGCTTAACCATTTTCAACTCAGAAATCAAACATGAAAATCGCTCAAATTGTTGAGTCAATGATTCACCCTTTCTATGAGAAAAGGTCTCATACTGCTGAGCAAGGATTTCTCTAGTGTTTGCTAAAACCTCATCGGTTCCACCGAATTGTTCTTTCAGTGCAACCCAGAGATCATGAGCAGTATCATGATGCATTAAGCCTGAATAAATCTCATTCGGCAAAGCCATGGCCAGAATACCATGAGCTTTCGCATCAATTTCAAACAGTTTTATATCCTCATCCGAATACATATCCGATGGTTTCGGAATCATGATTTTAGTTTCAGGATCAGTGATCATGGGTTTATACGGACCATGCACTACAGATTTCCAACATCCTGCACTGTTAATTGACAGGTGATGTAGCATTCGAAGTTGCCAAATGTTGTACTCACTCCGAACCAACATCGGAGGCTTGGTTGCGGAGCCTGTATTGTGCGGATCATTGTTTGGAGTTGTCATGATCACATATTCAAACAATATCAACTGAATTAATGCAAATTTCAATCAATTGATTCAAATCAGATTGATATTGAAAGACAAATCAACAGAAGTTAACAGAAAACTTCAATCTATAACAAATTCTTACTAAATCAGCTAATTCGATCAACCAGAGAACTGAATTGAGCAGTTTCAGAGATCAATTGTTTAATTGATCAATGATTAACCAGCTCTGATACCAATTGTAGGATCATATGTTCTCATTTGATCAATATTAGATTATAGCAGCGGAATTCAAAGATGAATTAGCCCAATAATAGCAAGAACAAAGTTAATTCATTCAAACAGTAATCGCTCAAGTTTGTTATAGAAAGAGAATTTCTGCAAAAGGAATATTTCATTCAATTGCACTAACTTCGTTAAAGATACAATGTGTCAACTGCCCTAATATAGAAGCAGTGACGTCTGATGATGTCACATGATGTTGACATCTAACAGACAAAAGATAACTACTGAAAATAACTAAACTACTGAGAATGTCTTCAACATCTGAAGACATCCTCTTACAACTACTGAAAAGATAAAACTACTGAAATAGCATTACAACTACTGAAGGCTAACTACAACAGCTGAAAGCTAATACTTCAGCTGTTGTGAACAACATCTGAAGACTTGCTCTTCAGAGCTTGTAACTCTTCAGATCTTCTCTTCAACAGTTGTTTGTCTTCAGCCGTTGTGCTCTTTTACAGATGTTGTAAGCCTGTGGGACTTAGAGGAATTTCTGATCAGGCTCATTGGTTCTTTTGGTCCAACAGATATGGCAGCTTTGCCCCCTGTAGTTTTTCTCTTTATTCTCAGTTTTGAATTTGACAGGAACAACCCCTAAACTTCATACCATAATGTATTTAATTTTTAGAATTTGTATATTTTGTTTAACTTTTATAAAAGTCAATATAAATAAAGTATTTATATAGTAATGAATGTTTTACCATTATTTTAAATTTTATAAAATTAAAACAAAGTTATTTGTATAATTCATTTAAAATTTATAAAAATTAATACAATTAAAGTATGTTTAAATTCCTTTATATACAAATAATTAGCAATTTTATAAAACTTATTATATGCTTACATAAAGTTTCAGAATGTGCTTTTGTTTTTTTATTTTATTAACTTTATAAAATTGAAATTAATTATCCATAACTAATCACATACATACATACACACACACATATGTATATTAAAGTATGTTTAAATTTGTTTTCTAATATATATGTACATGGATAAACAAAATAGAGGGAAACACTGATGGGATATATTACTTTGTGGACCGAATTTGGGTGCCAAACTACGGAGAACTATGGAGCGTAGTGATGGACGAAGCCCACAAGAGCCGATACTTGATACACCCTGGATCAGACAAGATGTATGATGACCTTAACATCAATTATTGGTAGCCAAACATGAAGTCCGACATTGCTACTTATGTAAGCATGTGTTTGACATGCTCGAAGGTGTCACACCCCCACCCCTCGTCACCTAAGATGATGTCATTCTTCACTCTGATGGGGTTGCGGAAGCATAGTGGTGATGTCTCAGAGGTGAGGTGTGACTTACTTGACCCGGTATCACAACACACAGATTAACTTAAAGTAATTACATTACAAGGTTTTGTCATTACAACCAACATTACAGTTTACAACTAAGTTTATTACACAACTAAATTATTTAATTACAAGTGGTTGAAAGTGCAGCCTCACCGTGGTCCCTATCTTCCTGCAAAAACGTTTGAGTTTGAAAGATCAGCACAAAGCTGGTGAGTTCGTAAAGTTCAAGTTTGACAATATGATATGATAGGTAAATGTTTAATAGATATACAATTCCAGATAACCATGGGACCCGTATCTAGTTCCTTTCAGACAATCTACAATTTAATAAAGATAATACCCGTCGGTAAATATCTTGATGCCTCATTATCTTAATGTCTATCACTAACATTAAGAGGATATTTCGGAAACATGTAACAAACATTTACACCAAGGGGAGTTGCAAGCTCCCGGAAAATGGGTTGTCAGCCGATAGTACTATCATTGATGCCTGTTCGGCCCCACATGGCTTCACTAGATACAGTTTCGAGGAATGAGGACTTTTGATACTATGATAAAGATACTAACGACAAAATCACATGAAATCACAAAAGAGTCACATGAAATCACAAATATAACAGTGATACATATCATATGTTCAGAAATGGATTCACAAAGATACCCTGATGTTTATAAAACATTAAAGATAAAAGGGGTTGTACGAAACTCACCTGATGTCAGAAGAGTGGTGAAATCACAAGCAGAATAGTAATGGTAGCTAAATTCTGCATTAGTTTATGTTTAATGAGTTATATTTGTTTTAACTTACTGATTAGATCTTTCTGAACATCCAATGTCAAAGACATTGCAATGAAAGTCATCAAACCGATACTAGATGTTTTATTAGTTAATTTAATGTCATATCTTACAATGTATGATAATGTAGGAACTTATTCTAATTTAGGTTCCTAATACAATGTTGATGACACATTAGATTAATCAGAATAATCTCAGATTAACCAGTTAGGTACTGTTGTTGATTATAGTGCTGAAACAGTTTCTAGACGGATTTATGGCTTAGGAATGATCAATCCTTGTTATTGATTACCCAAATATCATGAAATATCACAATGTGACTTTGGAATAGGTTTAATAACCATGCTTAACATACTAATCTGACTGTTATCATAAACATCAGATAATCATTCCAATGAGTATATTAATGATTGTGATTAGTTTGAAACACTTGGGTTTAACCTTACATTTCAAAGATTAATCAAAATAATCACCTACATTTTCACAATCAAATGGTTTAAACCATTATAATCATTGTTATGATTTCATGAAAACCGGGCATTACAACGGATCAAAACAAGGATTTACCCGTTAATAGTTCGAGTTCTTCGTTTATAATCAATCATAGCCATCATCTAGGCAATAATCAACAACCCTAACTATATCATTACGTTCAAAAACAAGATCTAAACAACCATTATCAAACTAGAAGGTTAAAACGAACCGTTACCTAATCATACGGATTTTTAGCGGCTGAACAACGATCACGACTTGTAAACCTGTTCCCTAGCAAGATCCAGGTGTCTAGTGACCTTCAAATTGAAGATTTGATGATGGAAATACGTCTGGTAAGATTTTTGAGCACAAAAGTTCGAGAGAAAATGAAATAGTATCAATGTCATTGATATCATCCTTGTTCCGAAGAATGATAGCTGCAAGCATCTTCTCGTCAAAGTACCAAGACAAGAAGTTGGCTAAGGAGTTGTCAGGAACTCGTGATGAAACAGGAACGGCTTTCTGGTGTAAGGCGGCAGATATTTGTAATAAATCCATGGTTCCTTCTTGACCGGATCCAGGATGCAAGTGGATACAAAACGCCTGCCTTTAGCTGTCTTCATCAGTGGAAAGTCTTTATCTCATTGATCCTTCAAAAATTTCGCGAAGTGATCGGCCTGATTGTCTTTCGAGGGATTGAAGAACATAGATTTGTTGATGCTCCTTATGTCAAACTTCAGCAATGAGCAGAAATCCCTTGGCCTCTTAAAGTATTCCAGCTTCCCATTCAATCTCTTCAACAGATATAAGTCTTTAGCTTTATCGTACAACCAGCAGCTGACGTTTGATCTGTCATTTCGAACAACAAATAAGTCTCTGTCGCTTGATGTGAAGGTTTGCTCTGGATGTTCTTCTTGCATTTCCTCTAGCCATGATGCTCTAACTTCTCGAGGAGCATGTGTCCAGTCTTTCTGCTTGTCAAACCAGCTGTCAATAACCTTGGCTAGAGGAAAAGTCTCCTTTCCTTTGCGGTTGACATACTTGTGAGCATACAAGTAGTCTACATACGGATCCTTGTTGACGTTGCTGATAACAACATTCTTTGGTTCTTTCTCTGCAGATGCTTCTACAGGGGATTTGGCCTTCTCCTTTCTCTCCTGGTCACAAACAGCTTCAATGACAGAATCTATAAAGATATTGGGAAATAAATCCCCCAGGCCCGCTCCACCAAGCTCCTCACTGAATCCATCAAATAGAAAGTTGTCTGGGAGATCCTCAAACAGGTCATCATAGTAATCTAGTTTCTCTGAAGACTATGGATTCTCGGGATCATCGGTGATCTTTGAAACTTCCTTTGCGGGCTCATCATCCTGTTGACCTGAAGAACTGGCACACTGGCCCTGATCATCTCCTGTATCATCATCCTCTTTATCCTTTCCTTTATCGATCTTGGCATTGTCGCCATCTTTTTCTTTCTCATCATCTTCCTTTTCTTCTCCTTTCTTCTCCATCTTAAGTTCTTCATCAACTTCTTCATCATCGTTGTCACCATCATCATCATCATCATCATCATCATCCTCTTCAAAAGTGGTTTACCCGTCAATTTCTTAATCACCTCCTTTAAAATCTCATTCTGTCTCTCCACACGGTCAAGATTTCGCATCTGTCTTCTAAACATCTCGCACACTTTAACCAAGGATCCTTGTAGCTCGTGAATCTTGTCATCTTTAGTGATGGAGTCTTTTTCTAGCAAGAAAACTCGCTCCTGGAGCCATACAACATCCACGGGAACCCCCTCAGGCGCATAAGGCGAAGGCGTACGCATGGGTGCCTTGCCTTTGTCTCTTTGACTCCTACCTGGTGATGGTGATGGTTCAGTGTGGGGAGTGGGAGTATGAGAGTGAGATAGAGATGATGTGGTTTGGGCAGTCTTTGAAGTGGTGAAAGGTGGTAGTGGTGGTGGAGTGGGAGCTTGGATGGTGATTGTAGGTTTAGTGGGTTTAGTGGGTGGTTGTTTTGGTTTCGGTAGTTGTGATGGTTTGGGTTGTGTAGGTGGCTTAGGCTGAACAGGAGGTGGTGGTGGTGGAGTCTGAGTCTGAGGTGGAGTTGGCTGTGGAGTTGTAACATCAGTGGCGGAATCGTAACCGGAACAGTAACTTGCACAGTAACTCAGGTACAAAATATGTGCACTACATGTATACTAATATCATTTGATATTTAACACAGAACAATTAACAGAATTATCTCAGAAACGTGATTCAAATCCATGGTTTAACAGTCAGAGACATATTTGACAACACAGAATTACTACGTGAATGTTAGATAGGATCTTATTATGTATAGACGTATGTGAGATTGTACGGAACAAAACAATACCAGACATCGTTATGTGAATATTAAACTGACAAAATATTCGTGTGAGTGACGATTCATGTGAATATATCTTAAAGTCTAACATTCGGAATGATGTCTGATAATTAGAAAACCAAATCGGAAGGTACAGTTGTCGTCATGTTCGTACGGGTGACGATCCGAACGAATACGCGCGAAAACTGTAAAATTCGATTAAGCAGTTAAATTAAACGATTTTAGAAATTTAAAAATAAGTAAAAGAGAATTAGTTAATTTATTTGGAATTACAACCTAAAATAATTTGAAAAACTCTAATTTTAAAACCGTACCGTTTCGTTACGACGACGACCGAGAACCGACGCCTCTACGCAAAACCCAGCGAGATCGAACGAACCCGAACACACCGGAACGATTAAAAGCACCAAATGGCATTAAATGCCCATTTCTACCATCCAACTACCACTTTCTCTCTCTTTCTCTCTCTCTCTCCCGTCACTCTCTCTCTCTCTAAACTCTCTCTCTAAAACTCCAAACCCTAGAAACTTCAAACCTTCACCAAATCAAGCCATCTTGGTGTCAAAACGACCACAATAGTGTGTAGATCGTAAAAGTACAAAAGATCGGAGCTTTGAACCATCGAAATCCAGGTAAAATCGAGCTCATAGTCGCGATTTTAGGGTTTTCACCCCTTGGTTCGAACACCCACTTATACCGGTTTAAACCACCACAAAACCTTAGGAAACTACAATAAATTGTCTATGATGTTGTGGGAACCAGTGGGACTCCAAGACTATAGCCGAAAACTCGATGATGGAGTTTTGCACATGCTTGACCTCGACCAGGAGAATGAGGGTCTTCAGATGGACCGAATGGCCATAGGCCGAATGGCTATGATCCGAGCGAACCAGTACCAGGCGAATGAGGCCTTCCATTCGTGTGATAGTCACTTTCGCATGAACACCTTCATTCGGTTGGAGATCTACATTCGCATGGCAACTTTATTCGCATGCATCATTTATATTCATTCGCACAACCCATGATTCAGTTGCATGATAAGCTTGGTTCGGCTGATTTTCCTCCCTTCGCATGACCATTACACAACCTATGCATTCGCATGACCACCTTTAGTCGGTCAATATCACCACTAGCATGGCAGCCATTCGTATGAGTCTTTGACATTCGTATGACTGCCTAGTGATGTTCTAAGTATGTTTACAAGATTAGAGTGAACTAAGGAGAAGTCCTTAGGGTTCAACAGTGTTAGCCGATGTTGGCAACCATGAACACTAAGATTTTCAACACCAAAGCTTGTTCAAAACCATTTCAACATATAAACATGGATAATAATCATCATGTGGGTTAAAATACTTGGGATTTTATTAAATGAAAACATGAGTGAAGTTGTTGGAAATAAAATCGTATTTAAGGGTGGTTAACCAAGTGCCAACCCAAAACACTAATATTATTAAACTTAACTAGAGTCCTTTATAACAATTGAATGGGATTTTGTCAACAAAAACCATAGTTTACAAAAAAGGGCAACGTGTTGGATACTTAAGAGTTCTACAAATTCAGGAAAACAATTTGAAATCAGTGAGAGAAAAGGAACAAACTAAGTGGGAATGTGTTGACATTGTATGTTAACATTCCATCCTTAGTAATTTCATATAATGGTATGACTAACTTAGATCATTTAATCAAATGATCTAATGTGAGTTATACATTAAGACGATCAAAGGACGACGAATAACAAGAACTAAAGAAGGACTTAGAGTTAATCAAGCGAGATTAACTTAAGTCTAACATGCTAACTTATATTCTCTTAAAATAAATTATGTTTTAATTAAAACGAAATGATTTATAAAATTCTTTACTTAAATAATTTAAAACACCTTAAATGATTTCTAAACTTAATGTTTTACAACTTAAAACGAATTTTATAAATGATGTTATACTTAAAAGAATCATGGATGTAATTAATATAAACCTTATATAATTAAGGTTTAGTTGTGATGATCCACGTGATAAGGGTTCATAAGGAGTAATTGGTGCAGACTAGTTAGAGAAACTTAGAAACACATTAGTAAAGTCTAGGACACATAGTCGCACATTGAGACCAAAACCGTATATACGTTATCTCTCGACACTTATAGTATTCAAATCATAATAAATCAACACAGGTGCTGAAGATACTTAATTTACAATAAATGAGCGAATATATCTTTTGTGATTCATAGCATAACAACACATGGTTGGTGAGTTCATTGCCCCTTTTTCTAAACATTTTTGTTTTACAAACGCGGGGCTGAGAAGCATGCGTAAACTATTTTCTTGGAATATATTTTACATAAATGCTTTTACTTCACATATGTTTTACATGTATAATTGTTGTCCGAGATTCTGTCTAGGTAAACTATTTACAGGTTTGCAAAATAAATTATTTACTCACCATGAGTAAGAAACTATTTCAAATCAAAGAACTCTTTTCAGTGGTGTGTTTCAAAGAACTAATGATATAAATCAAAGAACTATCATCAGTGGTGTGTTTCAAAGAACTAATGATCTAAACAAAGAACAAACTCTAGGTAACTGTCAGTCGTATGCTGATCAAGACCACGTGTAAAGCAACTGACTGGACACAACCAATAAACTAAGAACAGTGGATTGAGTTGACCAAGGCCCAATCATTAGGTCTTAGATTTTATTAAATGTTTACTTATTTATTTATTTAAACGTTTAATGTAATGTTTCTAAAAATGCTATGGTTGATCATGATTGTGTGATGAACTTAAGGAATCAAGAGAATTTCCATATTTTGTGAAACTACAAAAACTATAGAACTGTTGTCACGATGGTGTGTAATGAAACGCTTAATTATCATTGACAACAATATGTTATGCAGTTCGGTATGTGGTGGGCTGGTGGCTGGGCTGGCGGTAAAGTTGACCCTACATATGCCCTATATATAAGCATACTTGATTGGATAATATAGGTGGTTGTTGATGAGGTTAAGGTTGTCATTACAGCCTTACAGGTGATCAGTGTTAACAGATTTTCAGGTTATTCAAATGTTGTGAATCAAAGGTATGGGATGAAACGCTTAATTATCACCAGGAACAGTATATCATGTGGTTTGGTATGTGGTGGGCTAGTGGCTGGGCTGACGGTAAGCTTGACCCTACATATGCCCTATATATAAGAGTACTGAATTAGATGGTATAGGTGGTTAATGGTGAGGTTAAGGTTGTCATCTGGTCAGGTTTGTTCAAATTCAATTTCTAAAACAAAACTATATGAACTCACCAACCATGTGTTGAATTGATCTTTTTGCATGACTTCTCAAGTGACGAACATGTCTGACTAAGAAGTTTATGCTTTTGACTAGGAAGCCATATAGAGGACCTAGTATTTTGGACGTGCAAATTTTTGAACATCATTATACAGATTATTTCATATATCTTGTGCAGATACAAGATAGAAGAATTTTGATGTTGATAGCAGATTTACATTGTTAAATTATTGACGATAATGATGTAATTTAACTTTGTAATTCTATTTAATTTAGTATTTTCTCATTTTATATCATGTGCAATGTGAACAATCTGATCATCATGATTATCATTCCCGATATCGCGCCCCGGGACCTTTCCGCCCCGGGACCTTTCCGCCCCACGGGACACACGATCCGGCCCGCCGGCTCAAGGTGTGACAGGAGTGGGCTACGGAGTGGGCTGTATAGAAGGTGGAGTGGGGAGTATAGGAGGTGGATGTGGTAGAGTCTGATCAGGAGTGGAGGAAGATGATCCAGCTATCTTCTTCAGCAACCTGGGGTCCTTCGGCCGCTTTGACATCATCTTTACCCTCTTCTTCTTAGGCGAAGACTCAGGAGTTGGTGCATAATCGGCATCCTGAATGTCTTCCCTTTCTGCCCTGGTGAGAGGAGGTATGAGAGGCTCCTTCTCTAGAAATAAGAATCTCCTTACTCAAAGATGATGACGACTCAGAGACATGTCCCTCGGCAGTTGCGCCGGCTTGTGTGCTTGTGCTAGTAAGAGGAATGTCATGTTCTTCGGTAATGATGGCAACAGGGGTTCCTTGATCTTCTACAACCGTTTCATCTCCAACAAATCGGCCAAACTTGATCAGAGGCCGTTCTCCCATATACTGTTTCTTCCCTCGTTTGTTCATCTTCATGTATCCAAATATGTCCTCTCTCATCCTCTTCACTCCAAGAGTGCCAATGGTGGGAATAAGATTCTTGTTTCGAGAGTTGATGACGATCTGGATGAATCGTGGAAAACCCAAAAATCTTTCTTTCCTCTTTCCTTTAATGTTTGCATGCATATCAGGAAAGATCATCCGTGAGAAGTTAAAATCCACGCCCAATGCCAGCGCAACAATACATGAGCCGAGGGTCTGGTTCAGCACATCATAACCCCCTTTCCTTCCTGAAAGACACTGAGAAACGACATGCGCCGAGTATCTCCAGTAGGGGTGCAGCAACTTCTTCCCCGTAGGAGGGTAAACGCCCTCGTGACCCATCTAATAGACAGTCCTTTGAACTAAGTCATGATCGAGTTCAACAGGGTCGGATGCCTTATCTCCAAACTGTAGGCATTCCCTGAGAATCTGCTCGGTGATGATAATGGGTTGGCCTTGAACCTTCCCTATGAGACTGACAGTTCCATTGGCGTCTGTGTTCTCAGAAATCGTATTCCAGAAGCTTTGGATGTACTCTGCAATGATTTCTGGATGCTCCATAATGGCATAATTCACTCGTGATAGTATCAGTCCATCAACCAGGCTCTTGAACATTGAATGCTTTTCCGGTGGATCTCCAACATATGCTGACATGTTGTGAACTGGAACAAACCGCAAGTCAGCCATCTAAAAGCAAAACAAGTCAAGTTAGTCAAAATCGAAATTAAAAGTTAAGATCAAAAGTCAAAGTCCAAGTCCAGGTTAAAAGTTAAGACCAAATCACAAAATCAGAAAATGTTCAAGGTTTTGTGGGAGTTCACGAAGTTTAAGGTGTTCTTGAAAATTTGATTATACTCGAAAACAGAATTGTATTCGAAAATGGGTTATAATCGAAATTTTAGTTGTATTCGAAACACAGGTCGTAATCGAAATTAGGCTGTATTCGAAAATTTCATACTCGAAACCTGTATTCGAAACTCATACTGGAAATGTGTACTCGAAACCTGTATTCGAAATTCAAAATTTTCGAGAACAAGAAAAACTTCATAACTCCCTCATTTTTACCCCTTAGAACTCCTAATCATACTCGAAATGCTCGAAATTTATAGGCGACCAACATACACGAAGATCCCTTTTCAATTTTGATATTTTCGAGTTGATTTGTCCAAAATTCTAACTGTTAACGGAAATGAGTACTCGAAATGTGTTTTTGACTCATAACTTTTGATTCCACAGTCAAAAATTAATGAAAATCTATACCTACAATATAGTCGGAGTGGATTTCGAAAACGGTGCACGAAAATCGTATACAAAGACAAATGGTACTCGAAAATGTACATATGCGATCTATTTATAGGCGAATTTCGAGTACACAATTTCATGTACTCGAAATCGAGTACAAATTTTCGAGTATGCAACATTTTCGAGTAAATTATTTTTCAAAATTTTTCTGACTTATAAAATAAAATAAAATAAGATAAGATAATCATAAATTTTGAAACTTTGGACGAGTTCAAAGCTAAGTCTGGTCGATTTCGTGGGATCAAATCTGTGTCAAAAATTTGACCACCTTAAAATAATTTCTTATGAAACCCAACTTTTAAATAATTATGCCCCACCAATAATTTCCACTCGTTAATCCGTAATTCAAAAATGAGACTTATGACCAAAAGTTTTTCTGGTGTTTTTCTGAAACTACTTTTAGGAAGTTTATGAATAGTCAGATTTTAAAACCAGATTAACATGCAACCTATCAGTTTTGTGAAATCTTTTGTTTCAAGCTTTGATTGTGTTTCAACAAACTTAAAGAGTTTTGACAGAATTTAAGACGAGAAAAGAAAAGAACAGATCGATTAGATTAGAATCAAGAACAAGAAGGGTTCTATCATCTTTGTGCTCATTGGCATCTTTTACTTTACTGATCTGCAGGCACATTGTCCTTAACGTCACACATCCAGGAAAATACCCGAGTTTTTCAAAACAGTTTTAAGTTTATCGAAACATAATCTCTTTTTGACTTAAAGATTTATGCAAAAAGTCAAATAGTTGTTACATCTTTTCGGTTATTTGATTCTCCTTACTTCTCACTTATTTGTATATTTAATATTTTTGAATGATCATGTCCATTTCTTTTATTTGAGAAAAACTTGTATTAACTTCTTAGTGAATTATAGTTATTTAAAGTTTTTATTCTTTAGAAATTACCATTAGGTAGTGAATTTCTTATTGTCAGAAAACATTTCACTTCCCTAATTGAACCACTTAACTTAACCATCCAAAGGAAAATCTTTTTCTATTTTCTTAAAATTTTGAAAAATTGAAAATTGTTTTTGTTGTTTTCTTAAAAATTCACCCCCGCTAAATTTGTGATCTAAAAATTTAAAATAAAACAAAACACAAATTTTACAGTATTTACAAAAATGTTTTAATCAAAACTTATTAGTTTGAGTGATGCAAGGAGATGATGAAATCGAGCTGTATCGAACGGTTTTGTGAAAAGATCGGCCAGATTATCATCTATGCGGACCTTTTCAAGATAAATCAGTTTCCGTTCGAAACAGTCGCGGATGAAGGGAATCTGAATGTCAATATGTTTAGTTTTGGAGTGTTGTACCGGATTCTTGACGATTTGAAGGGCAGCTTCATTGTCACAATAAATAGGAGAGTCAAGAAAATTCAAACCGTAATCGAGGAGCTGTTGTTGCATCCATATAACCTGAGAACAGCAACTGGAGGCAGCAACATTCTTAGCTTCCGCAGTAGAAGTAGACATGGTTGTCTGTTTCTTGCATTGCCAAGAGACAAGATGATCTCCTAGGTATTGGCATCCTCCCGTGGTGGATTTCCTGTCTAAGTTACAACCACCAAAATCACTGTCAGAGTAAGCGTGTAAACGAAACTCAGAGTTCTTAGGATACCACAAGCCGAGACGCGGATTTCCGACGAGGTAGCGAAAGATCCTTTTGACAGCAATCAGGTGAGATGCCTTTGGATTTGCTTGATATCTGGCACACTGACATACGAAGAACATAATGTCTGGTCGGTTAGCACCGAGCTGGTGGAACCAAAAATAATGCTGTCCATGTAGATTTGGACGAGAATCAGATCATCCTTATCCTTGCGAACGAACAGTGTCTGGTCAATGGTTCCACGGGTATATCTATGAGCAAACAGATGCTCTGTAAGAGTAGCATACCACGCTCGAGGTGCTTGATTAAGACCATACAGGGCTTTGTCTAACTTGTAGACATGGTCTGGAAGCTGTGAATCCTCAAACCCTGGGGGCTGGCACACATAAATCTCTTCTTTCACCTTTCCATACAAGAAGGCAGTCTTCACATCCATTTGATACACTGTGAAGTTCATGTAGGAAGCATAGGCTAAGAAAATCCATATAGCCTCAAGTCTTGCTACTGGTGCAAAGACTTCCTCATAATCAATCCCCTCTTGTTGGTAGAAGCCCTGAAATACCAAACGTGCCTTATTCCTGATAATGAATCCTGAATTGTCCCTTTTGTTTCTGAAGACCCATCTGGTTCCAATTGGCAGCTTCCCCTTGGGCAATGGAACCAGATTCCACACATTGAGCTTCTGAAACTGCATCAGCTCTTCCTGCATCGCCTCGACCCAGCTTGACTCCTTAAGAGCCATCTTGACATTTTTGGGCTCGACCTGCGAAATAAAACAGGAATACAAACAAGAATTAATCGGACCTGATTGACTTCGTGAAATAGTGCTTTCAGGCAAGGATTTCTGAGCTGGAATGGATCGGCTTTGGGTGAGAACGCCTTCTGAAAGAGATCCAATAATATTTTCAGCCGGATGATTCTTGTTGATGCTGAGTGTTGGCACTTCCTCCACAGCTAGATTGTCGATCAGATTGCTGAGGTGGTTCAGCTGATCTTCGCTGGAGGAAGAGAGATTGTCGACAGGAGCGGTTTCACTTACTTCGGTTCCATGATCCACACAATGTTCCTTAGGGACGTGGTCTGAGAATAGTGGATTATCAAAGGTTTGGTGGGAGGAGGATGATGCTTGATCAGTTTCTAGGATGGGCTGAACTGACTGAGAAGTATCCGGATCTGATGGGATGACTTCATTGATCGGGGTTGGCTGAACTGGAGGAGCCCGATTGTACATTCATGGTGGGTCAACCGTCAGAAGCTTGGGATCACATGGAACGTATTCAACCCGATAATCTACCTCATCACCCTTGTAGAAGTTGTCGGTTGATTCGGATGGTCCTGCACTCTCTGATGTTGTGTTGAAGGGCTTGAAAGTAGAATCATACTAAAACAACCAGTTTGGACCAGAACCGACGTCTGTGGTGTTCAACTCTTTCCAATCGATATAAGATGATTCCACAATCACCTGGGTCTTCTTTTTGTACACCTGATTGGCAGCCTTTTTTGATGAATAACCCACAAAGTAACATTCATCAGCCTTGTCATCAAACTTATGATTCGGCTCAGTATGGAGGAGAGTACACGGACACCCGAATGACTTAAAATGACCAACTTTAGGCTTCTGGTTGAAGAAGATCTTATAAGGGGTCTTTTGATGGCGTTTGTTCAGTAGTGCTCGATTTTGAACATGACAAGCTGTGTTAACAGCTTCAGCCCAGAAGAATATTAGCAGTTTGGACTCAGACATCATAGTCCGTGTAGCTTCAATGAGCGTTCTGTTCCTCCTTTCAGCAACTCCATTTTGCTGAGGTGTACGTGCTGCACTGTACTACCGAGAAATCCCCTTCTCATCGCAGATTTCAATAAGAATCTGATTTCTAAATTCAGTGTCGTTGTTGGTTCTGATCACCTTAACCTTTAAGTTCGTCTGATTTTCAATCAAGGTGATAAACTTCTTCAGAATATCTGGTGTCTCATCTTTCTTGACCAGAAAGAACACCCATGTAAATCTGGAATAATCATCTGTCACAACTAGACAATATGACATCTTCCCGATGCTCATAACATTGATTGGTCCAAAGAGATCCATGTGAAGAAGTTGCAGAATCGATGAAATAGAGTTGAACAATTTAGGCTTGTGGGGTCTTTTATGTTGCTTCCCTTTGGCACATGCGATGCACTTCTCAATTGTGGAGAAGTCTTTAGAAGGTAAGCCGATAACTTGATCTACCTTGGCAAGTCGGTTGAGATTCTTTAGGTTGACGTGATCCAGTCGGCGATGCCAAAGTAGACAATCATGCTCCGATGCTTTTGAGAACAAGCAAGTGTTCTCAGTAAATGAATCTGAATTCGTATTGATGATGTAGGCATTATTGATTCTAGGATTCCTCATCAAGATCCACTTCTCAGGCACAACAAATCCGGGCTTTAGAATAAGACACTCCTTGTTTGTGAAGTGTTTTGAGAAGCTCTTGTCACAAATCTGAGAGACACTCAATAAACTGTGATTGAGCTCTTCAACATAATACACATCTTTAAAACTGAGAGTTCTATTAGTGACTGTGCCCTTCATGCTGATCTTCCCACCCTTGTCTCCTGCAAATGAGACATATCCTCCATTGAAAGGTGTGACTTCATGTAACTGAGAGAAATCTCCAGTCATGTGCCAGGAGCAGCCACTATCCACATACCAAGCATTTTTCAGCTTATTGGGTCGTCCCTGCATTACACACACAATCAATGAGAAACGGGTACCCAAACCAAAACAGATTTAGGCACATATGGAACAATTGGTTCTTTCTTGACAACCCCTTTGTGTTTGACTTATTTGGCCCTAATAATTTTGTGCCTTACACCACTGCCATGGTCAATTGGTTTTAGAGGTGGTTTCATTTGTGGTTTGTTTTTAGTCTTAAAATCCTTTGATTTTTGCTTCTGAAAACCAGATTTATTTTGTTTAACTGGTTGGGTGGATTTTGAGGTACCTTCTGAGGTTTCACCCTAGGCTTTGAGGATTGGTCAGTCCTCATTGATCCTTTAGGGGATTTGGCCTTGGGTGTGACCTTCTGATTCTTTCCATAAAAGAACTTAGTAGGTCGGTGCAGACAGTTTCTGGCAATATGGCCTGGTCTGCCACATGCAAAACAACATACCTTTTCATGAAATTCTTTTGGGTCAAATGGCTTTAGATCACAATCACCATGATTAGAATAAGTACTTGTAGAGGCTTGTTCCAATGACCTGGTTGGAACAAAAGGTTCACAGTTAGGGTTTAACTTAGAACCCGCCCCTTTGGTGATTGTGGAATGAGCCCTGTTCACCTGCTTCAAAGAAGAAGAAATTGATTCTAAAGCATCATCATTCTAAACAAAAGTAGAATTAAAATTCTTAAACATCTCATTTGGTTTGATTTTAATTTCATCAAATCTTCCTACAAAATCAGTTTTTGGAACAAAAGATGTTTTTCTAGATGATGTAGAACACTCTGTGCTTCTCCCAGCATTTCTTTCTTCATTCTTCTCCCTCATACCTTTATCATTTAAACTATCTGCTCATATCTCAGAATCATCAGAAACAAACGAGGGGTCAACCGTAAGTAAGAATGGTTCAGTGGAAAACTCAACAGCATGATCAGATTGTAAAGCCAAGTCATCAACAGATGTGTTGATTCTTGGCATTCTTGAGTAATTATGGTTAAAAGGAGGCTCACATTCCTGATAACCAAGACCCTTACCCCTTTTCTCCCGAAACTGAATACTGACCATGTCTTCTAAAACTTTGCTTGCATAATCGAATTTCTCACATCTGACTGAAGTTTTAGAAAGTTGAGTTTTAACCTATTCTAATTCTAAAGTGAGCTCATCAATTTTACGTTTTGCATCTCGATAATTTGACTCTTTGTCACTTAACAATTCTTTCATTTGTAAAACATCACGACCCTCAGCCTCAAGCTTCCTTTTAAAAATTGCTTCATTTTTGAGAAACTCAGAGTTAAAATATTTTAGTTTAGTGACCTCTTTAATTAGTGTTTCATTATGAGAACGGTACTTAAATACCTTCTTAATGCAAGAAGTTGAGCAAAGATTTTCCGTTATCTCATTGCGCTTCTCATCCACTTCTGCCATGAAAGTGTGACTCAGGGTCAACTCCAGTTCCTGCACTTGATCACTCCAATCATATGAGTCTGACTCTTGAGTCACCAGTGCTTTAGACGTGCTAGCACCTTCTCCAGTAGCAGCAGCCGCCTTCTCATCCGACTTCTTTTCACCATCCTTACCCACCTTTGGCTGTTTCCACTCTCTGGCAAAGTGACCTGGCTGATCACAATTGTAGCATCGTAGCTTTGACTTATCAAATCCCAGCTTCCTTCCCGGGTTGATGCCAAAACTGTTCCTTACGTATACATGTAGTAGATCTAGAAATTCTAGCACCCAAAACAAGAGACCAATTATCTCTATATATACATGTATCTTATGACATTTCAAATGTTGCCATCATGACCATTATGAGCTTATTCATGGCTTATTTACTAAGTAAGTCATGGTCATTTACTTCGGTAGATGAAATTTTTTTCATTTTTCATTTTTCTTTTTCTTTTAACATTTTACACAACACAATTTCGAGCATCGATATCTCATTCATCTTACCTCTGTTTTGGACTCGATTCGTTCGTTGTGATTAGTTCACATCATAGAACAAAAACGTAATCAGTAATAATCATATTCGTAACATATACAAATAATTATCGTGGTTTAAAATTAATAATAAAACATAGTTATTATTAAAAAAATTCTAACAATCCCTCACATGAATAGAAATCGATCCTTACACTCAAGTGTCACGATACAATTTCAGCGGTTGAGTATTGCAGGAGAAGTAGGTGTTCCCTTTGAACCTTCCTTTGTGATATGCACTTTGTCTCCTAGTGATTAGTAGACTTGATGTCCTTTACCCAATCCCTGTTTACGTAGACGTTATTACATTTCACACAATACTCTTTCTGGTCAGGTTAACCCCTCATTGTCGTGTCCGTTGTTGTAACACCCCACCCCAAAATTAGGGGTGACGTGTCACTATCATAGTGATCAAAACATAAGACATGATTTCCATTAAGCAAAGGTTAGGATTACATATCCCAAAAGACTGTTTAAGAGCCCTAGGTTAATTTGTTAATTACATATTGATCAATTGAGCGTATTAAATGAACTAGCCTAAGCTACAAAAATCCACTAACATACTTTCACGGTCCAAAAATCCTAGAGCTCATTTTTTCTCTCCTTACGGCCCGCCCCGAGTACCCTGTGAACCTATTATGAACAAACATTAACGGAATGAGCCGAATGCCTGGTACGGATAAAGGCTTAAGTAAAATAAACAATAAATAACTGATCGTGTGATAACATAAGATAAAATGATACAATATAAAGTAAGGCAAGTCAATCAAATAAATCATATCATACGGATGTACCTTGATCCGATTCTTAATTCACTACTGACATGCACGTAGAGCTGCAGCTCTATGTATCGAACATGAAATGGAGTGTGGGCATACACAGATCTATCCACCGGAAATCATATGCAAATATATCCTAGGATCATTCCATACGCCTTCTTATGGCCTCATGTACCTCACTAGTACGAAGAAGACGCTGTGATCTCAGTTCACCGCCAAGGTTGGTGCCACGTCATTGATGTCACAATGGTGTGCTTGCGGTCACCCCCGCAACTAGAAACATGCTCGGGTAACAGAATACAATAACGGGAGCAGAATCACAACAATTCATATCAAATACGCTTCTCACTAAGCGTTCAACCAAAACATAATATTAGAACATGCGATAATGATTTCAATCCAAAAATTCCTATCGCATGAAAACAATGATAACCAATAATAAATAATGATTCAAAATTCATAACGAACAATGCAAACGAAACGGATCGATATATCAAAGACGTTTAGGAATTCCAAAGATATGTGAGAATCAAATAAGTTTCAAATAATCAAATCATATGCTGAAAAGAAAAGTAGGGGTAAGAATCCGTACCTTTTTATGATTGTGTGTATATATATATTTGACTTGGAACGGTAGGCTATTCTTCTACGGATTCTTGTAATAACCTACATTGTAGTTTTGTTTCCTGTGAGATTTTATATTTTTACTTTAAACACGAGGATTGTATTTTTATATCATTGATCTAAGAATTTTCATTATTTTATGTTTAAAATTTTCATTATATGTTTAAGATCTTAAATCTTTTAAAACATTATTTGTCAAAATATTGATAACGAATTCATATTGATTTACATGATTAATTATATGTATGACATGTATGTTTATAAAATAAATTCTTACTTAAGAGTTATTTATGCAAGGTATTATAATATAATTATTCCAAGATACTACCTATATTTTACGTGTATACTTTTAGTAAGCCTTGATCCATGTTCTAACCGGTCTTGTTCGAAACAGAAAGAAAAACAATACATATATGTGTGTATATATATATAGGGTAAGGATCCGTTGTTAACCCTCTTTATTTACATAACCCGCTAAGATCAACCCGCTAAGGCAACTTACAGTGATGTAGGATCTCAAACGAAAAATAATTTGGACAAACACATAAAAAAACATACTCTTGTACATGTAAAACAAAGATTTTGAAAAAAAAAAAAGATTCGGGTTGATCTTGGCAGGTTATTTCGGGTTAATACAATAAGGGTGGGTTATTATAGGATGCGAATCCTACATATATATATACATATATAAATATATATAAACAATTTAAAAGAAAACTAAAAACCGTGAAGCATGGGTTTAGAACCCATGACTAAGGTGGTGTTTGTTTTTTGTTATAAGCTCTTTCTGGCCTCTTTTGTCCACGCGGCGCAGACAACGGGCAAATGTTGGCTTATACAGATTGTTTGTTTTTCAGAAGATATTTCATTAAAAAATGTCTGCACGGCCTTTTTTTGGTGCAGATGTGAACTAACATCTTCCCGTCTCTTCTTGGCTCTTCCCGTGTGAAAATAATAGGATTTTCCAAAAAATTCATTCGCCCTTTTCTCCTTTGTTTCCAGACCTCAGCCGACACCTCTTCCCCCACCTCCACAGGCGCGACCACCACCACCCTCCTCCACAGCCGCGACCTCCGCCACCATCCTCCACATCCGCGACCTCCCTCGCCCTTCCCCACTGGCGCGACAGGTTCCCTCCACCGCCTGTTCCATCCACCGGTTCCCTCCACCGCCGGTTCCATTTTCGAAGGAGAAGGTAACAACGTGCTTGGTGTGTGTTCTCGATCTGTGTTTTGTTTGATTTTGTGTTTTGTTCGAATTTTTTTGTCGAATCTGAACCTAATGGTTTGTTCAATTTTGGTGTTCATCTTGGTTGAGTGTCAGGTTTGTTCGATTGGTGTTCAACGTGATTGGATTTTTTGTCTGATTCGTCATATTAGCTTTTGAAGTATGATTTCTTATAGTTTTTCTAAATTATGGTAGCATAATCTTATACATCATCTGTTTTCGAATGTGTTTTAATAAAATTAGAGCAAGATAGCCTGCAGACGTTAAAAAACAAACAGTCTTTTTTTAACAGTCTGCAGATGTTTTATCCAACTCTTCTGCTACAGATGTATGCAGATGTGGTCTGCAGACTACAAACATTTTACCTCTGAAAAAACAAACAGCACATAAGTGTTTAGAAACTTAAATTCAAATCAGTAGGCCAAGAAGAAATAAGTTAAATATGGTTGACTTTTAAAGAATTTTAACTATTCTAAATTTGTCATCTTTTCCAAACAACAATCTCCACTTAACCGAACCCTAATCCGACTTCCCTTCCTTTTTAGCGAGGGACCCCAATGTATAAATATAAAAGGTGAAGTTTTGATTTGGTTACCTCTGTAGCAAGGTGAGTCGTTTCAACAGATCCGAAGACCAAAGGTCAGTAAATACGAACTGTGGTGGACATGGTTTCCTCGCTTGCTTGTATATAGCTAGGATTGTCGGAGTGATAGGATATCACCGGTAAATCGCGAACAAGAATATTCGGTGGTTGATTTTGCTTTGGTTCATTGTTTAAAGGTGTAACGTGGTGGAGATAAGTGAATGGTGGTGTATGAAATGGCGATTGCTCGTTTTTGCTCCTCGCCAGAGTTGTGTCACTTTGCCGGTAAACGAAAACGAAACAGAATAGAGGGATGGATAAGAGGTATCCATTTATGAATTTTTTGCCAAAACGATGTACTATTTGTTTTTTAAATGGAAAATAGGTTGGTCAACGTTATGAAATGGTTTCTAGGTGTTCCGCTGGTGCCATCATCGGACTTGAAATGGCTTCAAACAATCCGCTGCTCCCACGAACGGATCCCTCATTCCCACAAGCGGATTCCTATTTTTTTAAACGGACACATGACGGCCGTTCACCTTGATCCGTGTACGCTACAAGTGGACCCTAGGGGTGCCACCTTTCAACTATTTTTTTTTTGTCTTCTTCCAATACTAATTGATTCCATCAGCTTTATTTTTTTGTCTTCTTCAAATTAGAATTGATTCCATCGGATACTTGTATTCTGCATGCATGCAATTAAGAGCTGCAATGCAGGTTTTTCAAAAATTCAATGTATACCTTGCATGGACATGAGCCTCACGTGACCACCTATATATATAAGAACTAATTTTTAACAAGTATGCTGCCAAAGATCACACAATATTGTATCCAACCTTACAACCAACAATGGACGTGATATTAATTACTGACGGAGAAGTCGGAATGGAGGCCGTCCGTTGGAGCGGGAAGCCGATTGGAGAACTGGAGTCGCGAGTCGGCAAAGTAGAGGACTGGAGGCGCGAGTCATCGGAGAAGGAGAGAAGCCGGAGTCGAGTACTGGAGGTGCAATCGGTGGTGAGAGACGAACTCACCGGAGAGAAGCCGGACTACGGAGTGGAGGCTAGGAGAGTGGGATGGAATATGGAAGGCCGGAGGCGTGCTTGTGCGAACTATGAAGCAAAGAACGTGGAGGCTAGAGTTTTTATTTTAAGGTTATTTAATATATAAAAAATAATATATTTAATAACATATTCGGTTTAAACGGCTAACCGAACAAACCGAATTCAAAAAATATGTGTAACCGAATTCGGAATTTGATTCGATTTTTTTCGGTTACGGACACGGTTCGGTTAACGGTTTTAAATGGTTTTCGGTTATTTTAAACACCCCTACTCGTGAGATTTGATAGCAAAAAAAATAAATGTGATGTGCCCGATCGCGTGCTTGAATACAAAAAAAAAGCTGTGTGTTGCGGGTGTGCTCGTGTCATACACGGTTCCAGCAAACGACCATTAAAAAAAATAGGAATCCCCTTGTGGGAATGAGGGATCCGTTCATGGGAGCCGCGGATTGTTTGAAGCCATTTCAAGTCCGCTGTGTTAGTCAATGCTGACTGGACTGATAAAGAACGTGTGGCTGTGGCAGTAACAAAGTATGGAGTAGTGGAGTAGTTAATGAACGTGGCTTAGTTTATTTGTTTTGTTTGTTTCCAGTTTTAAGTAGTATGTTGTTGCTTCTTTATTTCCTTGTAATTTTCCTTTCACAGAAGTAGTAAGAAAGCTTGTTTGGGTGTGTTTTCTCTTGTTATTGTTTTATCTGATATCCAACTATGAGAAGTCTTGTTGGAGTTCAAGACGTCATCATTGAGGGGGAACAATGTTAGTCAATGCTGACTGGACTGATAAAGAACGTGTGGCTGTGGCAGTAACAAAGTATGGAGTAGTGGAGTAGTTAATGAACGTGGCTTAGTTTATTTGTTTTGTTTGTTTCCAGTTTTAAGTAGTATGTTGTTGCTTCTTTATTTCCTTGTAATTTTCCTTTCACAGAAGTAGTAAGAAAGCTTGTTTGGGTATGTTTTCTCTTGTTATTGTTTTATCTGATATCCAACAGTGTGGTATCAGAGCCTGTACGTTCTGATCCATTTGCATGCCTAAATACCTTCGTTTGAACACCATGTCAACTGTTGCAAACACTTCAAACCCTCCAAAGGAAACCCCTTTTCCGTTTCAATGCCCTATCCTCACTTCCTTAAATTACACCACCTGGGCAATCAAGATGGAGGCTGTTCTTGATGCCCAAGGATTATGGGATGCGATCGAGCCCTCGACTGGCGGGGCTGCTGATGAGAAGAAAAGCAAAGTGGCCCGTGCCTTTATCTTCCAAGCGATACCGGAAGATATCCTTTTGCAGGTTGCGAAGAAGAAGAGTGCGAAGGAAGTGTGGGAGTCGTTAAAGACGAGGTATGTGGGGGCCGATCGTGTGCAGAAGGCTCGCCTACATACGCTGAAAAGTGAATTTTAGGGACTCAGGATGAAGGATGGAGAAACCATCGACGAGTATGCCGGGAAACTTTCGGGGATGTTGTCGAAGTACAACAGTGTTGGTGCAACACTCAGGGATGAGGAGTTGGTGCGTAAGTTATTTGATACGGTACCAGAGAGGTTTATTCACTTGGTTGCCTCGATGGAACAGTACTCCGACGTGGAAACCATGCCGTTCGAAGAAGCAATAGGGCGGCTGAAGGCATACGAAGACCGCTTGAAACTCAGGCAAGGAAGCACTTCGGGGGAAAGTGCTTTGCTGCTCACGAAGACAGAAACGTCGGCAGGTAAGCGGTTATCAAGCAAACCAACCGCAACGGTTGGTCGTGGGAGAGGTTGGCATGCAACCAGGGGAGGCAGAAATGGAACCAGAGGTAGAGGATCAAATCGTGGGCGTGGTGATCGCTGGATGGGAAGACCACCACATGAAACCGGAGGACAAAATGGAAGCTTTGGTAGACGACCGCGTGATAAAAGTCAGGTGAGGTGCTATGAATGCAATCAAATGGGCCATTATGCATTCGAGTGTAAGTCACCAAAGAAGCAAGAACAGGAGGTTAATCTGACCCAGCAAGAGGAGGAGGAGACTACACTACTTCTTAGTGTATGTGGTGAGGATAATGCCGCGATGGTGCTTCTGAATGAAGAAAGTGTGTATCCAGGAAAGTTCAGTGATGGTGAGCCCACCACCAACACATGGTATCTAGACAATGGAGCTAGCAACCATATGACTGGGTTGAAAGAGTTATTCGCTGAGTTAGATGAACGCGTAATAGGCCAAGTCAAGTTTGGCGATGGGTCCAAGGTTCCTATCAAAGGAAAGGGAACTCTCCTGTTTAATTGCAAGAATGAAGATCAATTACTGATTCAGAACGTGTACTATATTCCTGCTTTGCATAGTAATGTTCTGAGTCTTGGTCAACTCACGGAAGATGGGTATGAGATTACTATGAAACAGGAGTACCTGAGGATGTATGATGAGCAGGGAAAACTCATGATGAAGGTTCAGAGATCCGTGAACAGGCTGTACAAGATTGATCTTAAACCTGGGAGGCCTATTTGTTTGGCATTGCAGGCTGAAGAGGAGTCGTGGCTATGGCACGCCCGATTAGGGCATGCCAATTTTCGGGTACTGGAAGAAATGAACAAAAAGGATCTGGTCCGGGGATTGCCATGCATCACTCACCCGAAGCAAGTATGTGAAGGGTGTTTGGTTGCAAAACAAACTAGAAAGAGTTTTCCGAAGGAGGCCCAATGGAGAGCAACCGAGCCGTTGGAACTCATTCATGCAGACCTATGTGGCCCGATAACGCCACAGACGAAAGGTGGTAATAAATATTTTCTGTTGCTTGTTGATGATTATTCCAGGTACATGTGGATCTACCTGTTGAAGTCAAAGGACGAGGCCTTCATCAAATTCACACAATTCAAAGCAAGGGTCGAGAAGGAAAGCTCTAGGGTGATAAAAACTCTGAGGACCAATCGTGGGGGAGAATTCAATTCTGAGCAGTTTAATGGATACTGCATGAAGGAAGGTATTAAGCGGAACTTGACCGCGCCCCACACACCACAACAGAATGGTGTTGTGGAGCGTCGGAATAGAACCATACTTGATATGACAAGGTCTTTACTGAAGACGATGAAAGTACCGGAGATGTTCTGGGGTGAGGCAGCCCGACATGCTGTCTATCTTCTCAACAGAATAGGAACAAAGGCAGTGAAGAATTCAACCCCACATGAAGCTTGGAAGGGTTATAAACCAACACTTGGTCACTTAAAAGTGTTTGGTTGCACAGCTTATGTGAAAGTGATGACAAATCACTTGACAAAGCTGAAGGATCGCTCCGAAAGTATGGTATATTTGGGAGTAGAAGAAGGATCAAAAGCCTACAGGTTCTTTCATCCGAAGAAAGAAAGAATTGTTGTAGCCAGGGATGCTGAGTTTGTTGAAAACAAGCCATGGGCTTGGGAAGAGAGAAATGAAGATGAACCACTTGCTACACCAGTTTGGGTTGAAGGGAACAAGATTTATTCAGATACAATAAATCAAGTTCCACTTGAAGTATCAGAAACACCAACCCCATTCTCAATAAATCATGGGTCTGCAAGTTCCTCAAATGACTTGAACCATGATTTGTTGAGTGAGAACCAATCATTCACAAATACACCACCAGCTGAAAGCGAATCAGTTTTTGATCACACCCCTCCAAAGGGTTTTCGGTCGATCCAAGAAGTGTATGATGGATCAAGGGAGCTGACTGAAAATGAGGTTCACGATCTGTACACCAGAAATCAAGAGCTGATGATGATTGATGGTGAGCCATTGACATACAAAGATGCTGCAAACAATGGCAATTGGAAGAAAACCATGCAAGTGGAATTGGAATCGATTCAAAGGAACCATACGTGGGATTTGGTGAAGCTGCCACTTGGTCAGAAGGTAATAGGACTAAAGTGGGTTTTCAAGGAAAAAAAGGATGCGGGTGGAAAGGTGATTAAGTACAAAGCGCGGTTGGTTGCCAAGGGCTATGTACAGCAGAAAGGAATCGATTTTGATGAGGTATATGCACCTGTTGCACGGATAGAAACCATCAGATTGCTGTTAGCACTAGCAGCAAGGGGAAACTGGCTTGTACATCACCTTGATGTCAAGTCAGCATTCTTGAACGGGGAACTTAAGGAGGAAGTATATGTAGCTCAACCTGATGGTTTTGTGGTTAAAGGAAAGGAAGATTGTGTTTACAGGTTGAACAAGGCGCTCTATGGGTTGCGACAGGCCCCAAGAGCTTGGAATCAAAAGTTAGACAAGTCACTCAAGGATCTTGGTTTCATTCGATGTTCTCACGAGCAAGCTGTTTATAAAATACATGAAGCAGGTGTAATTCTCATAGTGGGGGTATATGTTGATGATTTAATAGTCACTGGATCGAGTGAGGCTGCTGTCATAAAGTTCAAGGAGAAAATGAGAAGGGTTTTTGATATGAGTGATTTGGGTATCCTATCTTATTATTTGGGAATTGAAGTAAAACAACAGAAGACAGGAACCAGTATTAAACAAGAAGGGTATGCCAAGAAGGTGCTAGAGTTGGCTGGAATGTCGAGATGTAATAGCTCGAAATGGCCAATGGATTCGAAGTTGCAGTTGACCAAAGATGAGAAAGGAAAGCTGGTTGATGCTACATTATATAGACAGATTGTTGGGAGCTTACGTTATTTGATTCACACTAGGCCAGACTTGAGTTTCTCGGTGGGTGTTGTAAGCAAATATATGCAGGCTCCTAAAGAAAGTCATTTTGCAGCAGTCAAGCAAATACTCAGGTATGTTAAAGGAACATTGAGTTATGGCTTGAAGTATCTTAGAGGAGGAGATGGTAAACTAGAAGGCTATTGTGACAGTAGCTATGGGACAGATGTGGATGATAGAAGAGGAACGACTGGTATGGTATTCTTCTATTCAGGGAATTTGATAACGTGGGCTTCTCAAAAGCAGAAGACGGTGGCTCTTAGCTCTTGTGAAGCAGAATTCATGGCCGCTACATCAGCGGCTTGTCAAGGTTTGTGGCTGCGAAACCTACTCAGTGACTTGACCGGAGAAAAGGCTCAGAAAGTGAGGTTGCTGGTTGATAATGAATCTGCAATTGCTCTTATGAAGAATCCTGTTTTCCATGGAAGAAGTAAACATATAGATACAAAGTTTCATTTTATACGTGAATGTGTTGAAAGAGAACAGATTTATGTGGAGCATGTAAGTGGGAAGTTGCAGAAAGCTGATATGTTAACTAAGGCCTTGCCAAGGATAAGGTTTGGTGAGATGAGAAGTCTTGTTGGAGTTCAAGACGTCAGCATTGAGGGGGAACAATGTTAGTCAATGCTGACTGGACTGATAAAGAACGTGTGGCTGTGGCAGTAACAAAGTATGGAGTAGTGGAGTAGTTAATGAACGTGGCTTAGTTTATTTGTTTTGTTTGTTTCCAGTTTTAAGTAGTATGTTGTTGCTTCTTTATTTCCTTGTAATTTTCCTTTCACAGAAGTAGTAAGAAAGCTTGTTTGGGTGTGTTTTCTCTTGTTATTGTTTTATCTGATATCCAACAGTGTGGTGGTACCAACGGAACACCCACAAACAGTTGACCAACCTATTTTCCATTCAAAAAACAAATAGTACACCATTTTGGCAAAAAATCATCCATTTATAGAACAAAGTTCACTACAAGATTGTCGGACAAGCAGATGAAATGTTGGGTGGATAGGCCGACCGACGATGTTATCCTGCCGATAGACGGCTAAACTGTTTCTGCGTTTCTTCTTTTGCGCGTCTTGTCCAACCCATTTTTTTTCTTCTTTTTTTGTGCGTGAATTCAGTTTCCACACCAACACATATAGTATACATATATACTAGCCTAAACCCCCTTGTGTTACATGAGTTGAATAATAAAAAAATATAATTTATTAATATAAAATAATAATAAATTTTTAGTAATTATAAAATTATATTTTACGATAAAATATAATTGAAATATTTTTATAATTTATAAATTATAATAAAATAGTAAAATATTAGAATAAGAAGATTTATATTTTTTAATATTTAATTATATAATTTAATTACTAAAAATTTATGAATATATATTAGGAGAGAGAGACGGGAATTTTTTCTTCAGATTGCACCAGAAAGCGACATGTGTCCCCAAAAAATACTCCTTTATTATAATAGGTAGATATATATATATTTTGAACGACTTCGTACGATGACACCCAAGACGAGATTCAACCGTCCCCTCGGATTTGACACTCTGGGCGTACGCCCGAGCCCACCCCATGAGGAACCTCACAACTAGGTAAACCCATGACCTTACCTTAACAAATATGTTTCGGCCCAGATTCGAACCCAAGACCTCTCATAGAGAAGTCAATGGGCTACCATTAGGCTACAAGCCCCTTGGTACATATAGTATATATATAATGCAATTTGTATATTCTTATTTATTTATTAATGTTATTTCTTATTTTTAGATTCAATTTTTCTTTTCTTAATTGCGTAAGAATTCTTTACTATTATTTATTATTATTATTATTATTATTACTATTTCATATTTTAAATTTTGTTATAAAATTTTATTTCTTAAAATTTCTTTTATATACATGTATTTAAATATTTTGGGATATTTCATTTATGGTCATTGTTGGGTCTAGAAAAGTCAAGACCAACGGTTAATTTCGATAGATGAAATGTAAACAAGAAGTACTATGTAATTGTTGATTAGGGAGCAACGAGTCACCGCACGAGCCACTGAAGACACAAGTTTACGAAGACACTTGATGACCAAAAGACCCGAAGACCACAACAAATGATAAAGCTTCATTTAATATTTATTATTTATTATCATTTTGTTGTATTTAGGGTTTTAGGTCATGTGATACTATAAATAGAGATTATTCTCATTTGTAGAAATATAACCAGACAAGAGAGTGGTGAGGGTGTGTTTCAAATGTAATCTTGAGAGAGCTCTCTCCCATGAACTTCATGGATTCTTTATCCATGGAGTTTGAGAGCATGTGAGGGGTAAGTAATGTAATCTTGTTGACTAATGAATCTTATTTCTTTACATTGTTAGTCGTTACAATACATCTCAGATTCGTTCTTGGTTGTGTTCTTCAACATCTTCACCCATCTTCAAGACTTTCTCTGTTCTTCAACTGCTTAATCTTCACAAATCGGGTAGGTCCTATTCCGCAACCGTTTTTACAGTCATGGAACATTACCTGGTTCTGCAAGAGCTCTAGAATTTGCGTCCCCCACAAATCAATTCGAAGCGACCCCACTTCTCTCTCACATAGGTGATTTTACACAAATCATTAAAAGTTGTATGCTTATTCTCCATTGCTATCACTGATTTGATAAAAGAAATGAACTATGAAGTATTAAACTCCCTTTTTATATTTGAGGTACTCCCCCATAGTGACCTTAATTCATACTATTAGGTTGTCCTATTGAGCATAGGTCATGGGATCTCTAATCTTCTAGGATAGGTTTTCCTTTGTACAAATTTGTTCAAAGGGCTTTAGTCCCATTCCTCTTGACGACTTGTACACTAACTCTCTGCTTAAGCCTTTTGTAAACGGGTCCGCTATGTTATCTTTTGACCTCACATAGTCAATTGAGATAACTCCGATTGAGAGTAGTTGTCGTATTGTATTATGTCTACGTTGAATGTGCCTTGATTTGCCATTATACAGTGCACTTTGAGCTCTACCAATAGTTGATTGACAATCACAATGTATGCAAATAGCCGACATAGGCTTTGGCCATCCTGGAACGTCTTCCACAAATTGACGTAACTATTCTGCTTCTTCTCCAGCTTTATCTAATGCGATTAACTCAGATTCCATCGTAGATCTAGCTATAAGAGTTTTCTTGGACGACTTCCATGTCACACCCCGACCGATGGCGGAATGCGTTGGGGCGCGATTGTTAATGTTCATTAGCTCATGGTGCTATTAAGAAGCTTGAATATTTAAGGCATTCATTGTTAACATTAAACCAACCATTCATTAAAACAAAACAAACCATTACATTAGTTGAATATCCAACTATTACAATTGAAAACCTAATACATTGTATACAGTTAACTAGGTTTACTAATGCTTATCCTATGTCTTCGCCTTGTCTTTTTCTTAAACTGTTACATATGTAAAATAAATTTGGGTCAACGATATGAATAGTTGGTGAGTTACCCATACAGTTTTATATATATATATATATATAAGAATATGTTTAAAACTTTAAATGCAAACAAATTCTAAATCAATAAGACCTAAAGCAAGTATAACTACATAGTTTAACATGAATTCTTTGGCTCTTTCATATTTACTAACTTAATGACATAAGCCATCAACGAAAGGCTACTAGTTACAACAACTGAATATTGGCTCTTTCGCCATTGCATTTTACAATAACCTAAGTTATTGTGCAAATGCTGCTAGTTACATTGATTATCGACTCTTTCACCTTTGCAATATATAATTATTAACCTAAGTTATATTGCAAGGGCTACTAGTTACTAGATATACATGTCATAACAAGAATATGCATAACACATAAACAAGTAGGCATACTATAGCACATAAGTCAAACAACTTAGACTAATAGTTTGCATCTATTTGATTTTGACTCTAGAATAATCTTTGATTGAATAATGACATATGTAACATCCCAAAAGTACAAAATGTAAAAGAGGGAGTATGAGTGAAACTCACCTGTTTGAATACTTTGAATAGAGATTGAGGAAGCAAGGCTATCTACTCACCCCTAAAGTTTGAGTAACAAAGTCTTAGATCCTACAGTTCAAAGTTCAAGGTCCTAGAAATATGGCATCCTAAAGGAAATCCTAGTTGGAAGAACCTATGTTTGAATGGATATCTTGGAATATTTATTAAATGAACATTCTCATAATATTAAATAAAAAATAAAATAGAATATAAAATATTCTTTTTATTTTTCCTATCAATATTATTTGTATGAGTAATTAGAATAATGTTTTACGGATATTTAATAATATTCTTATGATAAATAAAATAGAATATCGAATATTCATTTGATTTATTATTTTGTATTTGGATTTCTAAGCGTGTTACTTGAATAATTTCCCATCCATATCTTTTATAAACTAAGTATTTATTTGTATATAAAATTCTTGTAGGTTTGATTTAAATAGTCATAAGATTTATTAGCATTTGACTTAAAAACTTTGGTGAAAATTTTCATTATTTATTTGTGATATTATTTGTTTTAAAAAAAAAACTTTTGTTTTTATGTAGAAAAAAAATTATTAGTTTTAAAAATAATCTCTTTATGTTTATTTTAAAATCATTTTAGATTATTATTTTTTTCAATAAAAATCCTTCATTTTAAGATTTGGATTGTAAAACTATAAATTTTTGAAATGGTTCTCTTTACAATATATTTTTTTTATTATGTTAAAGAATAAAATATATAATATTAAACTTGGCTTTTTAATTAACTAATTAAGTATTAATGCTATAAATATGTTTTATAAACCTTGAAAATATTTTAAAAAAAGTATATAACATGATTTTTAAATCATTAAAATGTTTGTATTTGTTATTTAAATTTGTTTTATAAACGAATCTGGTTTAAATCATTTTCAAAATTTATTTAAACTTTAACAGATTTATAAAAATGAATTTTCTAGATTTTTGATGTTATTTTTATAAAAAAAATATGGATAGGAACAAGCAGATAGGCTCAAAACCGGTTCTGGTGTGGCCAGAAGGGTTCGAAACTGTGACCACTCCTCTCAGTCGGCGACCTCTTACCGCTGGGCTGGGGGTAATCAGTTGAAAGGATCAGCTTCGATTAGTTATTATACAAACATCCCAATCAAAGCCTTAACCGTATGAACGCTAATCCTAATCGGTTCCAATTCGTTTGATTCGAAGATTATTAGCCACTGTAATGATAGGGCTTTTAATCGTCAATGAATAAAGAGTAGATTGATATAAGAATCACCTGGTTTGGTATACGATTGAGTGAAGTTCGAGTCGAGTAGTGGTTTCGGCCGTTCTAGGTCATGAATCACATCGAGGTGTGTTCTGGAATGCTTGGTTCTTGCTCAGACGGAGTCGTGGTTCTCAAAAGAGTATGATGTAATCGATTAATTGTGTTTTTGTAATCGTTTGAGTTGAATCCTATTTTTTGTTCGAACATGTATCTTTGGAATCTATTCACGCGTATCGAACCTTGCCAAAAATCGACTAATCATGCTGGCATGAGTTGGAATCGACCGGGATTGCATCCGGGTTTGAGACGGGTCGTGTGGGTCGGGTTAGAGGGTACCGGGTGGGAAGAAATGGGAACTTTGGAAGGTGGCAGCTTTGGCCCTTCCAATCTTGAAATTTTTACCATTTCAGTCTTAACTTTAATTACAACTAGAAGTAAGTTTGAAATGTTACACTTCTAATCCCTCTAGTTTGTTTGGTTAACATTTTATGTCATTAATGTTTACTTGTTAATACTTTTTAACTTATTGATTTTCTTTTCACATATTATTGTTTGAAATTAGTTTTAACATCATAATAATATTGTTATTATTATTATTCTTATTAATTATTATTATTATTTTTAATAAAATCCCATAGTTAATTTTAACTTTAAGGTTTATAACTTATTATTATACATCCTTACATATACATATACATATACATATACATATACATATATACATGTATATATTGCCATAATAAGTTCTACCTAACCTTTAAAAATTTATTTTAAGAATATTAAGTTTAAATTTTGTATGATATTTATGTTTGTATATATGTACACATCTATTATTATGAATTTGTATATGAATAAAATCCTCATTGAAGTCTTTATGAATCTTATCACAATTTAGTATTTTTACATTTCAAATTCGAAACTAAATACCCTAGGGATTACATTCCAGGCTATAGCTACTCCACCAAGAGTGAACACGTATCTAGTTTGCATCACTATATCCTTCTATATTAGCTGGATCTCTGCCATAATGCAGTCTATAGTTTCTTGTGTATATTAAGTACCTTAGTAATCTTATCATGATCTTCCAATGTTCAGAGCTCGGATTACTAGTATATCTACTTAGCCTGCACACAGCATATGCTAAGTCTGGCCATGTACGTGTCATCAGATACATCAGACTGCCAATAATCCTTGAATACTCCAACTGAGCAACACCCTCACCTTTATTTTTCGATAGATGTTGGGTGGTATCTATTGGATTTTGAGCCACACTTGTATCCCCCGTATTGAACTTTTCAAGGATTTTGTCCACATAGTGAGATTGACTCAACACAAGACTATTTTGGGTTCTATTGATCTTTACACCAAGAATCACATCAGCTAGACCCGTGTCTTCATGTCAAATCTCTCTTTCAACATGTCTTTAGCAGATTTGATCATCTTATCATCACTCCTAACTATAAGCATATCACCTACATAAAGACACAATATCACATAACCTCTCGTTGTGTTTTTCACATAAACACACTTATCGCATTCATTAATTTTGAAACCATTGTTAAGCATAACTTGGTCAAACTTTTGGTGCCATTGTTTTGGAGCTTGCTTCAAGCCATAAAATGACTTGACTAATTTACACACTTTTCCTTCTTGGCCTGGAGCTGAGAAACCCTCATGTTGCTTCATGTAAATCTCCTCTTCTAAATCCCCATTTAGAAAAGCGGTTTTAACATCCATTTGGAGGACTTCCAAATTTCTTAAAGCCGTTATTGCAAGCACCAACCTTATCGAGGTTATTCTAGTCACAGGCGAGTAAGTATCAAAGTAATCTACTACTTCTTTTTGTCTAAACCCTTTGATCACTAGCTTCGCCTTGTACTTATCAATGGAACCATCAGCTTTCATCTTCCTTTTGAATATCCATCGATATCCAAGTGGTTTACACCATGGTGGAAGATCTGCTAGCTCCCAAGTATGGTTTTGTAAGATCGAATCAATTTCATTCTTGATCGCCTCTTTCCATTGAGGTCCTTCCGAAGAGGTGACTGCTTCACTTCAACCATATAAGTAATAAAATCAAGTCCAAAAGATTTTTCAATCTTTTCCCTCTTACTTCTTATTGGCTCAACCTCTTTAGCCTAGAATTGTTCTTGATCCTCATCATGAACAATCTCATCAACTAGTTTTGACAAACTTGGGAGTTCCTTTTCTTAAAAAGGAAACACTTTTTCAAAGAATGATGCATTTATTGACTCCATTATATTATTCTTGTGTATTTCAGGATTCTTTGAATCATGAACAAGAAACCGATATGCACTACTATGACGGGCATAAACAATGAATACACAATCCACGGTTTTGGGTCCTATTCTTTGAACCTTTGGTGATGGAATCACCACTTTTGCTAGGCACCCCCACACTTTCAAGTATTTGTAAGATAGTTTTCTTCCCATCCATAACTCATAAGGAGTTGCATTATTTTTCTTGAAAGGTATTTTATTTAAAAGATAAGTAGCTGACAAAATGGCTTCCCCCCACATGTCCTGGCTCATTCCAAAACTAATGAGCATAGCATTCATCATCTCTTTCAATGTACGGTTCTTTCGTTTCGCAATACCATTTTATTGTGGGGAATATGAAGCGGTACACTCATGGACAATTCCATTTTGTGCCCAAATATCGACAAATGGTGAAACATATTCTCCGCCTTTATCACTCCTTAGAACTTTTATCTTTTTATTGTGTTGATTCTCAACCTCAGTTTTATACAAGACAAACTTGTCGATTGCTTCATCCTTACTTTTAAGTAAGTAGACAACAATATCGTGTACAATCATCAATAAATGTGATGAATTACTTATTTCCACCTCTCGTGGAAATCATTTTAAATCTCATACATCAGTGTGAATTATATCAAGGGGTTCGGTTATTCTTGACCGACTTAAAAGATGATCTTGTTTGTTTTGCTTCAACACATGTTGTACATTTATATTTTGAATCAATGGAAAATTTTGGAATGCAATCTAATTTAATCAATCGGCGAATCGAATTGAAATTAACATGACATAAACGACCATGCCAAACATTAGATGACTCAATCAAATAAGCAGAAGTAGAAGCATTTTCATTCATGTTCTCAACCTTAGCTATTACATTGAGTTTAAACATTCCACTTTGGGCATAACCCTTACCAACAAACATTCCACGCTTAGTTAAAACAAATTTATAAGATTCAAAGACTAAACGAAATCATGTTTGTTAAGCAACCATCCTGACACAAGGCTTTTGCGTATGTCAGGAACATAGAGCACATTGCTCAAAGTGAGCTCCTTCCCATGTACAGCTTCGAGTCACACACCACCTCTTTAAACATATTAAAGATGGCCCGATTAGGACACACATGGCGGGTAGCACCAATGTCAACCCACCACCCTTTAGGGTCATTTGACACCAAGTTGATCTCCTCCATCATAGTAGTGATGTTAGAGACCATAGCAACAAGAGACATATCGTCCTCCATCATATGTGCTTGGTCCTATTTAGGAGCCTTGCACTTATCAACACGGTGACCATGTTCACCGCAATTGTAGCATTTCCCCTTAAATGGGGGAAACCTGCTTCTTCACACCACCTTTTTTCGGCCCGAGGTCTACAACCTTGCCTTTGCTTTTTCCCTTGCCCTTGTAGTTGTCAATTTTCTTTTTGTACCCATGGGAAGATTGACCATGCTCCACCATATTGGCTTTTGGAGCAAATTGTTGTTGTGTCATTTTCAAAGCCAACCTGTTGTTTTCCTCAATTCGAAGACATACCACAAGGTCCTTCACCATCATTTTCTTTAACTTATGATTTAGGTAGTTCTTGAAATCCACCCAACTTGGAGACAACTTTTCAATCATGGATGCAACTTGAAATGTCTTACTAAGAGTCATTCCCTCAGAGTGAAGTGTCTATTCAAGGTGAAAAGCGTGGTGGTGCTATTTTGTGTTCGTTGGTGAAAGCTATGAAGTACATGAACCAAGAGGGTCAATCCTTCTTAGCTTATGTTGTTGATACTGAGAAAATGGTGCAGAAGTTAGATGATGTTCCAATTGTTAGAGATTTCCCTTATTTGTTTCCGTATGATTTGCCGAGAATTCCTTCTGATAGAGATGTTGAGTTTAGGATTGATTTTGTTCTAGGAGCTAAGCCTATAGCTAAAGCTCCATATCGTTTGGCACCGTTCGAATTGCAGGAGTTAAAGACACAAATGCAAGACCTTCTCAATAAGGGCTTTATTCTCCCTAGCATTTCACCGTGGGGTGCACCTGTCCTTTTTGTCAAAAAGAAGGATGGGAGTCTTCGAGTATGTATTGATTATCGAGAGTTGAATAAAGTGATGGTGAAGAACAAATATCCCTTGCCTCGTATTGACGATCTGTTTGATTAGTTACAAGGAGCTTCTTGGTTTTCCAAAATTGATTTTCGTTTGGGTTATCATAAACTTAAGGTTAGGGAAGAAAACATTCCCAAAACAGCCTTTCGAACCCGATACGGTCATTATGAGTTTCTAGTGATGTCTTTTGGGTTGACGAATGCACTGGTTGCGTTCATGGATTTGATGAACCGGGTGTGTTGCCCAATGTTGGATAGGTATGTCATAGAGTATATTGATGACATTCATATCTATTCCAAAAATGAAGCTGATCATGCTTGTCCTTTGCGTGAGGTGCTTGGAACTTCAGCAGTCGTATTTTCCTTAAAAATCTGGAGATATTATCTCTATGGTGTAAAGTGTACTATTTACACAGATCATAAGAGTTTGAAATATTTCTTCACTCAGAACGAATTGAAATGACGCAAAGACGATGGCTGGAATTGCTTAAGGATTATGATTGTGAAATTCTTTTTCATCCAGGTAAGGCAAATGTTGTGGCGGACGCCTTGAGCAGAAAAGAAGAGTGTGAACCAATCAAAGTGAAAGCTATGAAGCTTGTGATTACTTCTGGTCTAATTGAGCAGATTAAGGAGGCTCAAAAGGAACCTTTAAAAGAAAAGAATTGGAAACAAGATAGAATAAAAGGGCACGTGATTATTTGGAAGAACACAATCGAGGTTTAAAGACTAGGTGGGGTCGATTGAGGATACATCCCACTTGTTCACCACTTGTTCACTTAAGTTCGTGTTAGTGTAGGAAGCACACAAGTCTAAATACTCAATTCATCCAGGAGCTACTAAAATGTATCGTGACCTTCGGGTAAATTAATGGTGGTCTGGAATGAAACAAGATGTGGTTAAGCATGTTTCAAAATGTTTGAGTTGTATGCAAGTGAAAGCTGAGCATCGAAAACCATATGGTAAACTACAACCATTGGAAATCCCATTGTGGAAATGGGAGCATATCACGACGGACCTGATTACTAAACTTCCTAAAACTAGGAAGGGTTATGATACGATATGGGTCATCATGGATAGGTTGACAAAGTGTACTCATTTCTTACCTATTCCTGAATCATATTCTTCCTAGAAAATGGTTGAAACATATGTTAGAGAAGTGGTGTCTAGGCATGGTGTGCTGGTGACGATTGTTTCTGATGGAGACACTCGATTTACTTCTTATTTCTGGAGAAATTTTCAGGAAGAACTAGGTACAAAATTGTTGATAAGCACGACGTATCATCCTCATACTGATGGTCAAAGTGAAAGAACCATTCAAACGTTGGAGGATATGTTACGAGCGTGCATAATTGATTTTGGGGGTAGTTAGGAGGATTATCTACCTATAGCTGAGTTCACATATAATAACAGTTATTCTTCCAGTATTGGAATGCCTCCATTTGATCGAGAAGTGGTATGGGAGGAAATGGCGTACTCCTATGTGTTGGGGAGAAGTTAGCCAACAAGAACTTGCAAATAAAAAAGTAGTTAAAGGAACGAATGAACATATACACTAGATATGAGCTCATTTGAAGGCGGCACAAGACCATCATAAATCTTATGCTAATAATCGTAGGAGGCCTATAGAGTTCCAGGTGGGAGACTTTGTCTTGTTAAAGGTCTCTCCTTGGAAAGGTATTATACATTTCAGAAAGAGAGGGAAATTAAGTCCAAATTTCATTAGGCCATTCAAGATTATAACTCGAATTGGCGAGGTTGCTTATCGCCTTGAGCTACTAGATGAGTTGAGTAAAATTCATAATACATTCCATGTTTCTTATTTGAGAAAATCTTTGGCTGACAAATCGACTTATGTGCCACTAGAAGACATGGAAATTGATGACACGTTGAACTATGTGGAAAAGCTGGTACCTATATTAGATAGAAAAGTTAAACAATTGCGAAACAAGTCCTTGAACCAGGTGAAGGTTCAAAGGAAAAATAGAAGGGGATCTGATGCCACGTGGGAGTCAGAAGTTGAGACAAGGAAGTTTTATCCTTTACGTTTTGTTGTATAAACGGTTTCAGGGGCGAAACCTTTGTAAGGGGAGGAGAATTTGTAACGACCGGTTTTAAACGGTCACGTGTGTTTTAATAAATAAATGTTATTGTATTTGAAATTATGTTGAGATAATTGTATAATAACATTTGGGGTATTATAGTTAACTAGTAACTAACTTGAATAGGTTGGTTAAGTGAGTTAACTAATTTAAAAGCTTGAGGGGCTAAACTTGCCAAATGGGCAAAGTTGAAAAATTAGAAAATAAAGGTTTGACTTTGGTCAAAACCTCATTCTCATCATATATGTGTGTGTTTACGTGGGGAACCAGAGAAGAAGAAAGGGAGAAGAGAACTTCAAGCCCAGGCCTCTAAATCAAGTGATTTCATGGTCTAAATTCAAGACTGAAGCTTCTAATCCTATCCTAAGTGGTTACTAACATCTTGTAAGTGATTTGTGATGTTTATTTTGATGATAGTCATGAGTTCTTGATGTCACACCCCGACCGACGGCGGAATACGTCGGGGTGCAATTGTGAATGCTCAAAAGCTCATGGTGCTATGTTAAGTTTTCAATATTTACAACATCCATATTAAATTATTCAAACAAAACTTTCAATAACATACAATAGTTCAAAACAAATTACAAATAAAATACTAATTAACGTTTTAATTAACTAGGTCATCTAAACCTAATATATGTCTTCGTCCTATGTCTTCATCTTAACCTGTTACATATGTAAACTAAAATGGTCAACTATTTGAATAGTTGGTGAGCAATTCAAAACAATTTAATATGATACATAAAAAGGATGCAAAACTATTAAACTAAATAGAACTAGATCTAAAGCATATGTAAATTTCAAGTATCATGTTTAAGCACAAAGCAAGAATCCAAACAAGTGATATTACAAAGCTTAAATCAAAACTAGCTAGGTCTTTGACTTAAACAACGTAAATCATAATGTTTATGTTTGTGTACAATTCACCTTTTAGACACAAGACATAAGTCATTGCGAAGAATGTAGCCACATTCTTAGGCTACTATGTACTAGTATATGTTTGATGTATGAAACGTCTTCTAACCTAATTCCCACATATCATTTAGCACATAAGTTTACATAACATCTAAATCATGTCTACTAAGCTTAAGAGTTTGCATCATGTATATGTTTTTGACTCTATGAATGTGTTTTTGTATAAAGCATATGTAACATCCCAAAAAGTTTACAAAATGTAAAAAGGAAGTAAGAATTAACTCACTTGTTTATGTCTAACTCTATCCAAGTATGTCTTTGAGTTTTGATGGAATGGAGATGGCAAGCCCCACCTAATGTTTATGTATTTGCAAAGACTTAGTATTCTAAAGTTCAAGCATTGTATTAAGCCTATGGCTTCTCTGGTTTTCTTAATGATAATCCATTTAAAATCAATGATTAATATTCTTAGTTTGGATAATGGCTTTGAAAAGATTTATTTAATAATTTAAATAAACACTTTTTATAAAATAAATAGTATCTTTTGAAAATGACATTCAAAATATTCTATTATTATTATTATTTACAATTTGGTGTTTAAAAATTTAGATTGTTTGAGCTTTTTATTATATTTGTATCTAATTTGCTATTTCATAATACTTTATTTAATAATAATTAAACAAGATATGTTTGAAATCTTATAGATAAATACTTTAGAATACTCATGTATAACGATTTCATATAAGTATGAAATATTTTAAGACTTAAGTTTTATTTTTAAGAATAATTATAAAATTTCATTGATTTTGATTCGTTGAAATGTAAAATATTGAAAGCTTTGTAAATCTTTAAATCTTAAGTCGTTTGACATAAAATTATAATTATATGAAATAATATTTATTTATTCTTTTAATAAATTTTGAAAGAAGTTTATGCTTGTTTAGAAATAAATACTTAATAATTGTTGAGTATATTGGTATGTGTATAAATATATATATTGCAATGATTTTTTTATCACAAAATATTTATATATAAATAAAAATTGTTTAAAAGAATTATGATAAATAAATAAATAACACAACATAAAAAAATGGGAAAAAGGATCCAAAACCGGCTCAGCCGGATTTGAACCCCCGTCCTTTCGATTCCCGAGTCCTAACAGACATATGGGTAACAAGCTGGGCTGGGTGTTTTAATTGAAAGGAATCCGATGGTAATTCTTAACATGAACTTTTGATTCTCCCCCAATTCAAATTATGTCACCGTCAAACCCTAATCAATTCTCGATCAAATTCGACTGATTGTGAATCCGTTTGACAAAGTAACCATGGGGCTTTCAGTTTTACAAAAACTGATCAACAAGATGTATAAAATTACTTACAATCATTGTTAATGCTTGTGATTTGACATGAAGAACTCTAGACGAAGAACGACCAGGTTGCAGGTTCAAATCTGTCACACCCCCACCTCTCGTCACCTGATGATGATGTCACTGCCCATTCTTTGAAGGTTGCGGAAGCATAGTGGTGATGTCACAGAGATGGGGAGCAACTTACTTGAATTGGTATCACAACACACAAGATTACTTATAAAAATATATTACAAGGATGAAGTTGCTATTACAGATCACCATACATTGTTCATAACTTAAAACATACTAAATATCATGAGTTGCTTATTTGCAAGTGCTTGTTCGTGAAGTTTCTCACATATTGTCACCGTCTACCTGCAAAAGTTGTTAAGTTTGAAAAGTCAGCACAAAGCTGGTGAGTTCATGAACAAGACACGATGCAATATGATATGATAACAAAGTCATCGAAATACATTGGCAAAGATAACCGTGGGACCCATATTTAGTTCCTTTCTGACTGAAATGTTCTGATAAGATACTACCCGTCGCTAAACATCATTGTTCCTCATTCTTAATGTCTATCGCACACATTAAGCTGATATAGAAAACAGGTAACAAACATTCACCCCAGGGGAGATGAAATCCTCCCAATGAATGGGTTGTCAATTGATGGTACTACCAATGTTCCCTGTTCGGCCCCTTATGGGTTCACTAAATACGGTTCAATAGATGAGAACTTTTTGATACTGTGATAGAAGATACCCACGAAATCCCACGAAATCACACAATGTCATATGAAATCACACATATAACAGTGAAGCACATCATATGTTTAAGAAATATTTCAGAATAATACCCCGATGTTTGTTAATCATTAAAAAAGAAAAGGGGTTGTACGAAACTCACTCGAAGTGTTGAAATCAATGGTTAGCGCTCAGACTTGTGTTATTGTTCTTGTAATTCAGTTATGCATTAGGTTACATTTTTATAAGTTATATGTGTTTTAATTTGCTTATTATATCTTCCTTAACGTTCAATGTCAAGGACGTTGCAATTTGAGTCATCTAACTAATCTTAAATCCTTAATCAGTCTCCTTAACTGAATATCACACAAAGTGTAATCCCTAGGGTTTGTTTCGAAAATTTAATAAATGTAATCGTGACTACATTATAATAAAGCAAAGTATGAGGTATTTGTTTGTTTTTATGTAATTTATAAACACAAAGTTATATGACAATTAATACATAAAAATATATATAGGTATTATTCTAAACATTTAATTAATAAAATATTAGAAATAAAATAATGATGTTCAATTTATAAAGTTAAGTTAAAAAAAATAAATAACTTAGTAATAACAATTACTAAAAGATGATATAAACTTTGTAAACAATTGATACTAAACCATAAAGCTTTAAAAGAAAATAAATGTTTTATAATCTTTAATATATATATATATATAGGTATATACAGCAACAACAACAACCCTTTCACCCTCTACAAAACTCAAATCAAAAGACACAATTAGCACCCTTTCACCCTCACGAAACTGTCTGACCACGAAAGAAGAACTCACAAACTAATCTGTACCCGATTGAACTCAACTCCGGCCGACTCCCCTGCGTAACTCGAACCTTCATCAAACGAACACTAAACCAGGTATACACTACATCATTAGAACCGTAGGAGTGTTAGGATCAAAATCCCTATGCTTTTGATCCCTCACAATCAACAAATCAAACGAATTAGGGATTGATTCAAATTAGGGTTCTTGAGAGAATTAGGAATCAATTTATTTTCTGTTTAAGAACAATTGAAAAGCAAGAAAATCAATAAACCAGGCAGACAGCCCAGCGGTAGGCTCGGTTGTTATGGCTGGGGCGGTCCGGGTTCGAATCCGGTTCTCGCACCCCTTAAACCCGGTTTTTTTTGCCCATCTCATCTATTTTCTTTTATATAAAAATTATTAAAAAAATTCCAATAAATCCTAAAACTAGTTTTTCTATATTCTGTTTATTTATTTATTTATTTTTTTATTCAGAAAATTTTTTCATTCATTTTTATTTCTTACTTTTAAGTATAAAAAAATAATAATAAATTTAATAAATGATTAATTAACATTTTAAGAATATGATTTCTTTAAGAAATAAAGTAAATAAAAATAAATAAATAAATAAAATTTATCTAAGGAAGTATCTTTCAAAATTTTATGTTAATTAAATAAATTCATAAAGTATAAGTACATTATTATATAAACATGTATTCAAATACAATATAATAATATATAATAATAATTCTTTTAACAAACTAAATTTTAAAACAGAAAGTTATTTTAAATCAAAAACATTTTTTTAATAAATCATTTTAAATAATGATTTAAATTTATTTTAAAATGATTTTTTTTAAAACAAATGTTATTTTAAATTACTTATGAGAATACTAAAAACCTTGTGATCATTTGAACCAAACATACAAAATGTTATACTTAATTTGCAAGAGAGATGGGAAAATTGTTCAATTAGCGTTCTTAGATAATCCCAATACAAAGTAATAAATAAAATGAATAATCAATATTCTATTTTATTTATTATTAGAATGTTGTTGAATATTCTTAAATACATTATTCTAGCTTACTCATACAACTATGTTGATAAAATAAATAAGAATATTTTATATTCTATTTATTAATCAATAATATATGAATATTTATTTAATAAATGTCCCAAATATTCATTCAAACTTAGATTTCATTAAATTAGGAATTCCATTAGATGACATAGATTTAGTACACGAAAACTTGAACTTTAGGGATACTTAGCTTATTAAGTTTATTCCTATAGCTTTAGGTTGAAACGTGCTACATCCATTCCTTCCACACATCATTGAAAGACTTTGGATTTATCAAATCAATCAAGTGAGTTAATTCTTACTCCCTTTCTACTTTTGTAAACTTTTTGGGGTGTTACATATGCCTTATACAAAAACATATTCATAGAGTCAAAAACATATACATGATGCAAACTCTTAAACTTAGTAGACATGATTTAGATGTTGTGTGAACTTATGTGCTAATTGCTATGTGGGATTTAGTTTAGAAGAAGTTTCATACAAAAACAAAACAGTATCTAGTAGCCTAAGAATGTAGCGGCGTTCTTCGCATTGACTTATGTCTTGTGTGAAAAAGGTGAAAAATACACATACATAAACATTATGATTTACAATGTTTAAGTTAGGACCTAGCTAGTCTTGATTTAAACTTTGTAAAATCATTTATTTGGATTCTTGCTTTGTGTTACTTGCAAATTTACATATGTTTTAAATCTATTCTATTTAGTTTAATAGTTTTGCATCCTTTTTATACGTATTATATTAAACTGTTTTGAATTGCTCACCAACTATGCAAATAGTTGACCCTTTATTTTACATATGTAACAGGTTAAGTTGAAGACACATGATGAAGACATAGATTAGGTTTAGAGGGCCTAGTTAATTAAAATAATGTTTAGAATATCATTTGTAATTTGTTTTGCACACTTGTATGTTATTTAATGACATTGAATGTTTTTGTTTGATTAAATTAATGTGGATGTTTTAAATATTGAAGCTTTAACATAGCACCATGAGCGTTTGAACAGTCAAACTCGCACCTCGACGTATTTCGCCGTCGGTCGGTGTGTGACACAAAGTGTGATAAACTGGGAACCTATAATGATTCATGTGCCTATTAAAAGTTTATGACTCATTGGATTAACTATAACATTCTAAGATTAACCAAATAGGTATTGTTGTTGATTATATCATTGGAATAGTTTTCGGATTGATTGTTGGTACAGGAATAGTCAATCCTTGTTATAGATCACTTAGGTATCATGAAATATAAGAATGTCATATTGAAATAGGTTTGATAACCATATTCAATATACTAATCTGACTGTTAACATGAACATCATATCGTTATTCTAATGATTATCTTAACTCTTCTCATTAGCTTGAACACTTAGATTTAATCTAACATTTCAAGGAAATATCAATTCAATCATAACCATTGTCAAGATAAAAAAGGTTAAACCATTATAATCTTGAGAATGATTTCATGATAACCGGACAACATAACGGACCAAAATAAGAATTTCACAGTTAACATTCAGATTTCTTCGTTTCTAACTATTCCTAGCCATCATCTAGACCATAATCAACAATAATCATTGCATTACGTTCAAATACTATATTTAATCTATACATTATCAATCTAGTAGGAGAGATCGAATCGTTACCTGTTCGGACGGATTCATGGTTGAAAAACGATGATCCAACGTTGTAGAAATGATTTCCACCTCGAATCCAGTGTTCCTTTGGTTTTTCAGTAGGGATTTGAAGGTTTAAGGATGATCAGATCGCGTTTTGAAGGTGAAGTTCCAAAGAAAGAAATTTTGAATTACATTGCCATGCAATCTGATGTTTCTAGCAGATATATTTCTGCTGACCTATCGTCGCGTACCGCCAAGAAGACATGAGAAGGGCTTGGCGTACCGTGGAGAAATCCAGAGGATTTCAAATATTTTGGACTCTTCGTGTACCTCCAAGAGGACCCAACATGAGCTTGGCGTACCGCAAAGAAATCCGGGGTAAATATTTTCCAATTTTTCTTGTTTTTGCGATTTCGAAGAACGCGAACTCAGTTTTTCGCACCGTTTTCACCTACGCTTACGATTTCTCACGTATTTTCTAACGGATGAAAGTACGATCATATTATTATCATGAATTTCGAACAAGAATGAACCTAATTGTCACAGTCTCCTCCTATTAGAGAAATTTCGTCCTGAAATTTGTTTGAGACTCATTAAGATTTGCACATTTATGAAAATAGATGAGGATATTTCTCCTGTATACGATCCTCACGTTCCCATGTATATTCAGGTCCACACTGAGAATTCCATCTTACTTTGACAATTGGAATTCGACTCTGCCTCAACACTTTGACTTTTCAATCCATTACTTCCACTAGTTCTTCAGTAAACTGGAGTTTATCATCAATATGAATTTCTTCCATTGGTACAATCAACGATTCGTCCGTTAAACACTTTTTCAGATTCAGCACGTGGAAAAAATCGTGTATGATATTGAGTTCTGGAGGTAATTCAAGTTTATAGGCTATAGTTCCAATTTGTTCTAGAATTCTGAATGGTCCTACAAATCTTGGTGAGAGTTTACATCGCTTTCCGAATCTGAATATGCCTTTCCAAGGAGAGACTTTTAATATAACCCTATCACATATTTGAAATTCCAAGGGTCTCCGACGATTATCAGCATAACTCTTTTGACGATCGCGTGCTGCTTTAATTCGTTCTTGAATAAGTGCGAACTTGTCTGTAGTTTCTTGTATGAATTCTAGGCCAATGATTTGACTTTCACCTATCTCCGACCAATAGATGGGAGATTGACATTTGCGTCCATAGAGTGCTTCAAATGGAGCGCATTGATTGCTAGTATGCTAGTTGTTATTGTAGGAGAATCAAACAAGTGAAAGTTGAATATCCCAGCTACCTCCAAAATCAATCACACAGCTTCTAAGCATGTCCTCAAGGGTTTGATTTGTACGTTATGATTGTCCATCCATTTATGGATGATATGCTGTGCTCATATTGATTAGTGTGCCCAGAGCATTTTGAAGAGTTTGCCAAAATCGTGAGATAAATCGACTATCTCTATCTGAAATGATTGAGATCGGTGCTCCATGTCGGGATACAATCTCATGGACATAGATTTTGGCTAGTCGATCCATGGAATAATCTTCCCAGATCGGTAAGAAATGCGCGGATTTCGTAAGGTGATCAACTATAACACACATAGAGTCAAGATTGTGTGACGTTCTGGGTAGTTTGGTGATGAAATCCATAGAGATCTGATCCCATTTCCACATGGGAATCTCTGGTTGTTGCAATAATCCAGAAGGTCGTTGATGTTCTGCCTTAACTTTAAGACATGATAAGCATCTATCCTCGTATTCTGCTACATGTTTCTTCATTCCAGGCCACCAATAAAAATCCTTAAGGTCTTTATACATTTTTTCAGAACCTGGATGAATAGAATACCTAGATTTGTGTGCCTCATCCAAAATGATTGGTCTGATGTTACCAAATAAAAGAATCCATATTCGGCTTTAGAAATATAACACTTCATCAGTTTTGGTTTCTAATTGTTTGTCTAATCCTCGTAGCTCTTCAGCTAGGTAATTTGTTGCTTGTAAAGCTTGTTGCTGAGCTTCTCTGATTTGAGGAATTAGACTTGTTTGAATAGTCATTCCCAATGCTCTCACACGTAAGGGTTTGACTCGTTCCTTGCGACTCAAGGCATCGGCTACAACATTCGCTTTACCTGGGTGAAAACGAATTTCACAGTCATAGTCATTTAGAAGTTCTACCCATCGCCTTTGTCGCATGTTCAACATCTTTTGATCTAGGATATGTTGAAGACTTTTATGGTCAGTGTATATCGTACAATTCGTCCCATATAAGTAATGTCTCCAAATCTTAAGTGCGAATACCACCGCACCAAGTTCCAGATCATGATTCGTATAATTCTTCACGTGCACCTTTAGCTGCCGAGAAGCATAAGCAATTACCTTGTCTTTCTGCATTAACACGCACCCAAGACCCTGACGAGAAGCATCACAGTATACCGAGAAGTTTTCTGTACGTTCCGGTAGTGCAAGTATAGGCGCGTTGCAGAGTTTTTGTTTTAACAGTTGGAACGCCTCCTCCTGTTGGGAACCCCATATAAATTTTTGATCCTTCTGAGTTAAAGTAGTTAGTAGCAAGGCTATTTTTGAAAAATTCTTGATGAATCGCCGATAATAACCTGCCAATCCTAAGAATTGACGAATTTCAGTTGGAGTTCTTGGTGTTTCCCATTGTTTTACTGCTTCAATCTTGTTAGGATCGATCTGTATGCCATTTTCATTTACTATATGTCCAGGGAATTGAACTTCCCGTAACTAGAATTCACACATGGAAAATTTGGCATATAACTTTTCTCGTGCTAAAAGCTCCAAAATTAGTTTCAAGTGTCGTGCATGTTCCTGTTGGCTTCGGGAGTAAATGAGAATGTCATCAATAAATACAATCACAAACTTATCCAAATAAGGTCCACACACTCGATTCATTAAATCCATGAAAATTGCATGTGCATTTGTTAACCCAAATGGCATTACTAGAAACTCGTAATGTCCATATTGGGTTCTGAAAGCTGTTTTAGGAATGTCATCATCATGAATTCGTAACTGATGATATCCAGACCTTAAATCGATCTTAGAAAAATAAGTAGCACCTTGCAACTGATCGAATAGATCGTCGATACGAGGTAGTGGATAACGGTTCTTGATTGTTAATTTATTGAGTTTTCTGTAGTCAATGCACATCCTGAATAAACCATTTTTCTTTTTTACAAAAAGAATTGGGGCTCCCCAAGGTGAGAAACTAAGTCTGATAAAACTTTTATCTAAAAGTTTCTGCAATTGACCTAAAAGCTCTTGCATCTCTGAGGGTGCTAAACGATAAGGAGTTTTAGCAACAGGTGCTGCACCTGGAATCAAGTCAATATGAAACTCAAATTGTCTAACTGGGGTAAACCAGATATATCATCAGGAAAAACTTCAGGAATGTCTTTGACTACCGGAATGTTTTCGATACATTTTTGTGGAAGACTATTTTCAGTTACGTGTGCTAGGAAGGCCTAATAACCTTTCCTTAAGAATTTCCGAGCTTGCATGCTTGATATGATACCAAGTTTCCTACCAGCTTATTCACCTTGAACTATGAGTGTATTACCGTTAAGTAACGGAATAGGGATCACTTTGTTTTGACACATGACTTCTGCTTGATTGTCTGAAAGCCAATCCATGCCAACAACGACATCAAAGATTCAAAGTTCAATAGGAAGAAGATCGATATTGAAAATATGATCATTCAAATTCAAGGAACATCCTTGAATAACATTGTTATCTTTGATCAACTTGCCATTGGCAAGTTCAATGACATAGGGTTGTTCTAGAATTATGGTAGGCAATGAAAGTAATGATGCAAATGCAGGAGAGATAAAACTTTTATCTGCCCTGGTATCAAACAGAATTGACGCATATAGATTATTAAGAAGAAACATACCATGACGATAGTTGCATCATGCCTGGCCTCAGCTGCCCTGATCTGGAAAGCTCTCCCTCTAGCTTCATTCCCTAGGTTAGTATTGTTGTTGGAGCAACTTTTCATGAAATGATCAGGGCTTCCACACTTGTAGCATGACCTGTTTGGTTGAGGGGGTTGTCATGGTGCTTGATTTGGTTTATGGGAAGGAAAGTTACAGTACCTTGCATAGCATCCAACTCGATTACAGTTCGTACAAACAGGACATGGTCCATAGTGATGAAAAGGACACTTGTTGCATTTGGGTACTTGCCCGATATACACTTTTCTTTCGGGAAGAGCTACACCATAGCTCTTGGCTGTTGGCTTAGTATGGCTAGTTTCAGCCGAAATATTTGCTTTGCCTTTCCTGAACCATTTTCTTTTAATACCCCTCGTGTTACTGGGCCATTGGGATCACTACGGCTCACAGCCGATTCTGTTTTATATGCTAACGTACCACTCCTTACTGCCTCGTCAGTAAGCTTGGTGGTCAACAAGATGGTATGTTTGAGTGTGGTTGGTTTAGTTGCGGTCACCATCCCTCGAATCTGGGAAACCAGACCCTTAATGTACTTTTCTATTAACACGGATTCCATGGGAAACATGTTAGAAAGCAAACAAGTAAGTTCTTGAAATCGATCGGTATACTTTAAGCAGTCTGCACCGATCATGGAATGGTTCCAGAATTCCTCCAGTAATTTCTAGATTTCAGTGATTGGACAGTACTATGAGATAATCAGAGTTTTGAAATCGTTCCAGCCCATGGCATCAATAGTGACTGAACCCAACGTTTTTGCCTGGGTATTCCACCAGGTTAAAGCTGAGTCTTTCAAAGGACAAGCGGCATAAGACACCTTATGCTCCGCCAAACACTGGCTGATTTTGAGTTTTGTTTCCATTTCCTTGTTCCATTTCAATAGTCCTGCTGCTCCTTCCTTGCCAGTGAAAGTAGGAGAGTTGCAGGAAGCAAAGTACTTATAAGTACACCCACGTTGTGGTGGATCAGGAACAGTTGTGTTTGTACCGATGGTGTGACGGGTTTCCGCACGCCCACCAGTGGCATTGTGTTTAGTATGGCCCCCACCAGAACCCGAAGTAACATTCTGTTGATGTTGGGTTAGTATGCCGGGTATAACAGCAAATAGCTGTTCCTTTACTATTCATGTTGCAGTGGCTTCGTTCAAGTCTGAACCATTTGCAGTTGCATATGGATCTGGATTTGTTTCTGGGTTAGTAACATTCTTAGCAAGTCGACCTCTTTTTGGAGCCATTTTCTACTTAGATGCAGACAAACTCAGGTCGGTTTAAGAACCTTTAAACATAGCCCTTCAGTTATACCAAAATGTTATGTTGATATGTGATTACACAAGAATATTGTATAACTAGAGTGATATTATCCAGATATGTTTGTAACACAAAGCAATCACATTGAAGTTCGTAGTTATATTTAGTTTTGTTATTTCAAAAACATGTTCTAGTATCACGCATCACTCAGCATTGTGACACCGATACAGATATGTTATCACACTATGTTATCTCACATATACGTGCTAGTATCACATAGCACTACCGCAAGGTGACACTGATATAGATATGTTATTATCCAAGTTTGATATGTTATCACACATGTTTTTGATATAATTATTACCACACAGGATTTTGATATGTTACCATACAGGATTTTGAAATGTTACCACACAGGCTTTTGAAATCTTACCGCACAGGATTTTGATATGTTGCCACACAAGCTTTTAATATGTTACCACACGGGCTTTCGAAATGTTTCCACACAGGCTTTTGAAAACAAAAGAGAATACATTAGCACTGAATTCACTAACTATTGTGCTGATCATGGGATTAAGATGATAAAAACTGTTCCATAAAATGATAGTGAGTACAGGGGTTCTCACAGATGATGATTCATTCTGTGAGAGCACAGGAAATGATACTGAGTCAAATGCCAGCGGTTCAAATGACAGTGAAAGCTCAAAGGAAGAAGAATATTCGACTTCTCAAGTTTGGAGTTCATCGATTCCAGGTTCTCCTGTTCCACAGCCCAAAACTCAACATTGTGTCAGGAGATCTACCAGATTTACAGCAGCACTTGAAAAGTATTCTCCATCTGCCATTTTATGTTATTATTAGAAAACAGAGAACCTGATTGTTACACTGAATCCGTTAGTGTGAAAGATTCATTTCGGTGGGAGATTGCAATGAAAGATGAAATGAAGTCTTTAAAAAAGAACAGAACTTGGGTTTTGACCAAACTTGCATTTGGGAAGAAAGCATTGCAGAACAAGTGGGTATACAAGATCAAGGATGAAAGTGATGGTTCCAAAAGATACAAGTCCAGATTGGTGGTCAGGGGTTTCCAACAGAAAGAAGGGGTTGATTATAATGAGATCTTCTCTCCAGTTGTAAAGAAGACTACTATCAGACTTTTTCTCAGCATTGTTGCATCAGAGAACCTACATCTAAAGCAGCTAGATATTAAGAAAACTTTCCTTCACTGTGATCTTGATGAAGATATCTACATTGTGAAGCAAGAGGGTTTTCAGATTTCTGGGAAAGAAAACATGGTTTGCAAGTTGAACAAGAGCTTGTATGGGTTTAAACAGGCTCCGAGGCAATGACACTTGAAGTTTGACAACTTCATGGGTTGAAATGGGTTCAAGAGATGTGAAATGGATCATTGTTGTTACATCAAGAAGTTCAGTTTGTCCTGCATCATCCTATTTCTTTATGTGGATGACGTGTTGATAGCGGGTTTTGATATGAAAGAGATCAACAAATTGAAGAAACATATGTCCGAAGAATTCGAGATGAAATATCTTGGTGCTGCTAAACAAATAGTTGGGATGAGTATCTTCAAAAACAGTAAAATGGTTCTCTGACATTTTCTCAAGAGAAATATAATGGCAGTGCTAGAGAAGTTTAGCATGAAAAATGACAGAGCCAAAAACACTCCATCAGAAATTCAGTTTAAGCTTTCAAAAGACAATGTCCAAAAACATATGAAGACATAGCCGAAATGGCTAAGGTTCCTTATGCATCAGCTGTTGGAATTCTTATGTATGCAATGGTATGCGCAAGACCTGATATAGGACATGCCGTGGGAGTAGTCAGTCGATATATGTCCAATCCGGGTAAAGAACATTGGGAAGTAGTCAAGTGGTTGCTTCAGTACTTGAAAGGGACTTCAAATATGGTTTTATGTTTCAAGGGTAAAGATACTGTTATGAGGGGTTTTGCGTGTGTAGACTTTGGGGGATGCAGACCTCGGGGGATGCAAGAAATTGTTTAAAAGTACAACTGGGTATGTTTTTTCAGTGAGAGGAACCGCAGTAAGTTGGATGTCTAGATTGCAAAGAAGTGTTGCACTTTCAACCACAGAAGCTAAGTATACGACTGCTGCTGAAGCTAGCAAAGAACTCATTTGGTTAAAAAAATTCCGGGAAGAACTTGGGAAGAAACATCCAGATAGTTCTTTGTATTGTGATAATCAGAGTGCGATTCATCTCGAAAAGAATCATGTGTTTCATGGCAAAACGAAACACATCCGGATGCAATACCACTTTATCATGAGGTGGATTAGTGATGGTACCTGATGCTGGAATAGATTAGAGAAACTGAAAATCCTGCTGATATGCTGACTAAGGTGGTCACCTTAGAGAAGTTGAAACTTTGTGCAACTTCAACTCACATTCAGGTTACTTGATGAAGAAGGCCGCTGCAACTAGTAGTAAAGAAGATTACAGAAGTACAGAATGAAGACAAAGTGGATTTTGAAGTTTGTCAAAGCCTCCAAGTGGAAAATTGTTGACTGTGAAGGCTTCTAAATCCATCTGGTTCTAATGGGCCGCACTCGGGTTGAGCTTAGCTTGTAGGTTAAGTTAGAAACCTAGTATTGTCTCTATTTATTTGTTTCATTATATGTGTAATCTCTTTGAGCACCTAATATTAAAATCCTAGTTTTAGCACATTGGACGTATTCACATCGACCAAACCACTATAAATCCTTGTGCCATTTACTGCTTTTGTGTGTGTTAGTGTATGCGTGCGCGCGTGACACCCAAGAATAACTTTAATTAAAAACAAGTCATGTCAAATATAATTTGTTTTTACATATTTTGTTATTTTTTATGATAAGATCTTTTAAATGTTTTCAACGGTTTTATCTTTAGCCAACGACTTTTTTTAATTTCTTTTCATGTTTTATTTTAATGACATAAATTTTCCTCACTTTCCAAAATATATATTCGTGATAAGATTTTATATTTATGCATCAATTTTTAAAATTGAGTCATGTTCTCAATTAAATTTTCATAAAAAATTAGTTTGTTATCAGCCATGGAGCGCGTAAATAACGTATAACCCAGTTTCTTTTAAATCTCGTATTTGTGCAACCCAAGTCAATTAGTCCAAAAAGCAGCCCACTTTGAACTAATGTTATACTTGTTTGGTGTTCATATACTTTAATGTTATAATTTTATCACTTTATTGAACTACATTATAAACAAAAAAATATTTGTTAATTTGATTAATCAAAGCACAACTCGCAAGTTAGGAAAAAAATCCAACTTTATTAAAATAAAAGAAAGACCCACAAAGCAAAGATTTTAAAAATCAATAATATGCAAATAATGTTAAGTAACAGATAAATTCACAATTTAGTTCAAAAACTCAAATGCTAACCAATAACACATGTAACTTGAAAAAAAAACCATTAAACATACACTCTGAAAAGAAGTCAGCCAAATTTGTATTTTCTAAATGCCTGAGAGTTGTGAAACACTACATCATTGTCGTCAGTAGTATTTAGTAGTCAAAGCATTCAATATGCAAAGTTTCAGTGATTAATTCTGACAAACCAACTAACAAAACACACAAAATTAATTATTAATCAAGAATCTGAAACCCAACTCTTAGTTCAACTAAAATTGCAAAATGAATAATAGAGTACACATTTCAGATTTTATTAAATAGAATAAACCCCTTCATAATTTCTTGAAATAAATGAAACCCAATTTGAAAGATCAAATGAGCACCTTTGTTCAAAGTCAATAAACAATAAACCCGAGTATTACAATTTCATTGAACACATTCAATTGTTAGTTACCAGCTTAATAAACCCGAGTATTACATGGATTGAGTAAATAAAAAATTAAATAATAATTCATATTCATTTGCTTGAAGAATATATAATAATTATTTTTAATTAAATTTATTTAAACATCTAAAAGTATATTTCTTTTAATATCATTATTATTTAAGAGAGTTGAGTAAGAAAATAACAAAAACATTATATATTAACACGTGTTCTCTCATTTAATACAAGAAAGAGATGAGAAAGCAAAACTGAGAAGACACTATAGATTGGCATGTGTTCTCACTATTCTTTTGTTATAGTAGATTAGACACAAGCTATGGGAAATTATTAGTTATGGTTCAGTTTTGAGTTATGCCACAAAAGAGAATTTATATACATATTTAAGTGAATCCTTTTTAATGTTTATGTAGAATATCATATGTAGTTTTTTTTTTGGCAAGCTACATGGGGAAACGATTAATAATACACATAAACAATAACTCGTATAATAGTGATTCGTCGTTTTTTTTCTTCCATTACCTGTAAATCAAAGCTTTTTTATTTATTTATTTATTTATTTATTTATTTATTTATTTATTTACTTTTTTGTGTTGCATATATTTGTTCCAAACTCCGCAAAACTTCTTCACCAGAAGGCCTATGCTTGGGGTTGTCAGCAACACATCTTAAAGCAACTGCAACGTATTCGGAAGCACCATGTCGGGGGTACTTGCCTTCAAGACGTGGATCCATTATTTTCTTTATATTTGATTCAATACGAGTGGCCCATTCCACCAAGCTCTGCTGCCCTTCATGCCGTTGAACATCAATTGCCTTTTGGCCTGTTATACTTACCAGCAACACCACTCCAAAGCTGTAGATGTCACACTTTGTAGTCAAATGACCTGTAAAATAAAAGTGTGTTCAAAGTTTGTTTAAGGTCAACAAAGGCTAATACTCACCAAACTCTTCTCTTGACCAAGTCCTGAACTCTCTAAAGCCTAATAGCCTTTAGAAGGAAGGAGTTACTCTTCGAAAGAAACATTACTTCCAAAGGATAACTCACTCCTGCTGAAGGCTATACAAGATAAAAGCTTCTGAAGACCTCCTCAGCCAGCAGAAGCTCAGCACTTAGAAGATTTTCAAGACCAAAGCTTCTGAAGACAAAAGCTTCCGAAGACAAGAGCTTCCGACAACCATCTCAGCAGCTTCAATGTACATAAGACTTCCAAAGACTTACTTCTGACAGATTCCATACACTTGTAGATATATTTAGAGCTACTTTATCTTTCGAAGACTAATAAAGAAGACATTCTTGTGAAAGTCAGCAGCAAAGAAGATTTTTTAGAAGCACAGAAGATAACAAGAATTAAATGCCTTTTCTAGTGTAGGCATTTATTGTAAAAGTCAATGGAGTCTTTTGTATTAAGTGTAGTTAATATGGCTTGGCCTATCAAGTCCACAATGGATACTAGTTTTAGAAGTAGTTTGTTTCTAGTATTTTGTCTAGCTTTGTATCCCTACGAGGATACAACTGTAGGTCTTAGTATAAATACGTTCACTTGTTAGTTAACAAAGTACCGGTGTATGCTTGAGCTAAGCATTGTAATCCTAACATTTGAATGCAATATACTTTGACCTTGAATTTACTATTGCCTTTAGTACTTTGTTTTCAAACTTTTTTACAAAACTAAGTTGATAGAATTTCCGCAACTATCAACTTTGCAGAAGATAACTTGTGATAAGTGTTGTGTTGATTACATAACCCGATCCAACAAGTGGTATCAGAGCTTTGGCTCTTTAACTTAAGTAACAAACCATTCTTAAGTTACCGTTTTGTATATCTTCTACAACTCTTTGCTTTTCAAGCTACCTCAAAATCAAAATGGCCACAATCAGCAAGCATGACACTGAGAATGGTACTCTCAATAAGCATCCCATGTTTACTCCTGACGACTATGATACATGGAAGGTCAGGATGGAGGGTTTTATCAGGAACCAAGACCAGTTCTTGAAGGACCTTTCATCCCAACTATTACTGCTGCAGGCACCGGTGGAGCAGCTGTGCCAAAAGACCCAGCTCTTTATTCTGATGAAGACTACAAGAGAATGGAGGTGGATTCGAAGGCTCTATTGCTCATCCAGATGGCGATTCCCAACTCAATCGTACATGCATTTAAGAAATGAAAATATGCTCAGGAGCTATGGAACTCTCTACAGCAGATGTATGAGGGATCTGAAGATGTCAAGGAAAACAAAACGGACATGTTGAAACAGAAGTTTGAGAACTTCTGTCAATAAAACAATGAGAAGATGACTTCTCAATATCTAAGGTATGTCCAGTTGGTTGACAAGTTAGGGCTGCAGGTGTAAAGATGGAGAACCAATACGTGATAAGGAAGTTTCTTAGATCACTTCCACAGGCCTAGAACATATACTATGTTGCCATTTAGAGGACAGAGAATCTAAGAACTTTAAAGCTTGGGGAACTATTTGGTATACTTAGTGCATACCAAATGGAAATCGATGCTCAGGAACCTAGACCTTCCCTTGTACCTTCTGATTCAACAGCCCTTTATGCAGCCATCCATAGTCCATCTTACCAAAATTACCATCCCATCTACCACTCAACTTCCACACCTATTGTCACTTTTCCTGAAACCCCAACTCCATCTACTTCCCACTCAAACCCATTCTCCAACTCTACTCCACTGCTGACTTCAGGTCAAGGAGCTTTTATGGCTGAAGAAACCAATTATTTTCATTTATGCCAGGAAGATTTAGACGGCATTCCTGCTGATGATCTTGAGGAAATGGACATCAATTACCAGATGGCCATGATCTCCAACAAGGCAAAGAAGTTTTATCAACAAACTGGTAGATAGTTTAAGAAACACAACAAGAAGACTGGGTTTGGCCTAGACAAGTCCAAACTAAAATGCTTTAACTGTCCACAACTAGGTCACTTTGCCAAAGAGTGTAGAACTCCAAACTCTCAGCCATCCACATCTGGACAGCCACACCAGAGACCATCAAGCTCCTCCAATAGGGCCAATGTGCATTTTGTAAAGGAATTAAACTATAATTTACTGAGTGTATCACAGGTGTGTGACCAAAAGCACAACATGTTGTTTACTGAGCATGAATGCATAGTCCTGAAACAAGGATGTGTTGTTCCTAATGATCAAATTCTACTCAGGGCTCCAAAGAGAAACAACATGTACATGCTGGATATGAGCACAGCTACACCACTAAGGAATATAAGATGCTTTGTCTCAAAGCTTCACTTGATGAATCATCTCTTTGGCATAGGAGACTTTTTCATGTATACATCAAAAACATGTATAAACTTGTCAAAAATAATTTAGTAACTGGTTTACCAACAAAGGATTTCATCTGTGCTGATAAATGTGTTGCTTGCTTGAAAGGGAAGCAACAGAATTCATCTCATCATGCCAAAGAGATAAATTCTATCACAATTGTCCTGCATTTGCTCCATATGGACTTGTTTGGTCATACAAGTGTTAAAAGTCTAGGCAGACAGTCATATTGCTTGGTGGTCACTGATGATTTCTCTCGGTACACCTGGGTGTTCTTTTTGAACACCAAGGATGAAACTGCTGAGATCCTAAAATCATTCATTCTTAGAGTTGAGAATGAGAGTGACCATCATGTCAAAATCATCATATCAGATCAAGGAACAGAATTCAAACACCATATTTTAAATTCTTTTTGTGAATCTAAAGGTTTAACAAGACAAAAAGTGATCCTAGGACTCCACAACAGAATGGTGTTGCTAGGAGAAGGAATAGGACACTAATTGAGGCTGCAAGGACCATGTTGTCTGATGCCAAACTTCCAATAACATTTTGGGCAGAAGCAGTCAACACTGCCTGTTATGTCCAAAATAGAGTATTGGTGGTTAAGTCACATGGTATGACTCCTTATGAAATTTGACATAAGAGAAAACCATTTATTGGATTTCTCAAACCATTTGGATGTTAGTGCACCATCTTGAATACTAAAGATCATCTAGCCAAGTTTGCTAAGAAATCAGCTAAGGGCTACTTTGTTGGGTACTCTTCACATGCAAAAGCATATAGAGTATACATCAAAGCTTCCAGAATTATTGAAGAGTCTGCAAATGTTCAGTTCAATGAACATACTATCAATAAACCTGGAATACGCCCTGATTGGTTATTTGATATTGATAAATTCACATCTACATTTAATCTTGTGAAAGAGTATGTTCCAGATCAATAGATATCTACCTTGGACTCCTCAAAGCACATACGAGAAGAAGACTTTTGTGTTGAACTGTCAATAGCTTCAAGACAAGTCTTGGCAGAATCCACTTCAACACATAATGTTGCTTCACAGTCTGAGATAATCAACACTTCTCAGGCTGTTCCTTAAGTGACTCTATTTCGGTTCCATTGAGTCAAGAAGAAGTTGGAAGACCTTCAGCTGAAACAAACACTCAGGAAACTCTTTCTCCCAGAGAAAACCATCCCACAACAATCCAATCTCAGAGACCTCAAGATCTACCAGAAATCCAACTTGAGGTGGTACTTCGAAACCTTTATTCAAGCAACCTGGATTTGTCTTCTCAGTTAGATGTGATCCCAAGAACTCGCATTCACAACACCCATCCAGTTGAGAACATTATTGGTAATGTTGAGGAAGGAATTAGAACAAGAAGCTCTATGCATGAAGGAAACATCTGTTTGTTTTCCTGCTTTCTATCCCAAATAGAACCAAACAAAGTTGCTGAAGCCTTGAAAGATAGCAGCTTGGTAGAAGCCATGCAGGAAGAACTTCTTCAATTTGAAAGACAAGGAGTTTCGAAGGTTTGCCCTTTACCTAAGGGTAAATATGCCATTGGAACAAAGTGGGTATTCAGAAACAAGAAGAATAAAAAAGGTGTTGTCATCAAAAACAAGGCAAGTTTGGTTGTACAAGGATACACCCAGGAGGAAGGCATTGACTACGATGAAGTTTTTGCTCCAATTGCAATGATTGAAGCAATTAAAATATTTCTAGCATTTGCAGCTGCTAAGAACTTCAAAGTTTTTCAAATGGATGTGAAAAGTGCTTTTCTGTATGGAAAGATTGATGAGGAAGTATATGTGTGTCAGCCACCTAGATTTGAGGATCCAGATTTTCCTAATCATGTCTGTAAGCTTGATAAAGCTCTATATGGGCTGCATCAGGCTCCCAGAAAATGATATGAAACTTTGTTTTCCTTTCTGTTGGCTAACAATTTCAAGAGGTGAACAATTGACAAGACTCTTTTCTTCAAGAAATCTAATCAACATATTATGCTGGTTCAAATTTATGTTGATGACATTATTTTTGGTTCCACTAATGAATCTCTCTACAAGGTTTTTGAATCACTGATGAAGTCCAAATTTGACATGAATTCAATGGGAGAACTCACTTTCTTTCTTGGACTACAAGTGAGACAAACTCCTACAGGAATTTTTATTAATCAATCAAAATATGTCAAGGATATTCTTGAAAGATTCAAGTTCACTGATTGCAAAGCTTTAGGTACTACAATATCTAATACAACATCCTTAAGCCCTGATCTTGAGGGGGAGGATGCTGATCAAAACCAATACAGAGCAATGATAGGCTCTTTGATATATCTCACAACAAGCAGGCCTGATATCATGTTTGCAACTTGTTTGTGTGCAAGATTTCAGGCCAATCCCAAGAGTTCACACATGCTCGCTGTGAAAAGAATCTTTAGATACCTCAATGGAGCACCAGGTCTAGGATTATGGTATCCTAGAAATGCAGATTTTCAGTTCACGGCCTACACTGACAGTGATTATGGAGGTCGTAACATTAGCAAGAAATCCACATCAGGAGGATGTCAATTTCTTGTATCCAGAATTGTATCATGGCAATGCAAGAAGCAATCATGTGTTTCTACCTCTACTGTAGAAGCAGAATACATTGCTGCCACTAGCTGATGTTCACAAGTCATCTGGATTCAGAATCAAATGAAAGACTATGGAGTGGAGATGTTCAATACTCCTATACAAATTGACAACTCAAGTTCAATCTCCATCACCAACAATCCTGTCAAGCATTCCAAGACCAAGCAAATTGATATCAGGTATCACTTCATCAGAGATTGTGCAGAAAAGAAACTAATTCATTTAGTCAAAGTTGATACAGAACACAATCTTGTTGATCTCTTCACCAAGGCATTTGATGAAGGAAGATTCAGGTACTTAATAATAGCAATTGGAATGATTAACTTTGAATAAATGAATTAGTAGTAAGGAATAAACAATTCTTCGGAAGATAAACTCAAAATATCTTCTGATGAGTATTTACTCCTTAGAAGATACTTTAAGTCTTCGGAAGCATTCTTCCTTCCTTAAGTCGTAAGCATTCACCCTTCAGAAGATACTTTCCCTTTTGAAGTATTTCTCTTCCGATACATTAACTTTGCCTTCGGAAGTTCCATCTTCTAATTTTACTCATAAGAAGAAGAAGTCTTCCGAAGTACAATGTTATCTGATGAACTTATCTAAATCTTCAGAAGCAGTGCTTCCGATGCTATACATTCTTGGAATATGCATCGGAAGTAAGTGTCTTCCGAAGAACATTTTTTGGTCTCATGAACTCCTTCCGAAAGCAACATCTTCGGAAGCACTTTTGTCCTTAGGAAACTGATGAATATTCCAATATCCCGCAGCTATTTCGAAAGACCTTTTTCTGACACTTCGGATCTCAAAACATTAATTTGTCTCCATATTAAATGCTGACATCCGAAGGAATAAAAGGTCTCTCGCTCATTCATTTGTCTCCATATCTTCGGGACCTTTTTCTAATTTGTCTCACTGTTTCATTTCGAATCAACTTTCACCTTCTCTCCCAAATTAAACCTAAATCCTCTACAATCACCATGGAATCCTTCATATTTCGACCTGCTCACCACTTAGCAGTGGAGCTTTCAGCCGACAACGATGTTGACTTCAAGCCAATCATCTCCTTTCTCACAAGGAGCAAGTGCCATTTCGCTCTTATTGTCAAACCTGTGGTGTATGAGTCTCATCACCAACAGTTTTGGCATTCGTGTTCTGTAGTTTCATCTCCCAATGGTAGAACTCTTCTTGCTACCATTGATGATCATCCTCTTTCTATCTCAGTGGAAACCATCTGTCGGCATCTTCATCTCAGTGATGCCGGGGGGAAGGGTCTCTTTCACAAAGGATGAGGTAGCATCGACCTTCAGGTCGATGGGGTACGAAGGTCCTCTCCCTTCAACAACCTATTGGAAGGGTAGAGTGTCCTATAATTACAAGTACCTCATATATCTATTTTTGTACTGTCTATCTAATAAGACAGAGGGTTGGGATCAAGTTCCTTCTGATTTAGCTTCGACTATTCATGGCTTGATCTCAAACCAATTGTTTCACTTCGCTGCTTTCATTTTAAATAACTTGGCTGACAATCTTTCGTCGCTACAGAAGTTTTGTATGTATCCCAGGTTCTTGCAACACATCTTTTACAGTGAGTTGGGTTCCTCCCTCTCACTGACTGGGAACATCTATAATATCCCTTTGGTCTGCCAAATTTTTTGTTCAATTGAAGAAAAAGAGTGTTCAGTTCTCTGGAAATTTCACTCCTCTTCTTACCTCTATGGAGCTCCCTGCTCCTGAAGGTGACAGCACTGTTGAACCCACAGTTGCTGAACCCACACCTTCCCCTTCTGGACCATATCCCATTAAAATCACTTATAAACGCAAAAGAACCCCTGAGTAGCTCTCTATAGTTGTTCAGGCCCCTTCATCTGAACCTATAAAGAAAAAGGTGAAAATAACTGGCAGAGGCACAGTTCCACCGAAAGTGAAAACCACACCTGTTGTCTCCCCACTGGTTCTTCCTCTGGAACCAGTGGCTGCTCCAATCCAGCCTGAAATCCCTCAGAGTATGTCACCATACATACCTGAGAATACCCAAAGGGACACCCCAATTATTGAGTCTGCTTCTGATGAAGCAACTCCACTAGATCAGGGACTGTCTCCCAAATCCCTAGGAGTTTATCAACCATCACTGCTCCCCACCCATATTTCTACCCAGGCTCAGGAACCAGCTGCCTTTGCTTTCGATGATCCACTCTCACCCACTACCCAAACACTATTGAGAATGATGACACAGTTATAGGCAAGGTTCCCTGACCCAGAGCCTACAAACACAGAGGTTAACCTTAGGAGTGTAGAAAAGGTCAATACAGAGGAGGCTGCCACTACTGTTGAACCTTCTCAGGTTCCTCAGGCCAGTGGTACAGGAACTAGGACCTCCCCTGTGGCAACCCACATTGCTGATGACTTCTTTGAAGTCCTTCTCAATGAGGGGAATCCAGGGTTCCAAGAAACCACTTCTGGTGGTGGAGGTGCAGGAGCTAGGCTTAGGACTCCATAGCCCCATGATTATACTCTGGTGGATGAGGGCACCAAACTTCAGGATTTGACGGACACCATCTCCACACTGCAACTCAAGGTAGCTCAATTGGTTGAGGCTGGAGGTTCAAGCCAAAGATGTTGCCATCTTGGACCTCCAGCGCCACCCCCCCAATCATATGTGCACCATTCTAGCCTGATCCTACTAAGGTAACCTTTCTCTCCTTTGATGCTACAAAAAAGGGGAGAAGGAACCACCTACAGGGTCATGATCCGTGGCAGTAGGAGAGGAGGAAGTTGCCTATAAGACCCCAAACCCGGGAGGTCCTACTGTTGGTCATTCATAGCATTAACATAGACCTTAAACATAAAAATACTTCACATAGCAGCGGAAACAATATCTCATACAGTGCAGCGGGAAATCTCAACGTTTAATACATATTTCATAATCAAATGTTCGATAAATCTAAAAATAAATCATAAAACTTCTAGATAGGAATGTCAGTCTTTAGGATGTAGGTTACTTCACTTGTCAGCCAAGAGTCTTTGTAATCAACCTAACCTGCAATCAGTCTGATATACATGCAAAAGTCAGCGTTGCTGAGGAGTTCTAGTTTTTAAAAGTAATTAAATCTTTTAAATATCTTAACCTTTTCATGATGATATAATCGTATAACATAATTAACATAAATACATGAAATTGTCACACATAGTTTATTCAAATCACATAAATGCCCCAAACAGACCAAACACTAAGTCATGGTTCTGTCAGAGGACTTCCTCATAGTTGCCCTGTATAGAGGGCTTCCTTGTTTAGTCAAATTATAGGTTACTTCTTCCCTATAGCAAGACTCTGCGTAATAGTTTCCCCATATAGAGGACTTCCTCTTTAGTCAAACTATAGGTTACTTCTTCCCTATAGCAAGACTCTGCGTAATGAGTCGACTCTTGTACAACCATAATCACATAATACATTCACATTCATACATTAGATTCACATAGAATATCATACATGAACATATTTTTAAACATATCTCAAGCTGTAGCTATTACTATTTTAATGTAAACATAGTCGAACATAATTTTATCAATATATTTTATATCATGACTTTTATATTACAAAAGTATCATATCATCATTATATAAATAAACCATAACATGTATATCAGCCCAAAACATTAAAATCATTTAAGAGAGGGCGTCTAGAAACTCACCTGGTTGCTTTAGTCGGATCACACGACCGTGAAAGACACAAGAACCTACACATTCCGTTCATACATTAATACATACTTAACTACATAAGGCATAGAAACTAACGGATCTTGGTTCGGGTTTAGAGATCATAATTAACCTTAAAGTGAGTTGGAGGAGCTATGGAACATAAAAACTTAATGTTTGTGAAAAAGTGTTATTTTTATCATAACCTTGAAACGGCCGTGTTAGGTTTGACTTACTGGTTTGACGCGGTCGTCTTGGGTTTATGTGAGATTCATGTGTCCACCAATGTTCATATACATACATACATATATATATATATATATATATATATATATATATATATATGTTCACCCATGCATACATCCATCATCTCAAATCATGCATACTCACACCACAAACTCACGCATACCCACACCACACACTCACGGCATACACACACCACACATTCACACATACACCCACCAGTAAATCCCCTTCTCAATCGCATGTAACCATGACCAGAATTTCTAAGAATACTCATGTAAACTTGTAAAGGAAGTTATAATCAGTTCGGTTATTTTATTCATGTAACAACAAAACTGTTACAGGTTGTTTATATTGTAAAATCATCTAAAACCCTTGCCCGTTATCCATCGTTTGTTCTTGCCGTTGAGCCTAAGCTGAGGTTAATACCGTTATTACCGAACACAACCACCTAAGGTCTCCGTGTTTAACAAAGTTTGACACCAGCCAACGCAACCATAAACCGATCGATTACGTTTACCTCAAGGTCCGGTTGTTACTTCGGCTTCGACCGCGGGACCTTTAGGTCCGACCGATTTACTTAACAACGTACATATAAAAGAACCACACATACCCCGTTATGTCGATCAAATGCAACTCCTAAATGAGATAAACATCAGTTGAGTAGATTGATTCCTTAATTGTGACACGCTAGACGCAACTGTTCGTGAAAAGGGTTCAATGGAATGGTTTATGTTGCACACGAGAGAGAGAGATAGAGGGCTGCCGTCATGGGAATAAGATCGTGGGTTGTGGGGAAGGAAACAATAGCTTAAAAGAATTGGTCATAGGGTTTGGCAGACAATGTGGGGAATTAATTACAATGTTTCATTTAGGCTCCTTAAAGTTCCATCTTATTTTTAAAATGCACATAGTTTCATTTTCAAGTTTCTTTCATCATACTTTGGTCATAGACTTTACAACAAGGACCCTATGCAAGAACAACCTTCTATCTCCATGGAACCTGTGTCCCCTTCTAGGACAATGGCTGAGGAAGACCTTTCCTCCACTCCTGAGCTCTCTGTGGATGCTACTAAGGAATCTTCCAAGTTGGTTGGTCAACTGGAGGAGGCAGTAAATGCCAAGTTTAACTCCGAACCTGTAGCTGCTTCTGAAGGCCCAGTCATACTTGATGATTCGTCCATAGAAGAGCTATTTGCCGATGAACCAACGGGTGAGGCTACAGGATCCATCTCCTCTGGGTTGAACTTAATGGATAAAGGAAAAAGGAAATTAACCTTAGAGGAGGAAGCTGAGCAGGAGGAGAGGAGGAGGCCAAATATGAAGAGGGGCCGAACAGATACTTCCCTGGATGGAGAGATAACAAGACTCTCAGGCCTCCTCCAGGAGAAGGGTTATGATGTGGATGAAATCCTACTATGGTGGGTACCCAGAATGGCTGAAGAGTTGGATCGGGTGCAGCAACAGGAACAGGCAGCTGCAGCAGCCAAAGTCGCGGTGGTCCTCACCAAGAAGCAGAAGGAGGCCACCTACATGGACAGAATGAAGGCCATCCTCTACAATATGGATTCCATCCGTGGCAGCTCGGCCCCATGAAGAACTCCACCATGGACATGCACGTAAGAGAAATAAAAGCTAAGGTTGCCAGAGGTGAGTTACCTTCCATGGAACAAATCCAGGAACGAAAGGAAGCCTTAAAACTAGGCCTCTCGAGTATCCTCCAGGGAGCTACCATAGAAATACCTATCTCTGGATCTGGGAGTGAATAGGTGATGTGTGGAGAGGCTACAAAGGCCATGTTCCTTCACATGTTCCCACAAGAACCAAAGGAAGAACCTATCACTCCTCCATCTAGCCCTTCCTATGGCAATGTGCCACTATCCTCAGTGATCAGGATCAACAAAAGACAAACAGAGCAACAAACAACAGGACCTGATCATGAGGAACAACTAAGGATGAATGAGAGGAGGGAAGCTGAGAGCTCCAGTGAATCTGAGTCTGCAGGGACATACACTGCAGTAGATTCAGTGTTCTCTGCAGAAGTTGAAGCTGAGGCTGAGGGGGAGGTTAATGCCCAGGAGGAGCAGGAAGAGGAGAGGGAACCTTCAAGTGCAATTACAATTCACCAAAGACCTGGACCATTCAAAAGAAGGAAGACTATGGCCAGGATCAAACATGATGGACCTCCCATCAACATGCACTTCCCTATTGTTGAATGGAGCTATCTTTCAAGGGAGAAGACTTTCATGATAAAATATTTTGACGGAGAAACAGTAAAGTTCAAGGATTATCAGTTGGTTGTTCTCTCTCCTCCTAACATCTTTGATCTAGCAAAATTGCCTCTCCTCAATCCAGATAATGATTTTGAAGCAGCACTCTCAACAGTACTTGTCCAGAGAAGAGCTGAGAGCTTAATAAATAAGAGTTACAAGTTTTGGTAGCATCAGCCTAGGGCAAGACTGTAAGATCAATAAAGGTTGATGCTCACCAAACTTTTCTCTTGACTAAGTCCTGAACTCTCTAAAGCCTAAAAGCCTTCACAAGGAAGGAGTTACTCTTTGGAAGAAACATTACTTCCGAAGGATAACTCACTCCTGCTGAAGGCTATACAAGAGAAAAGCTTCCGAAGACCTCCTCAGCTAGCAGAAGCTCAGCACTTAGAAGATTTTCAAGACCAAAGCTTCTGAAGACAAAAGCTTCAGAAGGCAGGAGCTTCTGACAACCATCTCAGCAGCTTCAATGTACATAAGACTTCCGAAGACTTACTTTTAACAGATTCCATACACTTGTAGATATATTCAGAGCTGCTTTATCTTTTGAAGACTAATAAAGAAGACATTCTTGTGAAAGTCAGCAGCAAAGAAGATTTGTCAGAAGCACAGAAGATAACAAGAATTAAATGCCTTTTGTAGTGTAGGCATTTATTGTAAAAGTCAATGGAGTCTTTTGTATTAAGTGTAATTAATATGGCTTGGCCTGTCAAGTCCACAACAGATACTAGTTTTAGCAATAGTTTGTTTCTAGTATTTTGTCCAGCTTTGTATCCCTACGAAGATACAGCTGTAGGTCTTGGTATAAATACGTTCACTTGTTAGTTAGCAAAGTACTGGTGTATGCTTGAGCCAAGTATTGTAATCCTAACAGTTGAATGCAATATACTTTGACCTTGAATTTACTATTTCCTTCAGTACTTTGTTTTCAAACTGTTTTACAAAACTAAGTTGATAGAATTTCCGGAACTATCAACTTTGTAGAAGATAACTTGTGATAAGTGTTGTTTTGATTACATAACCCTATCCAACAGTTTGTATAACACTTTGTCTTTGACCAACAGGTTACAAAATGAACATTGGCAAAAATACAAACCATTGTTCTTTCAAAAACACAAATTTCAAAAAAAAAGGTCGCAAGCACAATGTTAGCTTTTATCTTAATCTAAAAATGCACATCCTTATTGCTTAATTTACTTCATTAGATAGTAACACACCTGTTGCAATGTACTCTAGGGCAATGTACTCTGGGGCTATGTAACCATAGGTTCCCATGACCTGAGTAGTTACATGTGTTTCCACAGTTTTGGGGCTATTATATCTCGCCAACCCAAAACCCCTTATTTTTGCATTAAAATCCTAGAATAAGAAAGAGTAAAATTTAGTGGTCCACTAACTTGATGGCATAAAAAGCAAAATTTCAAGGTGGTTTGATCACCCCCATCAATTATAACGAGCTTAAGAACACATACTTCATCAAGTAGTATAGTAGAGGGTTCTATATAACGATGTATGATATTTTTCAAATGCAAATATGTGAGTCCACGGGCAACTCCTATCATTATCAAAAGTGGTGTTCCCCATGAAAGTGGTTCAGCAATATCTGGTGCATGTGAAAAGATTTCATCTTACATAGCAAATAAGCAGATAAATGTTTTACAGAGATCCTAACATGGTTTGCCTGATAATAGAAAGTGATCAAAACTTTTGTTCGGCATGTACTCGTAAACAAGCAAGTGCTCAAGTTAATCTTTGCAGTAACCCAAGAGTCTAATGATATTAGGATGAGCCAAGTGCCCTAAGAAGTTCACCTCTGACTGAACTCACAAGGTGCTGACAACAGACATACTGGTCTGATTACAACAAAGATAACATACCGAGAGTCAGAGACAACACCTTACTTCTCCTCAGCTGCATTGAATGCAAAAGATCGTCTGAAGCCTTGAAGATCAACAACATTAAATGTCTTTTGTATTTAGGTAGTCTTTTGTAAAGTCAATGTCTATATTTGTAATGATTGTATTTAAGTGACTTAGCCTATTAAGACACTTTAGATACTAGAATAAGCTTTACTTTATGTATTGTCTAGTATACCCAATTTGTATTCCTACGAGTATACGGTTGTAGCCTTGGCTATATAACCTCTCATTGTAACTTGTATAGTGTGCTTGCTTGTTGCAACACTTACACACTTTTGAGAGAAATATATCTTTGATCTTGAAATTTATCCTTGTGTTCTTACTTTTATTCGAAGATTATTTGTTTACCATTGAGTGTTTGAGAGATCCTTCTAACAGAAATTCTGCATCTGTTAGATTGTAAGAAAGAAATACATGTGAAGTGTTGTTTAGAGTGAACAACCCGATCCAACAGACATTATAATTGTACTAAAAATATTTTAGTACAACACTACTTAATATTTAAAAATATATACAAAAATATTTAAATTTAGTAAAAATCATACATGTTTTTGGTATCCTAAACCAATAATGATAATAAAATATATGATTTTTATTTAACTTTTGATATGATGAACTAAGAAATAAAAATAGACAACTTATAAATTGTTGAAATTTTTGAAAGGTAATATATATATATATATATATATATATAGGGTAGGGATATTCTACAAAGGAGGAAAACCATAAAAAGTGTGAGAAGCAACAAGAAAGTGACATGTGTACATTAGGTTAAAGGTATATATGTCAAAATAAAAAAAGAGGTTGCACATGCAAGTCACATGTAACTTTCTCTTATTTTTTTAAACGTTCATAAATTTTGTATACGTTAATATTTTCTAAAAAAAATTACACCATAAAATTAAGCGTTCAATCCTTTTCTCTAGGGTGGGCACGATATCCGGTGCCAGTGTGACCAGTTCATGAAATCTGGTAGTGAATGCCAGATGTTTAGCTCCCACCATCACGTGGTTCAGCAGTTCTGTTTCCACCTTTTTCAGTTCGTTCCTCGGGCAGAACTCGCCCCTCAACAGACTCTTTAAATCCTCCCAAGGCATCGCCAATGCCTCATCTCTTCCTCTGGTTTGAACCTGGGCATTCCACCATGTCAGTGCTCGTTTCTCAAACGATCTTGCAGCATACCTAACTCTGTGTTGGTCAGGACATCCACTGATGTCTAAAGTAGTCTCCATTTTCTCAATCCATTGGATTAAGCCCACAGCACCTTCGTTTCCACCGAAACTAGGCGGTTTGCATCCCACGAAGTTCTTGTAGGAGTAGTCCTGTTGATTCCGGGTGTTTCCACTGCCCTCTCTAGATGAGTTGGCAATGTTGTTACTGTTATTGTTGTTAATTATGTTCATCATGTCGGGAATCACATCCCTCAGTTGACTAGTTAGCAGAGTGGCTAGTGCTATAGTAGCAGGATCCAGTTCATGAACAGGTGGTGGTGGAGGAGGAGGTGGCTGTGTAGGAGAGTCAGGTGGTGTCGGTGTTGAAGAGTGCGATGCTGAATCATGTGGTGGTGGTGGCAGTAAAGCTGGTGGTGGTCTTCTTGGCGGCATTTTGATCATAACCGAAAGAAAATCGATTAGTGCAGTGATCAGACGCAGAAGACACATGAAAATGTAATCCTATGTTGTATGTTCTCTACATGAGGGTCCCTAGGTTATAGTCTAGGCCAAACCGTTAAAGTAATATGACCAATATTTCTCTATAACCATGGCTCTGATACCAATCTGTGACACCCCGAGCCGGCGGGAACGGATCGGTTTTCCTGTCCGGCGGAAGGTTCCCGGGGCGCGATATCGTTTGATAATCAAAATGATCAGATTGTTACATAGCACATGATAAATAAATGAGAAATGCTAGCACGTCAATGATGTAGAATTACAAGATTAAATTACAATGTATCGTTCATAATTTAATCAAGTAAATCTATCCAAAAAGAATCAATGTGTTTATATCTTGTATCTTTACAAGATATACAAAATATGATTAATTGTTTTGTCATCAAAGGTATGCAAAACAAAATGAAGCAAGGTCTTCTAAAAGTCCACTAGCTTAATCCTTGCATATGAGTAACTACACCTGTTCGTCACCTGAGAAAAACATGCATTTAAACAAAGTCAACACTAGGTTGGTGAGTTCATAAGTTTAGTAATTGAAAACCTTGAATGTTCACAAGCACAGTCACAATGTTTCACATGATTCTTGTAATAATTGATTCACCTATTCCACCCAATGGTCTCTCCATAGTTATATGTACAAGTAGTGTGACGCCCGATCAAGCATGCTTATATATAGGGCATACGAAAGGGTCAAGCCCAGACGCCATCCCACCACATGCTCAAACAAGTTTCACACTACTTGCCATACAACTATGGATACCCATTTCATTTCACCCATGATTTCCCCGGCATGATTATCCCAATATTGAGAAAGAAAGAGACGTAATTATCTCTGTTAGCTATTCCTTACGGATTAGCCCGGCATGTAAGATATCATCCTCGATATCCAGAGAAAAACTAAATAGTTTATGTAGCTAATCATCACTGATTAGCCCGGCATGTAAGATAACCCAATAATTGACAAAGAGACGTAATTGTCTCTGTTAGCTATTCCTTACGGATTAGCCCGGCATGTTATATATCATACTCGATATCTAGTGTGAGACCTAGTACTCTCTGTAGCTGTCAGTACTAACTAGTCCGGTATGTAAGATATCGATATCTAGATTGGGACACAATAGTCCCAGTAGCTGTCGTCCCTGACCAGCCTGATATGTAAGATGTTCTACCCAAGATCCCTAGCTTGAGACATAATAATCTCAGTAGCTGTCATTTTTCTGACCAGCCTGGTGTGTAAGATATCCTCCCACGATATCTATTGGAATGAATACGTTCCCTGGACTTTATGAATTTTTCCTAGTTATAATGGTAGCACCTCTCGTGCCTAGTATGATTTAATTAGATAACCCCCAAATCTTATGTTTAAAGTTCATGATTTACCCAACTATTCTGTGGTTAGTTAAATGACAGACTCTGACGGTTATAGGATGTACTCTAAATAGAGTCTTAATAGATAGTGATAGTATATGTGGGGAATGCCATCCCAAAAGTGTGTGCTCATAATATCCTCCTCGATGTCACAAGTAATTGTCTCAACTGCTATCTCTATGTGGAGTGTTCTTAGAGACTTTAACAAAGTGTTATAAGAACTAATCTTATGACACGATGTTAGAAATGAGTGAATGATCTCGTTATCATGAAGTTTCGTTATCATGATCATCATTCTTGGTGTTTGTAATTATTATTAGCATGTTATCCCTTGGTTTTTCCCCGTTGTTCTATCGTGTAAGAATAATAAACAGTTGTAAGATATATTCTTAACAACTTGTATTATTATATTGTGTTAATGTGTCATGAATCTATGTTAGCATGTAGCATCCTAGCTATTTTAGATATGATAATAATAGGCAAGTGAGCATACAACGATAATCGATAATAATGATAAACAATATTATCTAAATCATAATATAAGCAATATGTTATAATAAAACTTTTAAGTAAATAAAAGTTAAGCATGTTTCTCAGCCCCGAGCTTTGAAATCAGAAAAGATCAGAAAAGGGGCATATGAACTCACCTTGCGGTTGTAGTGGTTGACTTAGCTTAAAACAAGAAATGCACGCGCTCTTGATTCTTCCTGAGGTTGTTTTCACGATCCTGTATTGATTTCACATGATTGTAACTTATAAATATAAGTCGTAGGAATTCGTGTGCGTGTACGTGTTATTCCTAACTTGGTTATCACTCCTTGGTCTTGGTCATCATTCGGCCCCGTGTCCTGATTATGACTTTTGATAACACTTCACCCAATTGAGTTAAGATTAGTAATTTCGGTTCTTTTGATTACATTCATCCTGATTTAATGTCCTAAGACCTAGGTTTTTATATTAAAGATTGCTATCCTTAACATTTTGTAACCTAGACTTGTGTTATTACTCATCATTTGTCTTACCCTTTGTCACCATTTAACATTTTATTTCTCAATATCACACCTTAATTTTATAAGCCCAACCCACTTTATGGGCCGAATATTCCATTGAGTCGAAGTGATCCCATTGGGCCAAGTATTTGTTGAGGGCCGAATGAATTTGGGTATGGGCCATAGGTGTATGCTATTGGGCCATGTACCATCATGTGGGTCGAAAGGATTTTTGATTGGGCTTGGCCGAGTATCATGGGCCAAGCTAATAGGCATTGGGCTGAATGTAATATATATGGGCTGAATTGGACCTCATGATCCATTAAGCCCTATAGGCTTATTGTGAAATGGCGTTGGGCCATAGATGATCCCATGGGCCCGTTAATATAAAATTCGAACATCAATCTCATGAGATTGGATTTAAGTTATCGGTAGTCTTAGGCCCATCGGTATAGGTTAACAGATCGTCACAAGGTAAGGAATTTGGCCACCCGTAGGGCAGCGAACCTGTTAAGTCTAAACAGTTAGGGTTCGACCATAACTTCACATGGGGGTTCGGCTAATGGCTTAGTGACCAAAAGTTCGTAGTCAACAGAGGTTCGCATGGCTGCAACTTAGGTTTGGCCGAGGGTTTGCAGGTCCCTGGTTCCCATATGGTTCGGCCATAGAAGTTGGGTTCGTTCCTGCCTAAGGTCCGGTGAAGGCTGGAGGGTTCGGTGATTGATGGAAATGGTTCGGCAGAGAGAGGCTTGGTGATGTAGCCGAAGGTTCGTGACAAACCCAAGGTTCGTGGAACATGGAAAGGTTTGCCAGCACCCAGCAAGGTTCGTGATGATTAGAAGGTTCGACTGGATGCTTGGTTCGTGCATGGTTCGTGACTTCATGAGACCCCAAGAAGGTTCGGCATGTGGATGGTCTAGCCACGAAGGTTCGTTGATCATAGAAGGTTCGGCGGTTGTGGGTGGACAGTAGGTTCATGACTCTCGTCCTTGTTGATCATAGGTTCGGCTGATGGGTGGAGGGTTCGGTGGTGATGAGGCTGATGCATGCAGGTTCGTGAGGGTGGGGGTTCGGCAGGCTGAAACTCACGAACCCTGTTCATCATCCCATCATCGAGCTCCAACCGTTGCTGGCTGTTTCCCTGGCTGTGACACCTCGTAATTTCCAGGTCAGCAACTCTATCATTTTAATAATAATGTTTATTATTATTTCATACGTGGCACTAGAATAAATGCATTTAGTGTGACACGTGGCACAACAGTCTGAACACACCGATAATTCGAGGAATTATCGCGCAACAATCGCACGTGTCTTGAATGACGAACGTTGGTGAACGGATCAATCTGTGACACAAAACACTGCACTTAGGTTCGGTGAACCTAAATTAGCTAGAACAAGACCAATATGACGAGAAACGATGACCGTATTCGAGAAATACGAAAGAATCGGTTCAAAACAATGAATTGGGCCTATTGGGCTCAGCCGAGATCCATCGCGGTACGCGATGGACACACAATGGGTCTTTCGCGGTACGCGAAGCTCAAGCGGGAGAATTTGAATTCTCCGAAAAACGTCGCGGTACGCGACGACCGATCATCTTCAACCATCGCGGTACGCGGCGTGTTTCGGGAACAGAATGATTATTTTAATCATCGCGTGTCGCGGAGCTTCTTTTTGGGCGGTGTCGCGATACGCGACAGGTCTAGTTTCGCAGAAATCTTTATAAAACCAAGTTTAATCATTTTGTTCACCTCTTCACACAATCTTGCGACTGAAACCTTCAATCTCGATCAAAAACGATCTGTTACCACCATTTCCCATCAGTAACAACCAACAAGGGCATCATTTGGAGATCCATAGAAGCTTCAAAGGCCAAAAGTCGAACGAGGGGATCGAAGAACCAAGAAAAGCCGTTGTATCCTCGACCTCAGCCACGATCAGAGCCCTCTAGACCTGCTCAAATCTCATCTCAACCTTCTAGAGCCCTCTTGAGGTAGTTCTAACGTTATTTTTGGACTTCTAGCACTAAAAACACACACATGCAAGCCATTTGGCCACATGCATCACCATCACCACCATTAGCACGAACTTTCATTGTTTTAGATCTGTTATTTGTTGATTTATTTACTGATTTGATGATCCTATTATGATACATGATGATTTTGATGAGATTAGATGACCATGTGTTGATTTCATGATGAAATGGTTACTTTTATCAACATGCATGCACGATCAAGCATGATTCACATGATATTTGACATGGAAATGTTATTAGACGTACTATTGATGATGATTCATATGATTGGAAGTATTGGTTGTGGTCAAGAAATGTCCAAATGTGTTAGTTACTATAAATAGTAACTTTATTTGTGCAAGTATGTGATTTGATGAGATAATGGCCCCATGCATGTGTTTAGATCTAAATGTTATGCTTAAAATGATGATTAGAAACTATTGAGATAGATACTTGATGCATAGAAATGTCTAGGATAGTCAAAAGTGTGATTTTTGCTAACGTTACTAAATATAGTAACTTTTTGTTGCAAGATTTCAAATGGGTAAAATGTATGATGATGTTTTGAGTCTAACATGTTCATTAAGTGAATACATGATGATATTGGAAGGATTATGATATTAGAAAACTTGATTTGGTGTTATTTGCACAAATTACTAAAAATGGAAACTTTTACGCGCAAACTATGCTAAACCGGCTATGTGTATCTATGTGCTATGTGATAACATGCTCATTTAGGATAAATATGCATGTTAGGATAATCGGAATATGACTTTATGCATAACCTGCCAAACATGGAAACTTTCCCAAAATAGAAACTTACCATAAATGGTAAGTTTCCTCATGGGAACGATTTTGGTATCCGTACACTTCACACGACACTAAAACCGCACGATACACGAACACTTGATCCAAACCGTCACCAACGGGTCGTTAGGTCAAACACGATCGACACGGCCAAACACGGTCAACTCGACCTACATAACCATTTAGTGTTGTTGAACACTAACACGGTCCGGTGAGACCCACACTTGTGAACACAAACTCATAGTACCTATGTGATATAGGTGACTACTAGCCGGCGAGCTACACGTACTCTTTTGAGCTAACGCAAATCTAAACTCAGGTGAGTTTACAGCCCCACTTTTACTCATTAAATGTTTTACTAATCTTTTGGGGTGAGAATGCTATGCAACTGCTTTAGATATATGACTGGTATGTTACAAAACAATTTTGAGTGTACTATTATCGCAACAAGTCCTCTCTACCCTTACCGTTAGTTGTGTACAAACGAGTCGTTATTACGTAGTACTACTGGGTTTGACCAACCCCACTCGGCAACAACGTTGACAGGATGTCATAACGAGTGTAATATCGATGTTGATTTCGGGTTCCGCGATGACCCGCAGAGGCAAATGGAAACAGTCGAGTTTCGGTAAGATGACATGACACACTCTACGGATCGTAGATCCAACAAAACTACTTACATACCCAGTATATATAACTGTTTTACTGTTTTCCAATACTTAAACCTGTGAACTCACCAACTTTATGTTGACACATTTTAGCATGTATTCTCAGGTAACTGAACGACACGAGCTAGGATGCACATGGAGATGCACAAGAGAGTCTGCATACATATAGACTCTAATCCTAGGCTTATGTTTGATTTTAGTCATTTTGAACGATGTTATCAATGTAGTGTCTGATACACTTTATTATCCGCTGCAACAATTTATACTTCCGCTGATTAACATTTGCATTTCCGCTGTTTATATATTAAACCTGTGTTGTTCTTACAAAACTGTTTGTTTGTGTAACTCATATAGAGTCGTTCTATATGACCATGAGCTGTGATCCTGGCCACGTCACACCCACGTGGACTAACACCACGAGTGGGAATTTGGGGGTGTGACAGACTGGTATCAGAGCCAGGTTATAGAGAACTAGGTTTGCATGTAGTGAACTTAGACTATAGCCACTGCTCTACATTAGACACTACACTAGTTTCACACAACACATTATGTGCTTAACTTAACAACATGCTTTGTGATTTGATCTGACTCTTACGATCATGCCTCGGGCACCCTTAGTGGGCGTTAACACTCAACTACACTTGCGACCTGTGCAAGGGGATTAGAGAAAAGGCGAACTCAAGACCGAAGGGAAACTCTTCTATGCTATGAAGAAGACTCCTATAGCACAATCCAACTCAAATCGAACGCCTTTTTCCAACCTCTTTCTTGAGTGTAAACCCAGTCAAATGACGCATGTTTAAGGATTGTAACCTTAGTATCGATTCCCAGGAAGCAAAACTTCGAACCCGAGATTGTTAAGTAGCTTGAGGTTGAATGAACTAGAATGACTGTGTAAGATAAATTGACGATTATGGTGGCCAACGTAATCGTGAATTTATAGGTACATACGAATTCTGGCAAGTTCAATTGATAAGCTACAACCAGCTGGGAAACTGTATAGTACACCTCTGGAAGTGGAGATTCGAGCTCCGCTGTTTCCACCGAGTAGTTTATTTCTCTACTATATGAAGTAGTGTACTACTGTTAGAAACGATATGAGCGAGTTGTGCTCATACAAATCATTTTGGTAGTAGTAATCTCGTCAAACCTATGATCCTACTTTTGAAATGATATCTTAAGTTTATGATATATTTCCTCCCTACACATGCTTACACGCAATAACTCTAACAGTGAGTAATACAATATCTGTTGTATATAGATACCAACAAATGGATGGTCAAGGAACGTATGTGCGCACTGACAACCCGTCAATCGATTCTGCGACTGTCGAGACCATGGTAGAACAGCTGATTAACAAAGCCATTACGAATTACGAGGCTGCATACTTAAACAGTGAGACAGGAAGTGAGACTCACAACAACAGCTCAAGAGGATGCACCTTCAAAACTTTCCTCAGCTACCATCCTCAACCATACACGGGATCAGAAGGAGCAGTAGGGCTGCTCCAATGGGTTAAAAGGGCCGAATCAATCTTCCATATGTGCAAGTGTTCTGAAGAAGACAAAGTGAAATTTGCTACCGGGACTCTAGATGGACAAGCCCTCACTTGGTGGAACTCGCATGTCCAGAAACTGAGTCTGAAGACTGCTAACTCAATTCCCTGGGAAAATTTCGTCAAAATGTTGAAGGAAGAATACTGTCCACAGAACGAAATCCAGAAACTGGAGGGATTCTGGAATTACAAAATGGAAGGATCTGAAATCGAACAATACACCACTCGATTTCACGAATGGTGTAAACAATGCCCAGAAATGGTGACCCCAGACTACAGGAAGATCGATCCATACGTTAGAGGATTACCTAAACAAATCCGAAGCCTGATTACCGCAACAGACCCCACACTCATTCAACCCACTATTTGTTTGGCTTATCATCTGACTAACCAAGCGGTAGCAGAGGGTAAGCTACCCAAGAAGGGTGAACACCTGAAACCTCAGGATCGCAAGCGCAAGTGGGAGCCTAGTCACAACCAAACTCCCTCTTCCCAACAAATGCAACTCCATAACCGGTCAGCGACAACTAGCGACTGTACTGCTACGCCATCCAGTACCAAGGGCAAGAATGCCTACCAAGGGAAATACCCTAAGTGCAAAAGATGCCCATATCATCACAACGGCCAGTGTGAACGCTATCGATGTCGGAAATGCGGAAGGAACGGTCACATGGCCAAGGAGTGTAGAAGCAATCCAGTTGGTAGCAAAGACAACCAGAAAGTCGTTAAAGGATGTTATAAGTGTGGCAAGCCTGGGCATTGGCGCAGGGATTGCCCACAGCTGAAGGAAAAAGAAAGCGTGACAATGACTCCTGCAATTGTAAATGACTCCAAAGAAGCAAAAGATGATCCTATCATTGTGACTGGTACGTTCCTTTTTACATAATGCCTATGCTAGTATGTAATGTGATATTGGTGCTAAGAGTAGCCTGATGCTTAGCGAATTTAGTAAAATGCTTAACACTACCCCAACATCCTTAGACTGTAAGAGTTAGCCGACTGTAAGCTGATTGAGACACAACCCATTTTCAAAGGATACGCCTTGGTGTTGACGGGTCACGAATTGGAGGTCGACCAAATTTCAGTAAGTCCCGAAAACTTTGATGCAGTGGTGGGGACAGACTAGTAACTACAGACCAAGCAGAGAGTGTGTGCAATAAGAAGAGAGATCAAGGTTACGTTGTCAAAGGGTAATCAGATCCCTATTCAGAGAGAACGACGGAGAATAACGCGAAACACCACGTCATAGGCTAGCAAGTACCTACAGAAAGGATACTCAACGATATTAGTTCGTATCACGAGACAAACATAGAAGGAAAGAAAAATGGTAGATATTGAAGTTGTTTGTAATTCTCTAGAAGATCTACCTGGACTACCCCAAAGAGACAAATGGAGTTTCGGATAGAACTCACACCGTGAGCTGCACTAACCGTCAAGGCGCCATACCAATTGGTCCAACTAAGATGCAAGAAACTAACTAATCAATTGCAAGAGTTGTTAGACGAAGAATTAACCAGACCAAGATTATCAACACGAGGAGCACCAGTCCTGCTTGTGAGAAAGAAAGACAGGTCTTCCCAAATGTGTATCGACTACCGAGAGTCAAGCAAGGTGACAAACAGGAATTTATACTATTACCACGAATGGACGATTTGTTAGACTAGTTGTAAGGGTCAGGCTATTACCCGAAGATCGTTTTGACTTCCAATTACCATCAAACGAGGATACAAGAAAAAGGACATTCCTAAGACGATCCTTAGGACGCAAGATTGACATTACGAATGTTTGGTCATGCCCTTCGGACTGACCAACGCACCGGCAGTATTCATGGATCTCATGAATCGGGTGTGTAAGCCGTATCTGGACAAATTCGTAATCATGTTCCTAGATGATACCCTGATGTACTCCAAGACCCAAGAAGAAACATGTCGACCACTTAAAAGCGTGTCTTGGAACTACTGAAGAGGGAACAACAATACGCAAAGTTTCCAAATGCGATATTTGGATTCACGAAGTCCATGTTTCTTGGACACGTAGTAAACGCAAAAGGAATACACGTAGATCCAGCCAAGGTCGAGGCCATTAAGAACTGGACAGCACCAAAGACTCCGACTGAGGTGCGACAGTTTCTGGGATGGGCCGGGTACTGCAGGCGATCTATTGAGGGATCCTCGAAGATCGCACAATCATTGACTTCCCTTACGCACAAAGACAAGAAATCCGAATGGGGAGAGAAACAAGAAGCTGCTTTCGACTTGTTGAAACAGAAATTGTGCAATGCACCTATTCTATCACTACCGAACGGGTGCGAAGACCTTGTAGTTTATTGCGACGCGTCAAAACAAGGACTCGGTTGTGTATTGAAGCAACGCGAGAAGGTGATAGCTTATGCGTCACGACAATTGAAAGTGCACGAAAAGAACTACACGTCTCATAACTTGGAATTGGGAGCCGTAGTGTTCGCACGAAAGATCTAGTGACACTACCTATCCGACACGAAATGCACGATATTCATCAATCATAAGAGACTGCAACACACCTTCGACCAGAAGGGACTGAACATGAGACAACTCAGATGGGACTAGCTGATAGGAAATTGTGATTGTACTATCAAGTACCACATTGGAAAAACTAACGTAGTAGCCGACGCGATGAGCCGGAAAGAAACAACCAAGGGCGTATGTACACTACAACTTACGATTCACTCAGGACTACCCAATCGGAATCCAAACTGCACAACAGGAATCTCTAAAGGTCGAGGACCTCACTCATTTATCCCTGCGTGGCACGGATAAACAGACGGAAAGGCCGATGTAACCTGCTATCTTATGGATCGGAACTGGATTCCACACTACGGAGGGCTGGGGGGGCTTAGTGATTAATGAAGCCCGAAGGAGCCGACATTCTTTACATCCGGTCTCTGACAGAATGTACCATGACCTAAAGACAACTTATTGGTGGCCTAACATGAAGTCAGAAATCGCAACGTATGTGGGTAAGTGTCTGACTTGCTCAAAGGTCAAGGTAGAATACCAGAAGCCTTCGGGATTACTCCAACAGCCAGAAATCCCGGTATGGAAATGGGAACAGATTTCCATGGATTTCATCACAAAGCTACCAAAGACCACAAGTGGTTGCGATACCATCTGGGTTATCATATACCGACTTACGAAATCGGCACACTTCCTGCCGATCAAAGAAACGGATAAATTGGAAAAGTTGACTCGAATCTACTTGAAAGAAATCGTATCCAGACACGGAGTCCCGATCTCCATAATATCAGACCGAGACAGTCGTTTCACGGCTCACTTTTGGAAGTCCTTACACAAGGCACTCGGGACGGGGTTGGATATGAGTACTGCTTATCACCCACAGACGGATGGTCAGAGTGAACGAACCATCCAAACTTTGGAGGACATGCTTCGGGCATGTGTAATTGATTTCGGTAACAGCTGGGAGACTCACTTACCTTTAGTGGAGTTCTCGTACAATAACAGCTACCACACAAGCATTGGAGCTGCACCGTTTGGAGCACTTTACGGGCGTAAATGCAGATCACCACTCTGTTGGGCGGAAGTTGGGGAAAGCCAACTGACCGGACCCGAACTTGTGCATGAAACAACTGAAAAGATCGTGCAAATACGCAACAGAATGGCAGCAGCTCGGGATCGACAGAAGAGCTATGACGATAAAAGGCGCAAACCTTTAGAGTTCCAAGTGGGAGACCAGGTACTACTTAAAGTCTCGCCTTGGAAGGGAGTGATTCGATTCGGGAAACGAGGAAAACTAAACCCTCGTTACATTGGACCTTTCGAGATCACTAGACGGATAGGCCCGGTGGCCTACGAACTACAGCTACCACGGGAACTAAGTAGCGTACACAACGTGTTTCACGTTTCAAACCTCAAGAAGTGTTTGTCGGACGAAACTCTCACGATTCCTTTAGAGGAAATCCAGATCGATGAACAACTACACTTCATAGAGGAACCGGTGGAAATTATGGACCGGGAACTCAAGAAGTTGAAACATTGTAAGATACCCATTGTAAAAGTTCGATGGAACTCACGACGAGGACCGGAATACACCCGGGAACGTGAGGATCAGATGAAGAACAAATACCCTCATCTATTCGCCGAACAAACCCACACCAGCACGTGAACTGAATTTCGGGACGAAATTCCCACTAACTGGGGGATGATGTGACACCTCGTAATTTCCAGGTCAGCAACTCTATCATTTTAATAATAATGTTTATTATTATTTCATACGTGGCACTAGAATAAATGCATTTAGTGTGACACGTGGCACAACAGTCTGAACACACCGATAATTCGAGGAATTATCGCGCAACAATCGCACGTGTCTTGAATGACGAACGTTGGTGAACGGATCAATCTGTGACACAAAACACTGCACTTAGGTTCGGTGAACCTAAATTAGCTAGAACAAGACCAATATGACGAGAAACGATGACCGTATTCGAGAAATACGAAAGAATCGGTTCAAAACAATGAATTGGGCCTATTGGGCTCAGCCGAGATCCATCGCGGTACGCGATGGACACACAATGGGTCTTTCGCGGTACGCGAAGCTCAAGCGGGAGAATTTGAATTCTCCGAAAAACGTCGCGGTACGCGACGACCGATCATCTTCAACCATCGCGGTACGCGGCGTGTTTCGGGAACAGAATGATTATTTTAATCATCGCGTGTCGCGGAGCTTCTTTTTGGGCGGTGTCGCGATACGCGACAGGTCTAGTTTCGCAGAAATCTTTATAAAACCAAGTTTAATCATTTTGTTCACCTCTTCACACAATCTTGCGACTGAAACCTTCAATCTCGATCAAAAACGATCTGTTACCACCATTTCCCATCAGTAACAACCAACAAGGGCATCATTTGGAGATCCATAGAAGCTTCAAAGGCCAAAAGTCGAACGAGGGGATCGAAGAACCAAGAAAAGCCGTTGTATCCTCGACCTCAGCCACGATCAGAGCCCTCTAGACCTGCTCAAATCTCATCTCAACCTTCTAGAGCCCTCTTGAGGTAGTTCTAACGTTATTTTTGGACTTCTAGCACTAAAAACACACACATGCAAGCCATTTGGCCACATGCATCACCATCACCACCATTAGCACGAACTTTCATTGTTTTAGATCTGTTATTTGTTGATTTATTTACTGATTTGATGATCCTATTATGATACATGATGATTTTGATGAGATTAGATGACCATGTGTTGATTTCATGATGAAATGGTTACTTTTATCAACATGCATGCACGATCAAGCATGATTCACATGATATTTGACATGGAAATGTTATTAGACGTACTATTGATGATGATTCATATGATTGGAAGTATTGGTTGTGGTCAAGAAATGTCCAAATGTGTTAGTTACTATAAATAGTAACTTTATTTGTGCAAGTATGTGATTTGATGAGATAATGGCCCCATGCATGTGTTTAGATCTAAATGTTATGCTTAAAATGATGATTAGAAACTATTGAGATAGATACTTGATGCATAGAAATGTCTAGGATAGTCAAAAGTGTGATTTTTGCTAACGTTACTAAATATAGTAACTTTTTGTTGCAAGATTTCAAATGGGTAAAATGTATGATGATGTTTTGAGTCTAACATGTTCATTAAGTGAATACATGATGATATTGGAAGGATTATGATATTAGAAAACTTGATTTGGTGTTATTTGCACAAATTACTAAAAATGGAAACTTTTACGCGCAAACTATGCTAAACCGGCTATGTGTATCTATGTGCTATGTGATAACATGCTCATTTAGGATAAATATGCATGTTAGGATAATCGGAATATGACTTTATGCATAACCTGCCAAACATGGAAACTTTCCCAAAATAGAAACTTACCATAAATGGTAAGTTTCCTCATGGGAACGATTTTGGTATCCGTACACTTCACACGACACTAAAACCGCACGATACACGAACACTTGATCCAAACCGTCACCAACGGGTCGTTAGGTCAAACACGATCGACACGGCCAAACACGGTCAACTCGACCTACATAACCATTTAGTGTTGTTGAACACTAACACGGTCCGGTGAGACCCACACTTGTGAACACAAACTCATAGTACCTATGTGATATAGGTGACTACTAGCCGGCGAGCTACACGTACTCTTTTGAGCTAACGCAAATCTAAACTCAGGTGAGTTTACAGCCCCACTTTTACTCATTAAATGTTTTACTAATCTTTTGGGGTGAGAATGCTATGCAACTGCTTTAGATATATGACTGGTATGTTACAAAACAATTTTGAGTGTACTATTATCGCAACAAGTCCTCTCTACCCTTACCGTTAGTTGTGTACAAACGAGTCGTTATTACGTAGTACTACTGGGTTTGACCAACCCCACTCGGCAACAACGTTGACAGGATGTCATAACGAGTGTAATATCGATGTTGATTTCGGGTTCCGCGATGACCCGCAGAGGCAAATGGAAACAGTCGAGTTTCGGTAAGATGACATGACACACTCTACGGATCGTAGATCCAACAAAACTACTTACATACCCAGTATATATAACTGTTTTACTGTTTTCCAATACTTAAACCTGTGAACTCACCAACTTTATGTTGACACATTTTAGCATGTATTCTCAGGTAACTGAACGACACGAGCTAGGATGCACATGGAGATGCACAAGAGAGTCTGCATACATATAGACTCTAATCCTAGGCTTATGTTTGATTTTAGTCATTTTGAACGATGTTATCAATGTAGTGTCTGATACACTTTATTATCCGCTGCAACAATTTATACTTCCGCTGATTAACATTTGCATTTCCGCTGTTTATATATTAAACCTGTGTTGTTCTTACAAAACTGTTTGTTTGTGTAACTCATATAGAGTCGTTCTATATGACCATGAGCTGTGATCCTGGCCACGTCACACCCACGTGGACTAACACCACGAGTGGGAATTTGGGGGTGTGACACTGGCTGTCTCACCCTCATGTAGGTTCGTTTTCAAGGTTTTCATGGTTAGAATCGTTCGAAGAGTAGTGCTATAAGCCGGTTATGTGTGTGTGTCGACCCAACCTAGTTGAAAACCCTAATTTCAGTGATTTTCTTTTGCTCATACCTCGGATTTGGTCGGTGAAAACTCCAGATCCTTTGTACTTCTAGGTAGAGGAGGTTAAGAGCTTCACGTGGACACCAAGAACACACGATTTGGCCAAGAAACGAGCAAGATATGTGTGTTTGAAGCTTGAATGTGGTGGTTTTTCTTCTAGAGAGAGAAATGGACGGGAATGTGATGTTAGAGAGAGAAAGAAATGAAATAAATGAAGTTTCAAGCTTCATTTGGTGTTTATATATACCCCGGGGGTATTCGGGTTCATTTCGGTTGCTTGGTTCGTGTTTTCGTTGCGCTTCCGGAACGTAACGCGTAATTTTCGTGTTTTAAATAACAATAGTTGTTTTAATTAATTTTGATGAGTTTCAAAATTGTAAAATATTATTTATTTTATTTTATTAATTTATTTTCGTTCGCGTCGTGTTTCATTTTCGTTTCGTCAAATCACGTCACCATCGCGCGTATTCGTTCAAATCGTCATTCGAACGAACACGTCGATGGTTTGGCTTTCTGACATTGGTTTTCTACTTCCCGGTCATCATTTCAAAACATTAAACTCACAGATATGTTTGTGTGAATCGTCACCCACGCAAACACACTGTCAGTTTGCTATTCTGAAACGACACTGTAATTAAGCTGTGAATTGTATTTCCTCACTGTCGGACTCAACTAAACATCCTGTTATCACATTGTTTTCACACTGATTTGTCGGCCATCTGATTCCTGTCATCTATGGATATCAGATCGCAACCGACTTGTTCTTGTTATTTGTTCGAACACTCTTGTTTCTTGTGTTTCGTTGTATTATTTGTACTTAGGTTTTCACCTAAATACTAACAACTGTATTTACACACAGTAAATAGTGAAAGTACACACATCGTACGGACTTGCCGGACGGTTTGGTACTGGTTGTCACAACCCTTACAACCAATCATCTTAAAAATCAATGGCTAAGATTTCTTCCTACACTTTTTAAGGTTTTAACCCTTTTTAGCCTAACCATTTACTATATATATATATATATATATAATATATATATATATATGCATTTATACGCATGCATTAGGTTTTTTTGGTTTTTTCGGTTTTTCTTTAAGATAAAACCAAACCCAAACCTAAACTTTCGGTTTTCAGAAAACTTATACCAAACCCGCTGGTTTATATTTGGGTTAGGTTTTTCGGGTTGGATTTTTTGGTTTTTGGGTTTTGAGTCGGTTTTTTCGGTTTTATGCACACCCCTACTATATGGGCATAAATACCAGTTCCAGTTCCTTTCTTCCTTAGTGTAGCGCTTGGCATAATGGTTTTTGATCTTTTAGTGATATCTAATGGATCTCTCTCTTTTCTTGTAGCTTTCTTCACTTTAAAAAATTAACTCTTATCGGATAGAACCCTGTTCAAACCTAAATTTATTAATTGACCTTTAATTAATAAATTCTATTAAATAATAAAGTTAAACGTATTAAACTTTATTTATTTCATCAATTGATTATCTCAATAATCAATTTTCACCGATTAATTATTTCATAAATAACAAACAGCCCATCCTCTTAAAACTGATAGTTCGTGATCGTATAAATGTTTCTAACTTAAACATATAAAATGTTGCAATCCAAATTGTAACTCTTTGGAGATTCAAGGTAGTGATGACATCATTAACATTATTTACATCACGAGGGCAACAAGATTAGGTCCATTTTTTTTCCTCATCACTAGCTGTGTTTTTGTTTAGTGTTTGAATCCAAGTCTGGGTGTTGGTTTTGAAGAGATGATTGCGTGCTTGGGGTTAAATTTTAAAGTGCACCATACATTGGGGACAATGTATCTCAAGTGTGGGGATGAGGGATTAAAAAGAAAATTTTTTAAAAAATATGGTCTTTGGGTAGGCTTAATTGGACATAAATAATTAACTTGCAATGCATTAATGGGTACTTACCAAGGAAAGGATAGGGGTCTTGAATCATGCTTGTCCCTTTAAGTTTCATGAGAGTATTGCTGACAAATGTTTTTTTTAGAAAAATAGAAAGAGATGCCTAACTAAGAATGGCATTCTTTAGGGTAATTGCATATGTTGCATGTCGGTAACTTGATTCCTCCATATATATGTGAGATTTTGAGCTTTAGAGTGATTATATATGTGAGAGGAATTCCATTTTTTAAGGATGACTAGTATGTGATGAGTGTGGTATAACTTGTGTGTTTTGATACATGCTAAAGCCTTAAGTAAATAGTTGCACTGAAATGATAAGCATTAGGATTACACCATTTCTCTCGTTAACCCCTAATAAGTATGTTATCTTCTTTAGTGAACCACTGTTGAGCCTATGTTTTGTTTCACACAAAGTCCTTTCATTTGTCTAACCCCATAGCCAAGCTTCAAAGTTAAAATCTTTAAAAGTTCTGATGAAAATCCAAGTGTCTATATGGTTACCAAGAAAAGTAAAAAAAAAAAGAAAAAGAAAAATAGAGAGGTTAATGCAAAAATAAAAAGACATTGTATGATAACAATAATACAAATGTCATCGGAAGAAATGTTTAATGGATTTTCATCAGACTGTTCCCATAAATAAGCCTATCCCTACCTCAGCCAAAGCCCAAAACCCAAAAAGTCCTTTGATTGGTGCAATGTTTACGATAGTGCTGAATGTGTGATTGACATACAAGCTTATTTCCATATGATTCAATACCTGGTTGCAAGTGATATAGTTCCTAGCACATTCTTTTCTAGTATTCACAATCCGGGAGGAGAGAATGATTGTAAGGGGTGTGTAGCATGTGTAAGAGCTTTAAAGCATGTAGCTTTAGTTAGGCAAATCTTGTTTTTGAGAGAAAATTGCGTCATATGTTTGTCAGCATGTCAATCTCGATTGTGTCAGTCTATGGGATGAATATGATTTGGAACCTTAATCTATTACTTGGTGGAGATTACAAAGTGTGTAGTAGAAAAGGCGAGTAATGTTCAACAAAGTTTGCTTGAGGACAAGCAAAAGGATAAGTGTGGGCGTGTTATGACTAGGGGTTTGGTTGTGATTATAAAGTGTTTAAATGGATGTTATTGTGTGTTTTTATACGTTTAGTCATTCGAATAGAAGCTACCATGGTTTCTTGTGGCTTTGCAGGTTAAATGGAATAATATGATGAGTTTAGACGAAACCAGACAACAGGAACCAAGAACGAGTACATCCGAAGATGCAAACACATGAAGTAGAAGTCGAAAACTCTGAAGAGACATATCATGTGCTAGGAGAATATTTACGAGACTCATAATATATGAAAATTGCATTTCTTGACGAGAAAAAGCTAAAAATGAAGTTTGCTCGACCGTAACTTACGCCGGGTACCTTTACACCGTAGCTGGCACTGTAAACCAGAGAGTTTGAACAGTAAGTGGGAGTTGGAGGTGTAAGTTACGCCTTATGAGGATTAAGTTACGCCAGGTGCATCCGGAAAACACCGAATTGTGCGATTTTTGGGGTATTTAAGGTCCAAATCAACCCTAGTCGTACATCATCACTTTGGAGCGAATTTTTGGGGCATTTAAGGTCCAAATCAACCCAAGAACGTGAAGATTCAACCATTGGAATGTCCGGCTAAGCTTTTCGTGATCATCTCCGGATGAATGGTTATGTTTGATAACTAGGTTTTCTTTTCATTTATTAAACATTGGTATTGGATTTGTCTTCACAGATTTACAAGTTTAATATTGCTTGATTGTGAAACGATAAACGATTTTTGGTTTATTTTACAACTTTGAATTCAATTTCATTACTTTCTTTCCTCTATTGCCAAGTTTAATGTTATTGGTTCAATTTTAAAGTATTATAGAAATCCTACATTTTATAAAACAAGGAATTAACTAAGTCAACATTGGTCAAGTTATCGGTTGTCAACAAAGTCATTGACTTGGTTCTAAATCATAATTGTTTAATAATCTTTGCATGAATCATGTTTATGTGATTTCCAATTAACAAATCAAGATATACCTAGTTGTTTTACTAACTTGAAACCAGAAAAGATCACGTTTTTTTATTTCCTGTCTGCAAATCAATGTTAGTTTTTATTATATTTAATTATTAATCATTCCAATTCATTTTAGTTTTAATTTGAAGTTTAATTAATAAATCAAATGAATTTATATAACACTGACCACATGCTTCTCGTGGATACGATACATGACTTACCCTAGCTACCTAGGTTAATTAGGTTTTTGCCTGACCCCAACGACATGTCATCATTGTTTAAGTTAACAAGTTTTAAATATTTGTAAAACTTTAAAAGTGATTTTGTTAGTAATGTAATGTTAAGTGTGTTTGTAAGTAGTTAAAATACAACGCAAAATCTTAAATAATATATAGTTTTAAATGTTTGGATGGAACATAAAGTAACTTAGGTGTTACAACAAAAACGTTAATGTATGTTAATTTAAATAGAAAAATATGGGACCAAACTCTTACGTTGATTTTCAATCACGTGTGACGGGTTGGTTGAATTTAGAGGGTTACAACGAAATAATTAAATGTTTAAACATAGGCTGCTAACAAATTTACATACATCACATTAACAGAACATGCGATAATGAATACGAAAAAGGTATCATACGCAGAGGCATCCCTATAGATGAGACACCTAATAATGTCAGTTTTAGAATTTTAAATAATGAAACGATTGCCCAAAGACTAAAAATGTTCAAACTAAAGATAGAAAAAAAAATACTACGGTAATGTTTGGTATGTATGAATGAAAGAGAGAATGAAATTACTCGTTATGTTGAAATGAAAAAAAACGTGTTTGGTAACCTCATAGAAATGGAATGAACTATTACATATGGATGTGATTCCTTATGTTCTAAGGTTTATCATTCCTTGGGAGAAGGGTTCTTTTTTTTCATTCCATTAGGGAATGCTTTGATCCAATCCATTCCCCCACCGAACCATGACCCCAAACTATCACCCAACCCATGGCTCCACAGTCATGGGCTCATGGCCTGAACCATGACCCCATGACATGAACCATGCTCTAACTTATAACCTGACTCATGACAAATTATTTGAACTTTGACCTGAATTATAACTCGAACCATGACCTAGAACATGTTCGAACCATGATCTGATCCGTGTCCGAAACATGACTTGACCTTCGACCTGACCATGTCATGAACCATGAACTCACGTGTTCATGAATTGTATTATATGAAATCATCTTTTTCAATTCTATCTACAATGAAGAAATGATTTATTTCATTCCAATTTGATAACCAAACATGATGATGTAATGATAATAATATATTTCATTCCCTCCTTCATTATACTCCATCATGTGTTTCATTTCTTCGTCAATTATATTATCTCATACCACACAAGACCGTATGAGAAAAAATATTGAATCCGTACGTTTTTGATGAATTACAAATATGGAAACAAAACTTCACTCAAACGTCTCAATTTACTACATTATTATCATTTTGTAGATTATAGTCTGATTCTTATCTTGTTTTTAGGTTAGTTCACATGTTGGATTTCAAGTGTTTTAATATTTTAACATACATTATTTCTAGAGTAAAATATCATTTTCGTCCATGTGATTTGGCATATTTTGTCATTTTAGTCAAACAGTTTAAATTTTGTCATTTTGGTCATTATGGTTTCCATTTTATTGTCATTTTCATCCCTGTGTTTTGGTTAATTTTGTCATTTTAGTCCAAAACTTTAAAATTTAATTGAACTGGTATGTCAATATAATGGAGACCATAATGACCAAAATGACAAAATTTAAACTATTTGACTAAAATTACAAAAGTTGTCAAAACCACAAGGACTAAAACGACATTTTACTCTTATTTCTAACTCCGTTACTTTCTTATGCTTTAAAATGATCAAGGCTAAGTAAATGATATATCATTTTGATCAAATAAATTATTTAGATTCTTTAAATTGGAAAACATTAATAATGAAATAAAATTATACGCGTGTTTATATAAATATATTTGACTTAATAATATTTGTAGTGGAAGAAACCCAGACCAGATTGGATGGATGCTCATTGGCTCGATATATGAACCGTTGTTTTATCCAAAAGTCAAGCACAGGCTGTCGATAAACAAAATACATGGTTCCCGTTTTGATTCTTTATTTATTTATTTATTTTTGAACAGCAAGCTTTATTAAATGGTACCGGCGAACAAGCTGCCAGCACGGCACAAGAGACAAGTACACCAAAAGAAAATTTTAACACAGAGAAAAAACATCGCCTGACTGCACTATTTAAATACAAACTTACACCAATCTTCCCCGTCTAGCGTACCCTTTAGGGATTTGTGTTTCACCCACATAAAACTTTGAACTTTAATCTCCTCCCAAAGAATTCTGATTGATGGCTTCTTGTTATTGAACACCACGTCATTTCTGGCTTTCCATATACACCACATGGTTGTTACTATGATCGTGTGAACGGCCTCTTAATTTTTTCACCATATTTAATGGCAAAAATTTATGCACTTACAATAAATCCGCAACCGAGAAAGCAAAGATGTGAGGAATTTCACACCAACTGGAAATCAATTGCCAAATAACCATAGACACGTAGCAGGAGGAGAAGAGATGAGCTGCAGTTTCTGTTCCTTCCATACACATCGGACACACTTTTAATTTCATAATGAGACCCCTCATTTCCAATGCTTCAAAAGTTGGTATTCTACCCATTTGTGATCTCCAGGCCAAGATATTGACCTTCAGTGGCACCCATCTGGTCCACTGCAATGTAAATTGACCCGTTTGTTCCTCCCTTTTGCTACAGTGATTGCGAAGAGACTTAACAGAGAAGGATCTATATGTTCCTAGCAACCAATTCCACTTATCCTTTTTATCTTCCCATTTTACCCCCAAAACCATCTCAACACACCTATTCAATTCTGATATTTCCACTATTCCATATGGTGATTTTATCCAGCCTCATTTTAAAAACCTGACATTATTTGTTAAAACCACCCTATCACTTACCAGACATCTCTTGTTCTTTTCCAAGTTAAATAAGTTTGGAAATTCTTCTCTTAGGGGGTATTTGCAGCCCATGAATCTAGCCAGAATAAGGTCTCTTCCCAGTACCCACCTAACCTTTTATTAGTTGGGCCATGTTAATATATTGGTTATTTAATACCAAATCAACCCTCGTCAGATTTTTTCATGTACCCGAGTATATTGACCTGCAAGGAATAAAGTATAGATTTTTTTGTGTTAAATAAAAAGCATCAATTATCCTCCTCCATAATTGGCCCGGTTCCCGTTTTGATTCATCAACTACTATGTTAGATAAGGGTGTTGGGGTCTCAACCTTAGGACGACTTTTCGTCGCTATAGGTCAATTTGACCTGTCCCGACGACTTTTGGTTGGCAAAGGCTTCGTCGGTATAGATTCGTATCAATAGAAAAAAAAAGTCGTCGGCAAAGGGTTTGTCGGGACAAACTTGACCTGTACCAACATCGTGAGTTATAGTTATGTAAGGTGATATTTTCTCTGCAATGCCACCGACCCGGGTGCTTGCGTCCACGGTTACCCGTTCCTGCCGGTTAGTCGGATATTAAGGGGGCATGGGGTTTAGCACGCAAGTGGGTTCCCTGTCTGGGCTTCATACGGCTGGAAAATGGGTGGATCAAAGCTAGAGACTGGAAAGAGGTGGATTGTTTCTTATTGAAGGCTAGGCTATTATTAAATAACGAAATTTTGTATAATTTAATAATTTAAATTATAAAATTATAAAATTACAAAATTACTTCTTTAAACATTATTTTTTAAAGTTTGTTCCCAGTATATCGTTGCAAATTTTGTTTTTTTGAAAAATTTAAATTTTATAATAATTTTTATTTTTTTAAAAAGTGATTTTTAAAATTAATATATTAAATAATATTTTTTTAATTTCAAAAATGTACAAGTATATCTGATATTATTATTTAATATGAGATGTATTTAATACCCGTTAAGGTTCGGTTTTTATCTTTTTAAAACTCATTTGAGTTCGGTTTAGGTTTCGGTTTATCTACTTATGCTTAATTTTTCCTTATAAAAAAACGAACTAAAATATTGTATTTATGCTAAACATATTTAGATTACAACATTACATAATATTTAAAATTATATATAAAAATCTTCAAATTTAGTAAAAATTATATGTTCTTTTGATATCATAAGCCTAAAAAAGTAACAAAATATATGATTTTATATTTTCTTTTGGTATCAAAAACCAAGAAAATAAAGATAGATGGTTTATAAATTGTTAAAATTTTTGAAAGGTAATATTGTAATACACACACACACACATATGTATTCGGTTTTTTTGATTTTAGGTAAAACCGAACTCAAACTTTTGGTCATTTAAAAAACTTATACATAACCCATGGGCTTATATTTGAGTTACGTTAATTCAGTTTGAATTTTTCGGTTTTTGTGTTTTGGGTCGGTTTTTTCGATTTCATGCACACCCATAATAAGAAAGATGCGAGAAATCAAAGTTAATGTGTTTTGTATTCAAATCCAAGTATTTCCACATGACAAAACTTGCCCACTTGATGTATCTACCTATCTTTTTTTTGAACGGCGAAGGTCTCAATCGTGTGAACCCACTGTTTCCAGGCCATGTCACCAAGGTCTAGTTACCCAGACATCCCATGAGCCACAACCACCACAGGAGGAAACCCTATTGGGAAAACCCTGACCCCCACAGACCCCTATTTCGCTATGGGAGGGATTTGAACCCAAGACCTCTCGTTTGAAAGAATCTTGTGGTACCATTGAGGCAATGCCTCATTGGTATGTATCTACCTATCTACATATCTTATCTTACTATATAATAATTGATTCCAAGAAAATGACACATGGCATTCTCTTATTATTTCAAAAATAATTTTTCTTTTTAAATATAAAAATCACCATTAATATTATTAATAATATACATTGTTTACATAAATACACTAAATTAGTACTAATAATCTTCTAATCATAATAAAAGAGTAAATCCAATGTCACATGTCATTTTATTAGCATGTACACATCACTAAATGCCACATGTCACTCTAAAAGTATTGTCACATAAGACTAATGTACAAATGTCATCATCACAATAAAAGTTGAAAATTCTCATTATCATAAAACACAAATTTATTAGCATTAATTGTATCATAAGTTACTATTATTCTAAATTTAAAAATTAAACAATAATAGATTATTAATTTATTAAAGATAATAAGTATAACTAAATTATTCAAAGTTTTATTAATTTATATTAAACAAATTCCTTCAATTTTACATTTCTTAAAATATAAAACAAACGTGATAACTAATCCATCTGCTTTATGTTTTTTTATAAAATTTAAAAAACTTTAAAGTATTTTTTTAGTAAAATGACATCATATTTGCAATGAATAAAATTTCATATAATACTAAATCTACATATCATATTATTTTTACGTATAATTATTTTTAAGGTTTTCTATTATTTAAATTACGTATAACACATTATAGCAATTTAAAAAACTAACATGCACAATAAATTAAAAAACTTTTAAAATTCTAAAATTCAAATTTGAAATAATATAATAAGTAACTTATTTTTTTTCATTTCTTAAATTTATCCTTATTGATTATCATTTTTCTTTTACTATGTCATGCAAAACTATGGAGATATGATAACAATAAAGCAAAAAAATTAGTTAATAATTGATTTTATAATGTTTTACGTTAATTGTAATTATATCATTTTATTAAACTTTTTTGTGAATTGCATCTTAACTTAGTAATATAATAATGAATAGCATCAATGCCTAATATTATACACACACACACACACACACATATATATATATATATATATATTAAGAACATTCTTTTATAAATTTTTATTTTTAAAGTTTTTTAATATAAAAAGGTATAACAAGTATTATTAGTTTTAGTAAGTATGTAAATATAAGAAGGCATGGTTATAAAATATATACTTTTTATTTATAAATCCGTGTAATACACGTGTCTATAACCTAGTATACTAATAAATAAAGGTTTTTGTGCCACATGACATGTTTCTAGAGCTTCTCAACCTTCATTTCCTTCCTCTCTCTCATATTAAATATACTTTTAATACATTTTTGAAATAAATTTTTTTAATACATTAAAATATTAATATTAAAGACACACTTTTTAAAAAAAATTTATTATAGATTATAAAATTTTCAAAAACAATTATTTGAAACACAATGTTTAAAGAAAAACAAACTGTAAAAAAAGTTACTATTTAAAGAAATAATATTATTATTTTAAATCTTAAAATTTTATATTATACGAAATCGTAATCGTATTTTATATTAAAAATCATCTTATATTTTTCTAAATTTCCGTTGATAATTATTCGTTATATTTCTTTATTTAATTCGTGTAATACACGGGATGCTAACCTAGTATATAATATATCTTTCGTCCGTGTGAGTTATTAACTCTCACTTTCAATTAAGATGGTTTATTATTATTCAGCATTGCCTTATGAGTTATGAGAATTTATATAATACATATTTAAGTGCATCCGTTAAACTTTTATGCAGAACATCATATGTAGTTGTTTGACAAGCTACATGGGAAAACGATTAATAATACAAATAAACAATAACTCGTTAATCAAGCGCATATATTTGTTCTAAACACAGCAAAACTTCTTCACCAGATGTCCTATGCTTGGGGTTGTTAGCAATGCATCTTGAAGCCAGTTCACTGCATTTGGAAGCACTTTCTTGGGGGTACATTCCTTCAAGACGTGGATCCATTTTTTTCTTCCGATTTCTTTTGTTTGATTCGATCCGAGCAGCCCATTTCGGCAACTTTTTCTTCCCTACACGCCGTAGAAGATCCATTGCCTTTTGGCCTGTTATAGTTTCCAGCAAAACCATTCCCAAGGCATAGATGTCACACTTTGTACTCAAATGACCTGTAGTGTTGACTATCACATAATTATAATGTTCAAAGTTTATACAACAATTTGTCTTTGACCAACAGGTTAGGCATTGACCTTTCCAAAAATACATGCCATTTTTCTTGCAAAAACACAAATTTTAGACAAAAGGTGGCAAGCACAATGTTAGCTTTTATCTTATTCTAAAAATGCACATCCTTTTTGAGTAAATTACTTTTTTACTTCATTAGATAGATAGTAACACACACCTTTCGCTTTGTACTCTGGGGCTGCATAACCGTGGGTTCCCACAACGCTAGTAGTAACATGTTTTTTACCTTTTTTGGGGCCATTTTTGGCCAACCCAAAACCCCTTAGTTTTGCATTAAAATCCTGGAATAAGAGAGTAAAATTAAGTGGTTAAATAATTTGATGGCATAAAAGCATAATTCCAGGTAGTTGGGATCACCTCCATAAGTTGTAATGAGATTAAGAATACGTACTTCATCTAGTAGTATATTAGAGGGTTTTAAATCACAATGTATGATATTTTTCAAATGCAAATATGTCAGTCCACAGGCAACTCCTATCATTATCAAAAGTCGTGTTCCCCATGAAAGTGGTGCCGCAATATCTGGTGCATGTGAGAAGATTTCATCTTACATAGCAAATAAGCAAATAAATGTTTTGTAGAGATCCTAATATGGTTTACCTGAGAACAAAAAACAATCAAAACTTTTGTTCGGCATGTACTTGTAAACAAGCGAGTGAAAAGGATCATCTTTGCAGTAACCCAAGAGTCTAATGATATTAGGATGAGCCAAGCGTCCTAAGAAGTTCACCTCTGTCTGAACTCACAAATTTTGTAGTTAGAATTAGCAAAAAGATCCATAAAGCAAAACATTTAGCAATGTTCTATTAAAGAGGTTACTAGGTTACTGAATCATAACAATTTTACATGTGTTTATCACTCAATCGCCTAATTGCCACAATCTAAATAGGTCTTCATATTCAAACCATTGCTTTGATTGTGGGGGTATTAGCTTGTATTGTAATTGTAGATGAATTGCAAAGGCATCTTTTGTATTTGGAGTTTATCTTTTCGCAGATAGAGGAGATTAGTTACCTTCAATATATTAAACAAGAACTCATGATACATCAATAATATTAATTGAATTCTCTGAATTTAATTATATTCCTTCTTCAAAATTCAAATTTTTGGCCTTTATTACACTAGTAAATTGATTACATTTGTTGATACTTACTTTGCATTCAGTAGATCCTTTAGAGCTTTTCTTTTTGAGCCTTTTAACAGCAACAACCATTCCAACACCTTGTTTTGAAGGGGCCAATGTGTTCTCCTCAACCCAGCCAAAGAACACCTTCCCAGAACCACCCTCGCCCAATATCAAATTTGGACTGAAATCATTTGTAGCTTTTTTTAAATCAGAAAGCTTAAATATTTTCAGATTTGGGGTTGGACTCCGGAAATGAGCAGGAACTTCTTTCATATGTGGAAACATATTGTCTCCCATGTTGTTGGTTGATATCTTTAAATTATTTTGGACTAAAATAGATGAATACAAACATATAAAGTGTAAGTTTAAACTTTCAAAAGAAAAGACTACCAGAATGTATAAGTATGAATTATTGTGAAGATTCTTATGCTGCAATATGTAATTTGAAGTTATGAATCAATTTGAAGCCTAACCACACGAAATATTTAAAAATTAGACTTTCAGGTAATATGGTTACTCTCTTCTATCATACATCCTACTAGTGTTGTAAAAATTGACCTAGGTGCTAGGCGGCCTTCGGGCACTTCGATTTTGGCTAATTGGGCCTAGACGGACCAAATCAGCCAGATCCTGGAGAGATTCCGGCGGCCTTTGAATTTCTTGCGAATAAGGTTAAAATTCAGCAAAAAGCAGGCGACTTCTGAAATTCTGGCAATGTTAGAAGTAAATAATCAAGAAATTGAGAGTCAAAATTAGAAGTCAAATTGTAGAAAGTCAAAGGCAGTTAAAGTTAGTTATTTAACCCAAAAGTTAGTTAATATTGTTGTTTGTATAACCACCACTTCATGGGTATAAATACCCTCATTTGTATGAAATTTTGTGTGTGGAATGTATAGAACTTGTGTGTGCATATTGTGTGTTCTATGTTCCAGCCGAGAGGGTCTGCACATGTATATGTGTAGAACCCATAACCTTTAATCCAACCTTTATATTGTGATCCAATCTACTTAATATGATCCTCTAAATTATCGATCCTATGGACAACATGTGAGCCGAGGTTTGTAAAGGATCCAAGGAAGATCAAATGTGTGCAATCCCAAGCGTGAATAAAAGGCACGGTTTCACGATGGATTAAAACTGAAAGTTTCAGTTTGAAGGAAAAGAAGCCTGTGTGGATGTGTAGAGAAGAAGGCCTGTGTGGCACAAGAAAGTTTGTGTTTCACTAGCAAGAAGAGTCGAGACAAAGAAAAGGAAGAACACAATCGAAACCGTTGGCGTGAGTAGGAAAGAATAAGTAAAGAAATTGCGAAAATTTTAGAAGAATCATGGTTACATTAACAGTGTTGGAATCTGGTTCACTAACGATTGAAAAGCCATGATGATTCGGAGAAGAGATCAAAATCAATTCGGTTAAGACGGCGTTAACCCACTTCAATCAGAATCAATTAGAATCCGGAGAGTACAAAATCGAATTGAAGATCAAGGAAAGAAAATGGATTGCCAAAGGAATGTAAATGATGGATGAACAAGAAGATTTAATCATTGATTGTAAATTTCTTGATTAGGGGAGTGATTGTTAGAAGTAAATAATCAATAAATTGAGAGTCAAAATTAGAAGTCAAATTGTAGAAAGTCAAAGGCAGTTAAAGTTAGTTATTTAACCACCAAAAGTTAGTTAATATTGTTGTTTGTGTAACCACCACTTCATGGGTATAAATACCCTTATTTGAATGACATTTTGTGTGTGGAATATATAGAACTTGTGTGTGCATATTATGTGTTCTATGTTTCAGACGAGAGGGTCTGCACATGTATATGTGTAGAACCCATAACCTTTAATCCAACCTTTATCTTGTTCAATCAAATATAGTTAATATGATCCTCTAAATTATCGATCCTGTGGGCAACAGGCAAACCCTTATACATAAAATTGAACATTTTTATAAAATTTATATATAAAATTTGGTTGTAAATACAATTTTGAAAAAGTATATATGAAAATTACAATTCGATTAATTCCAACTAATCACGATTAATCCATAGTTGTTACCCGTATGCTCGACTAGCGCCTAACAATTTCTACAACATTGATCATAGCATGAAACCAAAGACGACACAATATGAAAATTTTGGTACTACACTCCATAGTTTTTTCTTAGACAATTATGCACAGTTTAGAACACTAGAAAGAACCTTGGCCTCTAAACATCTCAACCAAACATTTTACAGCAAAACAACCCCATAATTCACGTCATTACTATTGAGTGACCACCCAACAATTAGAATTTCCAAAACATAAAATAGATTCAACATCCCATGATGGAGGAATTCTAATAAGTCTATCGAAAGTAGTATAGGGATATATACGTGATGTACACAACATTATGATAAACACCTTCATTGTGGTAACGCAAATGACCCTGACAAGTTCAATCCAAATCTTTAGTTTTTTTTTTCATTATTTTTGTCATACATGTACAAGAGTAAGTTTTTATATGTGTTTATATATTTTTTTTGTTTAAGATCTTATACTATTGTAAATTGTCATCACATTAAATAAATAATGGCAGTGTAATGTAAACTTACACTTGTTTTAAATCATAAA